>CABEGB010001198.1:0-103804 GCA_901521435.1 Crematogaster levior
ATTTTATTTAACTGCAGTTCGCGAGATGTTAAAACGTTTGCCGTACAATGATACTTTTTTTCAACAATTAATGTTTTTAAAGCCTCAAATTGCTCTTTATAATGAAGCTAGAGTCATATTTAAAGATTTAACTTTAATTGCAACGCGTATAGGAAATATTGATATCACTCAATTAGCTTATGAGTGGAGAATTTTACCATCCGTTTTTAATAATGAAAAAAAAAAGAGTTAACTTCTTTAAAAATTGATATTATGTGGAAAAAAATTTTAGAATTTAAAAACTTTAATGGGGAAAAAATGTTTCCAAATTTAGAGTCATTAGTTGAAGCAGTTTTTTCTTTTCCCCATTCTAATGCCGAAGCGGAACGTACTTTTTCAATGGTTAGCGATATTAAGTGCAAAAAAAGAAATCAATTATCAAATAAAACTCTTTCCGCGATTTGTGTAACACGATCGAGCTTCCAGGCTGAAGGCATTAATTGTACAAATTTTGAAATTGATTCCGAGCATTTAAAATTACATAATCCGCAAAATTTGTATGGAAAATCAAGCAATTCATCTGATAGTTCTTAATATACTTTTCTTTTAATATTTATTGTTTGAAGTTTATTTCTTTACTATTTATTGTTTTATGTGCAATTTTAGTGCAATAGATTTTTTATTTATTAAATATAATTATTATTAATTATAAATTAGATAATTTTTTTTATACATTACACAAAGCCAAAGTTTATATGTTTATATATACAGGGTGATTCAGAACGACTTAGTTGTCCGGACACAGACGTATTCCTGAGTGAATTCTGAGACGATTTTTCCTTTGCCAAAATTTTATTTGAAGCTTAGATTTTGAGTTATTAATGAAAATAGTTAGCAAATCGTGAGCCGCGTACGAGAGGCAGGCAGGGACGGCGCAAGCCGCGATTCACCGTTACACGCGGGCGCTTACGCGAGGCGCCCGCTGCGATCAGCTGACGTAGCAGGCCCAAATACACATACACATCTCTCTCTCTCTCTCTCTCTCTCTCTCTCTCCCTCTCTCTGTCTCTCTCTTTGTCCCTCTTTCTCTCATACACACACACACACACACACACACACACACACATTCACTTACCTTATCAAATTCGATGTCTTCGTATACCGCTTGACGGATAAATAATTCCATTCGAAATTAACAATAACACACACGTCTTATTTTACACGTATTTTACACGTAATGCAAATCCACGATAATACACACGATTGAGGATACGATATTTTTTTTCTTTCACGTATGTCAACACTTTTTTCGTATCGAATTTATTCACGCTTTTAAGTGATTTATAAATCGAGTCAATACTATTAATCACTACCGAGTAATCTCACTTCGCGGCTTATTTTTATAATTAAGAAACAATACACACATTGCACACAATCACAGTATAATCCACACAGCATGCATGTCCAAAAGATGTACAGAGGACATTCCAATAAGAATATCTTTCAGAGATACGATCTCTTTGGGATGTCCTACAAACGTTTCCTGGATATGCAAGCTGTGTAGGAATTAATCCGCGAAACTTTTTGTCTTGTACGAAGTCTGTCACGTATCAGTACTTTCACACACTCACACTCGACTCGAATAAATCTGTTCGTTGCTGTTAATCACTACCGATTAATTTTATTCAGCGACCGACAACGATCCGAAGAAAGAAACGCGTTTACACGACACACGTAACGCCCGGTACGCGATGCGACTGTAGCAGGTTATGTTTTTTGAAACAGCTGAGACGATGCTACAGTCGCATCGCGTACCGGGCGTTATGTGTGTCGTGTAAACGCGTTTCTTTCTTCGGATCGTTGTCGGTCGCTGAATAAAATTAATCCGTAGTAATTAACAGCAACGAACAGATTTATTCGAGTCGAGTGTGAGTGTGTGAAAGTACTGATACGTGACAGACTTCGTACAAGACAAAAAGTTTCGCGGATTAATTCCTACACAGCTTGCATATCCAGGAAACGTTTGTAGGACACACATCCCAAAGAGATCGTATCTCTGAAAGATATTCTTATTGGAATGTCCTCTGTACATCTTTTGGACATGCATGCTGTGTGGATTATACTATGATTGTGTGCAATGTGTGTATTGTTTCTTAATTATAAAAATAAGCCGCGAAGTGAGATTACTCGGTAGTGATTAATAGTAATGACTCGATTTATAAATCACTTAAAAGCGTGAATAAATTCGATACGAAAAAAGTGTTGACATACGTGAAAGAAAAAAAATATCGTATCCTCAATCGTGTGTATTATCGTGGATTTGCATTACGTGTAAAATACGTGTAAAATAAGACGTGTGTGTTATTGTTAATTTCGAATGGAATTATTTATCCGTCAAGCGGTATACGAAGACATCGAATTTGATAAGGTAAGTGAATGTGTGTGTGTGTGTGTGTGTGTGTATGCGTGTGCGTGTGTGTATGAGAGAAAGAGGGACAAAGAGAGAGACAGAGAGAGGGACAGAGAGAGAGAGAGAGAGAGAGAGAGATGTGTGTGTATGTGTATTTGGGCCTGCTACGTCAGCTGATCGCAGCGGGCGCCTCGCGTAAGCGCCCGCGTGTAACGGTGAATCGCGGCTTGCGCCGTCCCTGCCTACCTCTCGTACGCGGCTCACGATTCACTAACTATTTTCATTAATAACTCAAAATCTAAGCTTCAAATAAAATTTTGGCAAAGGAAAAGTCGTCTCAGAATTCACTCAGGAATACGTCTGTGCCCGGACAACTAAGTCGTTCTGAATCACCCTGTATATATATATGTATATATATATATATATATATATATTTATGTTATATGTTAATTATATATAATTATAATCATAATTAATATTGTTTTGTATTTTTCAGAGATTATTATTTGTTTTTATTTAAATATTATATGATTTATGCTACATAAGTACCTAAGGAAAGCCAATGATATTGTGCAATATTTTTTTGTTAATTGTAAATTAAAGATAGATGGCTTTCCAAATTTGATTAATAATTGTCATTTTAATTTTATTTTTGTTTTAATATAGTTAAGATTTTTATTTTATATGTATTTATTTTTATTATTTAATTAATAACATTGTTTTGTTGTATGAATACTGGTAAGGTTTTTGGCAGTTTTCCTTACCCTTGCAACGAATGTTGGTATTCTTTGAGATTTCTGCCATAAATAAAATAGTTTTATTTCATTTATATACAGTTTATTTTATTTTAAGAATATAACCTTTTCCCTTTTCCCTTTTCCTCTTATTTTTTTATTATAATTAATATTTATAAAATCATAAAATTATATATAGAACATACTTTTATATATATATATATATATATATATATATACAGGGTGTCCCATTATAAAACATCCAGTCGAATATTTCGAAAACCAAGCCCGGGAGAGAAAAATTTTTCAGACAAAAGTTATTTGGTTTCGAGGGGCCCATAAGATGATACCATTGGTTTGACCTTGAAGAATTATTTGAAAGTTACATGAAAGTCACCTCAATTTTTTTAAATGGCATCCCCTATTTTTTATTACATATTCTTGTAGCTGACCTCGAGAGCTTTCCAAAACACTATAATAAAGTATTTTTTCATGAAGTATTTTCCGAGTTATAAAGCTTGAAATAATTTCTTAATTTTACATAAACTGTAAAATATCTCGTAAAATATTTACTTTTCGATGACCTTATCTCAATACTTTTATGCACAGAATAATGAGAGGAATCAATTGGTGTCAAGAAAACACATAGTTGTTTTTAAGAAAAAATATGCAATTTGTAACTAACAATTACATATTTTTTCTTAAAAACAACTATGTGTTTTCTTTACACCAATTGATTCCTCTCATTATTCTGTGCATAAAAGTATTGAGATAAGGTCATCGAAAAGTAAATATTTTACGAGATATTTTACAGTTTATGTAAAATTAAGAAATTATTTCAAGCTTTATAACTCGGAAAATACTTCATGAAAAAATACTTTATTATAGTGTTTTGGAAAGCTCTCGAGGTCAGCTACAAGAATATGTAATAAAAAATAGGGGATGCCATTTAAAAAAATTGAGGTGACTTTCATGTAACTTTCAAATAATTCTTCAAGGTCAAACCAATGGTATCATCTTATGGGCCCCTCGAAACCAAATAACTTTTGTCTGAAAAATTTTTCTCTCCCGGGCTTGGTTTTCGAAATATTCGACTGGATGTTTTATAATGGGACACCCTGTATATATTTATTTTATTTTTTTAATATAAAAAAAATTTGTATAACTTTTAATGTAATAGGGTAACGCAGGTGCCTCTTTTTAGCTGTATAGGATACTTTACTGATGTCGGATGGCCGCACATGCGCAGAAAAACCGGTCCCTAATCGGAACACTGGCCGACACAGTCGTACTTTAAAACGCAACACAATCACCAACTTAGAATCAACATGATTACAAATGTTGGTGTTAATAAGACCCTCCATTCTCTTCAGATAAATAATTTATTGCGAAAAATATTACCTCAGCCAGGATTCGAACCTGGAACTCCCCCATTCCGTGCGGGTGTCATACCAATTCGACCACCGAGGCATGTGATAATATTTATCGCAATAACTGGTAAACATAGTAAGAACGTCTTTTCCATTGGCGACGTGTGATAAACACATATTAAATTCTCTTTGACCGTGAAATATGCCATATTAAGAAGAAAATTTCAATGTAAATTTCTACTTATATTTCACGCTCCTTGCAGATTAACATACCGTTTGTTCGCGATCGGCTGAGATTGGTCGCGAGCAATGAGAGACAAGGCTGGATTCGCTCAGAGAGACCGCGAGCGAAAGAGCGAGAGGAAGAAGAGAGTGCGTAGGAGCGCTGGTTTGCCCTATGCAAACACTGGTCTAAGAGATAGAGGGAGGATAGAGTGATGAGCATATGAGGGAGCAAGAGTGCGAATGAAACGTGCGCAAGGAGCGTGAGATCTGAATGCCGAAAAAAAAATGCACAGGCTTGAGATTCACGGCAATGATAATCTCAATTTATTACAGTATCTCAATGTCCACACTTATAAATCTCTCTTTCATTCCACGAGAGTGGATGCGCACTCGCGAGTAATATTCACACTCGGTTTTAGTCTCGGTTTTACAGCGGGTCTCGGAAACGAACACGTCTCGACCGTGGGCTCTCTCGTAGCGTTCTAACGTCGTCAGTAATTGGAGCGCCGATCGGGTACCGAAACTTTCTTACGCGTAAGAGGGAATCGCTAAGCTTGGAATGTCCTGCTGGGAGCGGCCTTGAAGCGATGTGCTCACAAAAACAAGCTTTACCGAGACAATAGTAAACATGACACGCAGAGTACATTCCGAAGAGAGAGGAATGTGATCGAGAATATTCTGAAAATGGTTAGCAAGTACATGACTAAGGACAGCGCAAATTATAATAAAATAAACCTTCTCACTGAATATGAATCGAGTGATTCCAGACTAAATTTAATCTACTTATAAACCGAAACATACCGCCCGCCTCGAAACCCTCGTTTCGAAATTGTGAACAGTATGACACAAGAGCGAGTGTCGAGGCGGCTGGTAGATTTATCCTTCGTACGAGGATTTACAAGTGGCTACGCTCACCGATCGTTCCACCTCAATCGGCAAAAGACACAACTTGCTCAGAGGTCGTTTATACTCTGAATTCACCGTTTTTACGGTGACAACGCGAGTCAGCCCGTCAAGACCCGGATGGCATTGCTTTATGCGACCTAACTCCCACTTACAAGGGGGAAGGAGATCGTTTCGAACCAAGACCAACTGACCTACACAGAGATCTTGCTGAATTTTGCGCTTCCACTTTGTGCGCTGCTGCAAGGTGTTTATATAGTCATTCTGCCAAATGTGCCAAAACCGCTCCGTGATCTGACGCACCAATTGCCACCGGGTTAAGCGAGTTTCTCCGACATCGAGAATTGACGGTTCGGGACGTAGTGTCAGAGCATTCCCAATGAGGAAATGCCCCGGCGTTAAAGGCTCGTATTCATCACAGGTGTCCGGAAGAGGTGCTAAAGGGCGTGAATTCAAACACGCCTCAATATTGCACAAGAGAGTGGCCATCTCCACGAACGTCAGCGTGTGAGCTCCTAGAAGGCGCCGAAGATGGTGTTTGACACTCCGTACCCCCGCCTCCCACAACCCGCCGAAATGGGGCGCGGACGGAGGTATGAAGTGCCAGGTGACACAGTCTGATGCAGTGCGACCCTGAAGATCAGGATCGCGAAGTGCCGCGCGAAATGCAAGGGTCATTTCTTTGTCGGCGCCAACAAACGTTGTGCCGTTGTCACAATAGATTGAGTTCGGAAGACCCCTCCGAGCGATAAACCGGGAATAAACTCTCAAAAATGCAGCGGTGGAGTAGCCGTCCACAATTTCAAGGTGTATCGCACGCGTAGTCATGCATACAAAGACGGCTATGTACGCCTTGCGAGATGTCACCCCCCGGCCGGACGCGGCGCGGACTCGAATCGGGCCCGCATAGTCTAGTCCGCAATTTAGAAATGCGCGCGAGGAAGGAAATACTCGAACGGAGGGCAAATCTCCCATGAGTTGTGTAGGAACGGCTGCCCTCTCTCGAGCGCAAACGACGCATGTCGCTATGACTGCTCTGACTATGCTGCGAGCTCGAATGAGCCAAAACTCCTGGCGCAATGTTGCGAGCGTGAGCTGGGTGCCCGCGTGAAGCGCGCGCAGGTGAGCGTGTCGAACGATTAAGTCCACCAACGGGCGCGATGCTAAGATAACGGGATGCCTGGTTTGCAATGAAATGGAAGCGCGCGAAAGCCGCCCGCCAACGCGAATTATTTTGAACTCGTCGACGAACGGATTCAGCGAGAGCAAGACACTCTTTGAAAAGAGAGGTCGATTAGTTTATATATCGAAAAGAGCATCTCTTTCGAGAGGAAACAATTCTCTTTGAATCTGAGTGAGCCAGAAGGTTCTTGTGGTGCGAATCTCGCTAGCACAGATGGAAGACGAGCTCTGGACACCTCCGGCTGATGAAAGAATTCGGGCTCTAATGCGAGATATAAAGCGCATTACGTATGCAGTAACGTGGAGAAGCCGTGGCCAAGATGAGAATTGTCTCGAGAGATCCCAGATCTCCCTTGGTTTGACGAGATGCGTAGTCTTGGTTTCATTTTGCTCGAGAGAGAATTCGATTAAAGTGAGATTTATAGGCGTTGGCCATTCTGATCGCGGGCGACACAGCCACGCCGGACCATGCCACCACAGCGTTAGAAGCGAGTTGACTTCCAAGGATGCCTCGTGAGGCACAATCCGAGGGATTTTCATGAGTTGAAACGTGTCGCCATGAGGCAGCCGGAACCCAAGATTGAATTTCTGTCACTCGGTTTGATACAAACGTCTTCCATTTTGATGGGTGCGACCCACGCGAGTGTTACCATGGAATCTGTCCAACAGAAACAAGGCACTCCCAAGAGGGAGAGAGAGCGAATAACAAATTCAAGTAAGCGCGATAATAAAACCGCGGCAGCTAGTTCGAGCCGCACTGTTAACGGCTTTAGAGGTGCGACCTTTGATTTGCTTATGAGAAGCGTTGAAGAGATTTCACCGGAGAGCGATTGGACTCGTAAATAAACAGAAGCGGCATAGGCATGAATAGACGCATCTGAGAAGCCATGTACTTCGCAATCAATGGTATCGGCGCCTCGCTTATCCCACCGATTTATCTGAAGATTGTTAATTGATTTTAATGAGTCCTCAATCGAGATCCAATCCCCGGTTAGATTTGGAGGGAGTATGTCGTCGGAGTATGTCCCACCCCGCTCGCAGTTGCCACAATCTTTGCAAAAAGATTTTAGCCGGAATTGTAACAGGAACGCTCCAGCCTAAAGGATCGAACAGTCTTGCGATGATAGACATAATTGAGCGTTTAGTTCGAAAAGAAGTTGAAGGGATGGAGACGTGAAATTGGAAAACGTCACGAGATGGAACCCAGCGGATTCCGAGGATGTTGAGCATCTCGTCAGCTCTGCAATGTTTTGCTACAAGCGAGCCCATGATCCTCCGTGGGAATATCATCGAGAAGTTGCAACGAGTTACTAGACCATTTTCGTAATTGAAAATGACCCTTACCGAGTAATTCACACACCTGATCGCGTGTTTGTCAGAGAATCTGAACGTTGTCAGCTCCAAACAAAAGATCGTCCACGTAAATGTGGTCTCGAAGCACTGCCACAGCCAAAGGGAACGAGTGTCCTTCATCCTGCAAGTTGACGCAGCACTCGGAGAGCCAGAAACGGAGCGGCCGCGGTTCTGTACGTGACGGTGGTTAATTGATAATCGCTTTCTGACTCGCTATCGGCCCACAAAATTCGTTGATAATTAACGTCACGTGCATCGACGCGAATTTGTCGATACACTTTAGCAATGTCAGCGGAATAGACGTATCGGAATTGCCGCCAACGCATGACGACCGTGGGTAAGTCAATTTGCAATTTTGGACCTGTGAGCAAGTGGTCATTGAGAGAGGTAGAATTCGAGGTGAGACTCGACGCATTGAAAACTACTCTCAAGCGCGTGGTGCTGCTGCTGTCGCGAATAACCGGGTGGTGAGGGATGTAGACGCATTGAGATGGCTCCGCGGGAATCGAGGTTCTCTGCATGTGTCCATGTTCCTCGTACTCGCGGAGAAAATCGCAATATTCTTTATAAATGGTGGGAAAATTTTTCAATTTACGGAGAAAACCGCGGAGACAGCGAGCTGAGGTGTCGCGAGAATGACCGATATTAATTGGGGGACCATCTTTGAACGGAAGGCGGACAACATATCTGCCATCAGCGCAACGCGAGTGTGTCGCTATAAAATGATCCTCACAACGTTGCTCGTCCGGCATGAGCACGGTCTGACTGGGGAATTTCCTCGAGTTTCCAGAACCGTCTCAATCCCTGGTCAAGAGAGAGGATCTCCGCTTTCGATAACGATGTCGCATGTGAACAATATTGAACAGTCGCTGGTTGCGCCGAATGCGGAAGCGCCGTCGGACCTGAAAGGATTCATTCAAAAATGGTATTTTGCGCTATCGGTTGGCCGACCGCTCCCGTCGATTTCCGTCGCGAATTATTTCGCCATAAAGATCGGAGCCAATAAGTACCTCGATAGGCTCAGCGCGAGTGAACGCGCTGAGCGTTCGGCTAGATCGGCGAGATACTCCTGTGACGTCTCGACTAGTGATTTTCTCACTGGATAAGAGCAAGATTGAAGGAAGTTAATATTAGGAACTAGCGCGTCACTACAGTCGCTACTACACTAATATTTTGTAATCTCGTATTCAAACATTCTATGAACTTAGTTAATATTGGAATATTTTTGTAATAGTTATAGAATGATATTTGTAATAGTTATAGAATGATATTTGTAATAGCTATAGAATGATACTTATGCCATTTACACATTTTATATCTTTATGAATTAATACTTTTGCGAAATCTATATATTATTATAAGTTTAGTAGTATAGTATTATAAGTTTATTAATAATTAGGTATTATAGTATTATAAGTATTATAAGAGAGAGTTTTGTAATAGTTTAAGAACGGTTTTATATCACGTTCAGCTCAGGGTATCTAGATATAAGCTATTAAATAAGCAAGCGTTGATTATGACGCATCAAACGAGCACCGCGGAAGTAGTATCAAAATCACGCCACCGTTGTTATCTGCAAAATACCAGGAAGCCCACCGGACGCACAAAGAAGAAAGGTGGACAAAGAGGAACCATTGGAACCACCGCAGTCAGTCGCGTAGTTGATTTCAGAAGGACAACACGTCTTCAACTGCGTGTCTCATTTATACAAGACAAGAACTTTACCGCCGAATTTTGTAACTCTCTCTATTAAAAGGAAGGCATAAAATTCCATCTGATTTGACGAAAGGATCATTCACTCCCTCATCCCGTTAAACCCGGTGAAGGCAGGGTGACAAAAAAGGGAGAACGTCGTTACGTCATTAATTGTCCGATCAGACGTAACATATTAATTTGGTGGCAGCGGTGGGATGGTAATTGTGATCTACCGTCAAATCATTCCGTTAATAATACTCAGGTACCAAATTTTATCATTTATTTTATCGTTTATTTGTAACCTGTAAATTATTTTTATATCTTGAAATGGCACATTCAACTCGTTCACACGGATCGGCGACAGCCGAAGCCGAAATCGAAATAAGACAAAAACAATTAGACGATCGCGAAAAGCAGCTGCGCGCGCAACATCAATCCTTGCAACGCGAACGCGAAGAAATGGAGAAACGTACCGGCGAGGCTATCGACGCGAAATCGCTCGTGCAAGTACTCTCTCAAATACAAAGTGAACTATCTCAATTGAGAAAATTACCGGAACAAATAAATATGTTGGAACAACGTGTAAATGAAAATTCGCGAGCTGCATCCGCTTTTGGAGAATACCAGGATGTGCCAATTCAAGACGATGTACCAGTATCATTGCCAACTCTAAAGTTAAAAGACGTAGTTGCTAATATCCCTGTTTACGATGGATATAAAATCTCTGTGTTTCAATTTGCTCGCTCCTGTGAACGTGCTCGTGACTTATTATCCTCCGTGCAAGAACCTCAATTGGTACAATTTATTGTTAATAAATTAGAAGGTGATGCTTATCAAGTTGTCGAAGGAAATATGTATACTCGTGTCGTTGATCTACTAGACAAATTAAAAACTATATTTGCACCAAATAAATCAATTGCTCAGTATCGGGGTGAGCTTGCTAATACTTATAAATTACCAACTGAAACAATTTTGAAATATGCCGGGAGGATAAAAGATTTGAAATCTGCCATATTAGATGGGAATAGACGCCAAAGTAAAGGTTTAAGTCGCACGTTCACGGAGGAGATCGATGAAGAAGTGTTAGAAGCTTTTATTAATGGTTTGCCATCAAATATAATAACTCGTATGGAGCACAGACAAATTCATAATTTAGATGAAGCTATCGAGTGGGCCGTTAAGATTTCGAAAACTTTAGATGCAGAAAAAGCACGTGAGCGTCAACATTCCAGGGTTTGACGAGGTGGGCCCAACCCAATAAAACCCAGCGGGTTTTATTGGGTTGGACCCACTTAAAAAAACCCACTTAAAAAACCCATTTAAAAAACCTACTCTAATAACTAATTAAAATTTAATAATAGTATAAATAAAATATTTAATATAAATTAATATAAATACATAGTTTGTATACATACAATTAATATTGTAAATGAAATAAGAAATAGTAAAATTGGTAAATAAGAAGAACATATAATGGAACTAAATTTAAATTAATGTATTTTGTATTTTAGTTTTAATCAATATTTAATCCTCATTAGATCGCAAAAAACGGTAAACTTTTACAAGCTTTGTAGCTTTTTCAATTCCAAGTCGATTTCGCAGTTTCGACCAGACAAGTCCAAAAGTTGAAAAAAATCGTTCAATGGATGCCGAAGACGCAGGACAAGACAACAAATTTGAAAAGAAATCGCAGAATCCTCTAGGTAATTTAACAGATTTCTCGGTTTTTTTCTCCATGATTTTCCACCATTTCGAGGATGAAAACTCGTTGATAACGTTTTCTTGCAACATAGTTTTCGGAAAAAAATCATTATCTTTAATTTTAAAAGCCAGTACGCCTGGAAGATATTCAGGATAATTGTTAGATATCCACTCCTCAGCGATATCTTCTTGTTCGGGGCTCAGATGTTGTCCGTTAAATTTCGGATCCATCATGTGCGCTAATAGATGAACCGATGTGATCGCTTGATTGAATCGCCTTTGGAAAAAGCTTTTATACGATTCTAAAACTTCTTCATTTAATAACTTAGACCATATTTCGACTGCCTCCGATATAAATGTTGACTCACGCTGTAGTATGTTTAATGCTGAAACGATTGTCGATAGTTGTTTTTCTAAGTATACCGATTCGCTATAAATTCCCATATTATTTAAAATGTTTGCAATCGATTCATCGAATTCTTTATCTTGTACCAGAGCAATTTCTCTATACTTGTGGTAATTTACGACGAAGGTCCTGACGCATTCTGGATGCGAATTCCATCTGGTTTCGTTAGGGATTTGTGGCATAAGGCCATCTTTCTCCTTGAGCCATCCATGTGCTTGATGTACATTACGAAAATATTTTTGTACTTTAATAATTTGCTTCAATATGGTCTGAGGCGTTACATCTTTTTCTACTAAATTTAAGAGATGTGCCGAGCATCCGTACGCAATCAACTTTGGTTGTCTTTCTCTTAAAATTTGCCACATTTTGGACATTTTATTTTCATTATCCGTGACCACGGCAAAAATCTTTGCGTCGTACTTTTCTTCGCATTTTTTTACAACAGCTTCCACAACCTCAGCGCATCTTTTTGCAGTTTTCTTCTCCGATCCAGAGTCGTAAGCATCAAAAAGAAAACTTTTAGTACTTGTATGCAAACTTATTGCCTGGATAGAGTCATTACGAACATTCGACCAACCATCTATTGTAAGTGTTAAACTTTTTGATTTTAGCTTTTCTTTAAGATCGATTTCGAATTTTTCATAAGTAATATCCAAAAGCTGTCCTCCGATCATATTTGATGAAGGAGGTTTATAACCTGGTCGTAAATTTTGGATCATTTTTTCAAAACTTTTTAGTTGCGCAGCATTAAACGAAAGGTTAGCTGCGTAAAAAAATTCTGCAATACTTTGATCGATTTGTGCTCGTTGGCTGTTTGTAGTTTTAATAACAAAATCAGTAATTGCATTTTGAACTTTTCTTTTTTTAACTTGAGATGAATCATGGATATTTGTTTCCTCTTGATTTTCCTCTAAATAAATGAATATTAAGTACCTGTTATTATGTTTTTTGTTTAGTATATTATATAGATATGTGATAAAATCAATTAAACATAATATATAGCATCTTTAAACAAATATAAATTATTTGATAATTATAGAATTATTTAAACAATTTGCACTTTTTGTTCTTTCGAAATTAGATAAATTGATAACTAACAAAATGTTAATATTAAATTAATTAATTAAAATAAATTTGAAATAAATTTGAAATTAAGAATAAATGTATTTTAATGAATTAAATTAAAATATTATTTACTATGCTTTTTATTAATATGCTTTTATCTTCTGGTTTTTACATAAACTGTTTTAGAATTTATAGCTGAAGGAAAATTTGAAACTAAAATTTTGAGTTAGGCTAATAGCAAATTCGGTTGGACGCACTAGTGCGCACTCAGTGCACATTAAAGCCGTTATACACTGATCTAATCCAAGTGTAAAAGTGAAATACAATTATTTCAAATTTTAAAACGCATATTTTACCAAACAGCCCAATAAAATATACTATGGATTACACGATTTAATTCGTTTCTATATTTATATATAATATATATTAATCACATATACTATGTATCACATATCTATATCAATTGTACGACGGTTTTAATGTACACTGAATTAGTGCGTCCAATCAAATTCGCTATAAGAGTTTTTAGTTAAAAGTTAAAAGTCTTCATATGCATGATTGTTATGGAACAGGATATTTGAACAATTTTCAAACAGTTGCAAGAATCAAATTAATTATAGTAATAATAATTTCTAAATAATTTTACCAATTTCTCCAGATATCATTCGTGCTTGGGATTTTTCCAACAATGATGAGACTTTATTCGTTTCATTATTTTCTTTGCCATTTCGAGCTTTACATTTTTGTAAATGAGCTCGAATCCTCTCAATTTTGCAACTAATTTGCTTATTGCAATACTTGCAGTTACATTTCGAATCGCCATCTATTTTTAAAACTTCGGACCATTCACTGGCACTTTTTCTACCACATCCTTTTGACATAATGGTACGTAAAATTTCAACAAAAAGCAACTATTTGAAAGGTGCGGTTAAATACAGTTTATAAATATTTGATATTTTTTAACTGTAAAACGATATCTACTGCAACGACGATGTCTACTGCAACAGTAGTACTGTTGAACTGAAACTGATGAGATGTTCTTGAGTATCTCGGCAAAAGAAGTTGGTTTATAATTCGATTCATTTGTTTCACGCCGGTTGCGACTGTCGCGAGGCCACAAAGCGCGTTTGCTGACAGAACGATCAAAGAAAATAGAAAGTCGAAATTTTCGACGTTCAACGATCGAAGATCGAGAGAAACTAGACAATACAGACGCGCGCTTCACGTGCGCTATTTAGTTTTTCGTTTATTTTTTACCTTTGTAATATTACTAGACATTACAGGTACGCGCTTCGCGCGTGCTATTTCTTAATCTTTACATTGTACAATTGATATTGTAATTTATATTGTGCAATTAATATTGTAATGTTACTATTAACGCTTTGATAACTGTCAAAATATGTAATAATAGTTACTCATGAAGGAAACGCAACGAGAGAACCAATTGGCATCATGAAAAAGGGGCAACAATAAATTCAATTATCGATTTAACATGGCCTTTTTATAATTGGACGCTGTTATTATTACTAATTACATCATTAACCCCTCCATCGCATATACACAATTGTCAAAATATGCGAGTTATCGTCTTTATGTTTTTTTTAAATAGGATTTAACGACCTTAAACTTCCTTAAAAAATAAGTAAATAAATAAAAATACATCTATTACATTAATAAATTAACTTAAATTAAATAAATCAAATTAATTCATAATAGAAATTCATAAGAGATTAATTCACAGAATTATCAATTGATTGCAAATTTGATTAATCATTAGTGGACTGTAAAAAGTAAAAATACATAAAATCCAAAAAAACCCAATAAAACCCGAAAAAACCCAATAAAACCCGAAAAAATCCAATAAAACCCAATAAAACCCACTGGGCTGGTCTTTTTTAAAAAAAGCCGGGTTTTTTCAAACCCTGCAACATTCCCAAAAGGTTAATCCTCTACCTCGTTCAGATATTCCAAGTCTAAAGATCCAAGATACCGCCCCCCCGAAATCAATATTAAAAAATCCCAACCCGGTGTCGCAACCCTGGATTAAACCACTAATTCCCGGTCAACCAGGTCCAAATTCTCCTGATGTTTGTCGATACTGTAAATTCCCTGGACATAACATATCCAACTGCAAAAAATTAGCATACCGAAATTCCATACAAAATACGGGAAACTCAGAAGGTCGCCCGATAGCGAGCGCGACGGGGGACACGGCCCGAACAACAGCGCTCCCGATAGAAGTACTGGCGGAACCAATAATAACCGAGGGTTGAGCTTTATTAACGGTAATCAGGTTACAAAATTTATTCCAGACGCAACGGTAGTGGTAGCAAACCCAGGGGTAACCACTCCTTTGCCAAAAATAATATTAACTAATAAACATATAAAAGGATATTGTAGTTTTATGATCGATTCTGGTTCTGTCATAAACATAATTAAATCTAAAATTTTGAATAATATTCCTATAGATTTAAGCGATGTTTTAACTCTAAGAGGTATTACCAAAAACCCCGTTACGACACAGGGATCTGTAACTTTTACAATATTGGGTAAAGTAACAAAGTTTAACATAGTGAAAGATGACGTACCTATCCCAAGCGACGGAATTTTTGGTTCTGAATTTTTAAGAGACAATAACGCTGTTTTAGATTTTAATAAAAAGAATTTGATCATTGGAAATATGATTATCCCATTTTATGACGAAGAAAAAATAGAAGTACCTGCTCGAACGGTGTTACCAGTCTCATTTAATATTACTAAACTTATGATCGCTCCCACATCAAAAATTAGCATGATTCTCGATGTTTTCAACAATTATCACCCTCGACTACATTTCACCCACGAAATTGAAAAAGATTTTTCCATTTCCTTTCTTGACACGATCATCATTAGAGATAACGACACTCTGATTACGAATTGGTACCGCAAACCGACCTTTTCTGGAAGATATTTAAACTTCTTTTCTAATCACCCGCTCAAATACAAACAAAACACCATTACGAACCTTGTGGATAGAGCTATCTTACTGTCCGACGAGAGATTCCACCAAAGAAATATTGTATTGATCAAACAAATTCTACGCAATAATCTCTACCCAAAACTGCTCATAAACCATCATATTAATAAAAGACTCAAGGAGCTACAGCACAGACGCAATAATTCTCACGACAACATTGCTTTCGATGCAAATAACTGCATTGTCATTCCGTTTTCGAAAGAAGTTGGAAGAAACATTGAACGCATCTTAACGAATGCCAATCTTAAAGTGCTGTACTCTATCGGTAATAGATTGGATGTAATCATTAAGAAGGGCAAGGATAATCTATGCGTTCTTAAACAAACTGAATTAGTCTATGAAATTAATTGCTTGAATTGCAACGCATGCTACATAGGGCAAACGAAACGACACCTGATTACCCGACTAAAGGAACACCAGAATGATGTCAAAAAACATACCGCGAATCATTCTGTCGTGAGTAAGCATCGATTATCCTATGACCATGAATTTGACTGGAACAATCCTACAATTTTACATAAAGAGACACATACAAGAAAAAGGGAGATTGCTGAAATGCTTTTCATCAAGAGATGCAGTTTCGCAATCAACTCCCAAAGAGACACGGAGAATTTGACTGCGATATACGACGGACTCCTTAATATTCTATAATTTATAATTTTATTTTTACTTGACACATCCTCTTCTTATTTATTATTTACATTTTAGACTATTGACCCGAGTTTTCTATTTTATTTAATATTTTATAATTTATTCCTTTTACTTCTTCTTGACAAACCTCTCTTATTTATTATTTACATCTTAGACTATTGACCCGATTTTTCTATTTTATATATGATGGTTTATGTCCTTCTTATTTTATTTTATTTGTTTGCTATAATTTTGTATTGTACGTCACGTTGCTGAACTTAATCTTGCTCAGTCCTTCCTTTGCTGTCACCAACATCAGACGACTTTTATATCGAACGAAATCTATATCGATTCACTGTCATCAATATTTTAATCTTGTATTTGTTGTTTACTGGACTGCTAATTATGTAAGTTTTTATTTTTATATGTATAATTTTGCGCCTTTCAATGATTGTTAATAGTTCCTTCACATCGTATTTATAGATATATTTGAAAAGGACCTAAACCTCAGGTCGAAACGTAATAAACGTCGATTAATATATCACT
This sequence comes from Crematogaster levior, assembly GCA_901521435.1. Taxonomy (NCBI): domain Eukaryota; kingdom Metazoa; phylum Arthropoda; class Insecta; order Hymenoptera; family Formicidae; genus Crematogaster; species Crematogaster levior. The sequence continues at coordinate 17,216 of CABEGB010001198.1, forward strand.
TGTGCCGGTTTGGAGTCAGTTATTACTTTTCCTCGTTTTTTCTTACCACTGGCAAAGAAAAGAATTTCACATCTTTTAATATTACTAATCCTGAAAAAACAGAGGGATACATACCGCGTTGCGAACCTATTAAGGGATTATATCTTGGTGAGGCGCTTGTTGCTAATTCACAGGGCAAAGGGCATCTAAAAGTATACAACGTCACTGAGCGTGACTATACAATAATACTAAAGCCCATGCACCTGAATGATTACCATCTTGCTAATTCTATCGATTTTATCGATTTTACTAATTCCACTGATTCTACTAATTCCACTGATTCTTCCACTGATTTAAGTGACCTCACCGAGTCTACTAGTTTCGCTGATTTTTCTAGTTCCACTGCTCTCTGTTGTTTCAATGAATTAAGTATCGGACATACGACACCGAAAGCTAAAGATCGTTATGATACGCTAAAGAATTTAATAGATTCGAGTCAATTAAATGAAGAAGAAAAGAGACACGTAGAAACCATATTGAAGAAAAATGAGGATTGCTTCTTCTTACCAGGGGATAAATTAAAATTTTCTAACGTTACCAGCCACTCCATTCCTACCACTGACAACATCCCTATTCATGTTAAACAATATAGATATCCACCGATCCATAAAGAAGAAATCAATAATCAAGTAAATAAATTGCTAAACGATAATATTATAAAACCTTCCACCTCTCCATATAACGCACCGCTTTGGATTGTTCCCAAAAAATCAACCGCGGGAGAAAAGAAATGGAGAATGGTTATCGACTTTAGAAAATTAAATGAAAAAACTGTTGGGGATGCATATCCGCTACCTAACATAATAGAAATCTTGGATCAATTGGGAAGCGCCAAGTATTTTTCTATTTTTGACCTAGCGCAGGGCTTTCACCAAATTCCTATGAACCCAGATGACAGGGCAAAAACGGCTTTTTCCACTCCGTATGGACATTATGAGTACCAAAGAATGCCGTTTGGCTTGAAAAACGCGCCGGCAACATTTCAGAGACTTATGGATAATATACTAGCTGGTTTACAAGGAAATGAATTATTTGTATACTTAGATGATATAGTTGTGTACGCCAGATCATTAGAGGAACACAAGATCAAAATTGATAAGTTAATGCAACGATTGAGAAAAGCTAACTTACAACTTCAACCTGAAAAATGCCAATTTTTGAGGCATGAAGTTATATACTTAGGGCACGTCATTAGTTCTACAGGTGTTAGACCGGATCCATATAAAATTAGCGCAGTAAAGAATTTCCCCACACCCAAAAATCAGAAAAACATTAAACAATTCTTAGGCTTAACCGGTTATTATCGAAGGTTTATCAACAATTTCTCGAAAATCGCAAAACCATTAACGGATTTACTAAAGAAAAATATGCCTTTTGTGTGGACTCCATTACAGGAAAAAGCTTTTACAACATTACGAGAGGAACTTTGCAAGGAACCCATTCTCCAGTATCCAAATTTTAGTAAACCTTTTATTCTGACAACAGACGCTTGTGGATACGCCATCGGTGGTGTATTGAGTCAAGGGTCAATCGGAAAAGACCTGCCAATAACTTATACTTCCAGGGTTCTAAGTGACGCAGAAAAGAATTATTCAACTATCGAGAAGGAGTGTCTCGCAATTGTTTACTGCGTAACATACTTCAGGCACTACCTTTACGGACAACGCTTTACCATCTTAACAGACCATAAACCTCTGATTTGGCTACATTCTATCAAGGACCCGAACTCTCGATTGTGGAAATGGCGACTGAAACTATCAGAGTACGATTTTGACATAAGTTACAAAACGGGAAAGACTAATACCGTAGCCGACGCTTTGTCCAGAAATCCTACTAACTTCTCCATACTATTTCCTCTAAATATATTTGAGAATGACGATTCAAGTGATGATTCGTTAACAAGTCCGGAACCTAACTCTCTTAGCGACGAAGAACTTTTAAACATAAAAGAGACTCGCGATTCACTATTAATGCAGAAAGATAATCATGTTATTTTTATAAATTTAGATGGTACCCCTTTGGATAAAGGCGCAAAAGATTATCAGAAAGCGAATAAACTTCCAAAATACAATAATCTTATGCTTGAAAGAGCCCGCGTGATTGATAAGAAAAATAAAGTTTTGATAGCCCTCCCGATTAAAGTAAATGAGCGTACGCCAATTGAACGCATGGGAATTGTAAATTGCATGAGATCCTTAGTTGATGTAATCCAAGAACTAAGATTAACTTCTATCAGCATAGCTCAAACAGATTTTTATGATACAATACCATGGATTTTTGTATACAATAATTTAAAGAGATTCTTATCCGATCAGCCAATAACTTTAACAATCTGTAAATCCCTAATACATTATCCAGAGGTAAGTGAGAGGGAAAATCTAATATATGAAAAGCATGCAACAAAGGTAGGGGGCCATAAAGGGATAAACAAAACTTATAACAGACTCCGTCAAAACTATTATTGGCCAACAATGAAACAAGATATTCAAACTCATATTAAAGGTTGTCGAGACTGTCAAATCAAGAAATTAACGAGAACAAAAACTAGGCAACCCATGTTGATAACTGACACTCCGAAAGTAGCATTCGAGAAAATCTCTATGGATATTGTGGGGCCTTTGCCCATTACACGAAATTATAATTCCTATATATTGACAATACAGGATCTTTTGACTAAATATTCAGTAGCTTCGCCTTTAAAAAGAGCAGATTCCCTCTCAATTGCCGAGGCATTTGTAAAAAATTTTATTTGTATCTACGGAGCTCCCCGAATTTTATTAACAGATCAAGCCCCCACATTCTTCACTTCATTAATGAAAGCAATTGCCTCCCATTTCAAAATTAAACAGTGTCGCACCACCGCTTATTATCCCCAGTCTAACGGTTCGATAGAACGATCACACCATGTATTAACAGAGTACCTAAAAATGTACACTAACATTAACAGTGAATGGGATGAACACATAATGACTGCTATGTTTGCTTATAACACCTCCGTGCATGAAGGTACTAACTATACGCCATACGCTTTAGTATTTGGTCATCCTCCTAGGGTGCCCTCTTCTACTACTATTTTAGAAGAGCATGAGGAATTATCCTATCCAGATTACTTAATCAACTTGTTTAATACCCTGACCTCCTTCCGAGAGTCAGCCAGGGAAAATTTAATTAAGTCTAAAGAAAAAAGCAAACAATATTACGACAAACGCGTAAATATTCAAAATTTCAAAGCCGGTGACAAGGTTTATCTCCTAAAAGAACCTATAAAAAACAAGTTTTCTGACCAATACTCTGGACCGTATGATATTATTGAAATGTTACCAATGAATAATGCCAGAATTAACTTTAAAGGAAAATCTCGCGTGGTGCATGTTAATAAACTTAAATTATCAAAGATTACCCATACAATAGACCCTGGATGAAGGAAAACGGTGATTAATCAGTTCAAATGTAAACGTTGTCCGGAGTCCGGGATCTAGAGATTTAATAAGCATACAACATATATATATATATATATATATATATATATATATATATATATCGTGAATACTATTATATTACATATTATCCCATTTAATAATAAGATGTATACCATATTGATACCATATTGATTGATTAAGTATATTAATAATAATATTTTACAGGCATGTTTCGTCATCTTACCTTCAATCTTGCTCTACGGCGCGAACGCCATTATTGCTTATGATTGCGGAGGATCCTACCTCAACGTAACTACAATATCTCTACTCCGATCAGGTGAATGCGATTTGAACATAGATACGCCCATAACTGCAAATACGTATGTACAATTACTACAACTATCTGCCTACTCACACACTGAAGTTATACAATGTAAAATAGAAATTATGCGAACTATATATCACTGCGGCATGCACTCCCATATCTCTGCAGTACATAATGGATATGCTAGTTATTTACAAGAAACATCGCGCGAAAAATGTATTCAGATGCACAAGGAAGGACTTCTTAAAATAGGAGAATCAATAATAGACGGCTTAAAACCTAATAATACCTATTACCGTAGCGTCACTATGGCAGGGAAAATAAATGTAGATGGGACGTGCAAAGGCATTCAGTATTCAGACTATTACGGCACGTGGGACGATGTGATTGTACAAGCCACCGTAAGAATTTCTTTAAAAACTTCATACGCGCCAATAAAATTAGATGCAGGAAAGATAATGTTAAAATCTGGTACAGTTTGCGATTTGAGCGAAGAAACCTGTATAGACTCGGACGATGGATATACCTTTTGGCGGAGCATACCGATGACAGCTTGCGGGTTTGAATCATATGATGTTTTATACGAAGGAACTGCTACTAAATTCCAGGGCTTACTAGATACGCGACATACCACTATATTCACCTTAGAAACACACGACACAACCTTCTCTCTCACACAAACTCGTAAACATACTATTTGTGGATATACTTTATTTGGAACAGAACATCCCAAACTATTTATTTTCGAAACTCAGAGGGGAAATACTTTTAAGGCTAAATCAAAGACTGCTGTAACAAATTTGGACATGTTCGCCTACGTGAACTCCAAATTTATATATGTCGAAAGACACATCAGGAATCAAATAGCCACTCTGTATCAAGATATAATACTACAGAAGTGTGAGCTGGAAAAACAGGTAATCCAAAATACGTTATCTCTGGCCACGATATTACCTGATGAATTCGCATTCCGAATTATGAAAACGCCTGGCTACATGGCAGTCACAGCCGGCGAAGCAATACACATAATTAAATGTATACCAATTGAAGTTTCCCTTCGCAAAACAAACACTTGTCACACTGAGTTGCCGGTTTCATTTAGAAATACATCATTATACATGACACCAAAATCGCGGATTGTTACTCGACATAACACCATTAGAGATTGTAATTCACTTCTTCCAATTCTATATAACATAGACGAAACATGGGTACAATTCAACCCAATGCCTACTGTGACAGTACCACCACATGAAATCAAACCGTTGACTAAACTTTCCTGGAAATACTTAGCACCTAAATCTTTAGCCACTAGCGGTATTTACTCTCAAGAGGATTTAGACGAATTAAGAAACCATATCATGTTCCCCGCTGAAAAAAGTGCTGTTTTAAATACCATCGCTCGAGGCTTTACAGGACAACCGATTCCATCAGACACAGTTTCATTACAAAATCTGTTGGACGAAAACTCCTTAAATAAAATTTATAATAGCACTTTAGCAAAAATATGGAACGGTTTTACTACTTTTGGTGCTGCAACAGCCGGTATGTTCGGAATATTTATAATAATCCGGTTAATCAAAATCATATTTGACACTTTAGTTCACGGTTATGCATTGCATGCTGCATATGGATGTAGCCTACATTTACTAGCCGCAATTTGGAGTTCTTTCACACATCTGTTATTGTACCTTGCAAGTAAAAGACCGGAACAATCAAAACCGGAGCAAGAAACACGATCAAATGAAAATACAGTCGAAGCCTCATGTAATGCACAACCAGAAAACACAAATATCCAAACCACCCAAGCTATACCAATAGTTTACTCGTTTCAAGATTTAAGGACTAAGTTAGATGGAAATGCACAAATCCCTCCATAAAATATTATCGGTATTTGTTACTTAAGGAGGGTGGTGTGACGTCTCGACTAGTGATTTTCTCACTGGATAAGAGCAAGATTGAAGGAAGTTAATATTAGGAACTAGCGCGTCACTACAGTCGCTACTACACTAATATTTTGTAATCTCGTATTCAAACATTCTATGAACTTAGTTAATATTGGAATATTTTTGTAATAGTTATAGAATGATATTTGTAATAGTTATAGAATGATATTTGTAATAGCTATAGAATGATACTTATGCCATTTACACATTTTATATCTTTATGAATTAATACTTTTGCGAAATCTATATATTATTATAAGTTTAGTAGTATAGTATTATAAGTTTATTAATAATTAGGTATTATAGTATTATAAGTATTATAAGAGAGAGTTTTGTAATAGTTTAAGAACGGTTTTATATCACGTTCAGCTCAGGGTATCTAGATATAAGCTATTAAATAAGCAAGCGTTGATTATGACGCATCAAACGAGCACCGCGGAAGTAGTATCAAAATCACGCCACCGTTGTTATCTGCAAAATACCAGGAAGCCCACCGGACGCACAAAGAAGAAAGGTGGACAAAGAGGAACCATTGGAACCACCGCAGTCAGTCGCGTAGTTGATTTCAGAAGGACAACACGTCTTCAACTGCGTGTCTCATTTATACAAGACAAGAACTTTACCGCCGAATTTTGTAACTCTCTCTATTAAAAGGAAGGCATAAAATTCCATCTGATTTGACGAAAGGATCATTCACTCCCTCATCCCGTTAAACCCGGTGAAGGCAGGGTGACAAAAAAGGGAGAACGTCGTTACGTCATTAATTGTCCGATCAGACGTAACACTCCCATTGATGAAGAGACACTGAGCGCGGCGGAGAATAACCGGTAAGAGATCGCATTATCGACGCAGTAGTCGAGAGCACCGGCTCAGAATTATTCACCGGAGATATTTCGATTTGAGCGGCATATTTGCACGTCCCGGCGTCCACGCAGCCGACCGCGCAGATTGAGATAGGCGTGCGAAAGCGCTTTAATTTCAGTATTTGTCCAAGTCTTTCGGAAATGAGAGTGATTTCCGAGCCCTGGTCGAAGAGCGCGCGAACGACGTGAGAGCGACCCGAGAGGGAACGTACGCGGACGCGCGCGGTCGCGAGCAGCACCCGCGATTGAGAGAGTTGAGAGGTCGCAGATAATACTACGGCCGAGGTTTCCTCCTTTTGAATATGCGCCGGAATCTCAACTGGCGTCACCGTTGCGTTTGAAGCAGAGCCCGAGTCCGTGTGGAGGAGAGAGTGATGCCGTTTTTTACATTTCTGGCACGAGAATTTACTTGGGCATGATTGCACGGCGTGTTTGATACTGAAACAATTTCAACAGCGTTGATATTGCTTTACCAACTCCGCGCGTTGACGCGGACTCAGTTTCAAAAATTGAGCGCATTTATTGAGAAAGTGCGACGCCTTGCACAGAGGGCATGAAATCGGAGTTGCCGCCAATGCCGTAGCGCTCGTGGTCCTTGCCGTGCGCGTAGATTTCGCGGAACTAAGAGGATTTAATTCCTCGAACGCTCGAGCACGCGCCGCAAGAAATTGATCAAGGTCGTCATACGACGGAATATCTGATGTTTCGCTTCCTCTCAGCTTCCACGCTTTTCGCGTAGCGGGATCGAGCTTCTGGACGACTGCGTAAACGAGTATGTCGCTCAGAATTTCGTCGTTTGACGATTCAACTTTCTTAAAAAAGTGGTTGTCCGGTTCGCTTGATCGCGTAAATTATTCAAGTCGGCCGCGGATTCACGAGCAACGTTAGGTAAACTGTAGAGCGCGGAAACATGAGCCTCAACTAACCGGCGTTTATTATCATATCTCGATAGCAAGATTTTCCACGCGATTTCGAAATTATCACCCGTCACCGGGACGGATCTGATTGCATCGAGTGCGCTACCCGTGAGGCTCGATGCTAAGAAGTGCATTCGGGACAATGCGGTGAGCTCTTTATTATCTATTATTAACGCGATGAATCTATCGCGGAACGTTTCCCACCAGTGGCGAAACTAGGGGGGGCGGGGGGGCGGTCCGCCCCGGGCGGCACATTTTAGGGGGCGGCAAAATTGATCAATTCTTCTTTTTTTGAAAACAATTTAATAATTTTTAAAGAAAAAAAAAATCAAACAAACAAAATTGATTTCGATTTCATTTCCAAGATAAAAGGCAATCTTGTGCTAAGTCCGCGTAAGCACAAGACACTCCCGTGTCTCTTGATACATTACGCGGGTCGGACAGTTAAGAGCACTCAATATTTCTAGTTTTTATATATCCGCGGATCGGGTTCTAAGTAGTCTCAATCGATAGAGCGGGGTCGAATTATATAATAAAAGTGTTTTTATTTTTGGGCTACATGCTCTATAAATCGAGCTATTACGACGCAAAGTCCAAATGTGAAAAATATCATTTAAGAAACGTCGTGGTCGTCAATGTACGATTCAGGCATTTGACGCAAGAGCGCGCTAGCAATGCTCTGGAGGTGTGCTCGATCGTAGTGTGATCGATAAATAATCGATCGACAGTAAGTGACGTCAATAAACAAAAGTTAGGTTATTAGCGGCAACGATAGTGAAAAGTATCTATACCAAACTTTTAAAAGTGTCGGCTAATTAAAAGATTAATAACGTTAAAAAAATAGAAATTGCTAATTAAAAATGAAAAGAGCTAAAGAAAGTGGCGCAAGTTATCGAAAGAAAAGAAAAGAACGCGAGGAAGAACTGAAGAAACAGGAAAATTCTATCTTCAAGCAATTTCAAAGAAGTAGTGCTTCGGCTTCCATATCTTCTTCTGAAGTTCTAGCAAGTCCTGATATTGTTGATGTCATAAATCAAGTAAGTTATTAAAGTGTGAAGGTTAACTAGATTTTACATTCTATATTGTTCTAAAGGAGGAAATTCCTGTAAACAATTCTACTTCAGAGAATTGTTCAGAACAAAATAATTCTACAAATGAAACTCTTTCCACTTGTACCAGTCCTATTACTAATGATATAAACAACATTAATGATGTAGAGGTTGAAGAGACTAGAACAGAGGAAACTTGATGATGCCGGTTACTGGCCAGAAGTGTTCACTGATGAGATTCGCTTAGAAATTGTTCGAAACGGCTCAGTAGCAGTACAGCATATCAACGCAAACTTCGCTGAAATCGGTTGTGAGCGGAAAGGGCTATCGACTAAAGGCGTTAACAGACACTTGACAAGAGAATGGTTTTTTAGGACACTTTCCAATGGCGAAAAAGTTCTTCGATCCTGGCTCATTTATTCTCCTTCTAAGCAAGCACTCTATTGCTTTTGCTGTAAACTTTTTTGTAGCCATGATGACAAAGGCAAATCATCGTTCGCCACAAAGGAAGGATATTCAAAGTGGTGGAAATTGAATCCTAAACTTCCTGAGCACGAGTCAAGTCTAAGCCACAACCGCTTCTTTTTTCAATGGCAAAAAAGTTCTTCGATCCTGGCTCATTTATTCTCCTTCTAAGCAAGCACTCTATTGCTTTTGTTGTAAACTTTTTTGTAGCCATGATGACAAAGGCAAATCATCGTTCGCCACAAAGGAAGGATATTCAAAGTGGTGGAAATTGAATCCTAAACTTCCTGAGCACGAGTCAAGTCTAAGCCACAACCGCTTCTTTTTTCAATGGAAAGAGCTAGAACTAAGGCTACAATCAGGCACTACCATTGACAACCAGGAGTTACAGATGGTTCAAAATGAATCCAAGAAGTGGAAAGAAGTTCTAGTTAGAATCTTGGATATTATAAAATTCCGTGCAAAACAGAACTTGCCTCTAAGGGGTCATCGAGAAAATGTACACAAGCTCAACAATTCCGATGAAAATCAAGGAAACTTCTTGGAGATGGTAACTCTTTTATCCAAATATGACCCTGTACTCCGAGAACACGTTGCCAAAGCCGAGACATCAAAACACCAACTTTTATATTTGTCCCCGAAAATTCAAAATGAATTTATTGAAATTCTAGGCGAGACAGTAAGATCGAGTGTCCTGAATGAAGTGAGAATGGCGAAGTACTTCGCAATTATATTCGACAGTACTCCCGACATATCACATCAAGATCAGATGAGTCAAGTTCTACGGTACGTGTCAATTACAGATAAAAAAATTGAAGTTAAAGAAGCATTTATTGACAAGATCAGATGAGTCAAGTTCTACGGTACGTGTCAATTACAGATAAAAAAATTGAAGTTAAAGAAGCATTTATTGACTTCATTGAAAATGGAAAGGATGCCCAAGACGTTTCCAACTTGATTTTAGAAAAGCTAGAAAAAGACGGTATTGATATTCAGAATTGCAGAGGGCAATCATACGACAATGCTTCCGTAATGTCCGGAAAATATTCTGGCGTCCAAGCAAGAATAAAGGAAATAAACGGCAAGGCTGAATACATCAATTGCACAAATCATTCTCTAAACTTGGCTGGTAAGAATGCTGCTTCTGTTTCAGTGAACTCGGTGACATTTTTCGAAACAGTGGAACAGGTCTATGTGTTCTTTACTAGTTCAACACACAGATGGGATGTTTTAACAGCAACCATCAATCAGAGTGTGAAACGTATCAATGAAACTCGATGGAGTGCACGGTTTGATGCTGTTAAAGCTTTAAAAAACAAATTTCTCGACATATTAAACGTTCTAGAAGATTTGACGTCCGAGAAAGAAAACACAAAAACAAGGTCAGATGCTGGAATTTTGCTCACATTCTTGCAAACCTTCCAATTCATTAGCTTTTTAAACTTTTGAAGTGGAATATTACCTGAAATTGAAGACACGCAGAAGTATCTCCAGACAAGAGGATTGGATTTGCACCAATGCGATACAAAGCTAATGGCTTTGAAGAACTTGTTGTAGGAAAGAAGATCTATATTAGTTGACGAAGCAATAAGTGAAGCCCAGGAAAAAAGTGAAGAACTAGGAATTTCAACTGAAAAGCTGTAGAAGAAAGAAAAGAATGGCAGGTGAGAAAGCAAGGGATGAAGGTCTCTCATTTAAGGACGAGCTCCGCCGTGAGATGATGATGTCCATAAACAGAGTCATTCAGGAAATGTCGACAAGGTTCGAACAAGCCCACTCCATTGCTGTAAAGTTCGATTTTCTGCAGCCCTGCAATCTTTTGGATGAAGAGTATCAATGTGATGTGAAGGAATTTGAAGGAGACATCTGTGTCGACGAGTTTATCAGTGAACGAGGACGACTTGTAGTTTTCATGAAAGCTACAAGTGGAGGACGTATAGGGGAGGAGTGGGAGAGCAACGGTCCGTTGGAACTACTCAAGTTTATAGTAAAACTTGATCTGAACACCTCTGTTCCCAATATTGCTGTTTTGCTGAGAATAATGCTGACAATGGCAGTGAGTGTAGCTGGGTGTGAAAGAAGTTTTTCAAAGTTGAAATTGATCAAAAATTATTTGAGGTCAACTATGAGCAGTTTAAGATTGTCGAATCTCGCAATTCTATCCATTGAGCGGGAAGTAACTGATAGCATTGATTTCGAAGATGTCATTACGGAGTTTGCAAATAGAAAGTCTCGAAAAGTAAAATTCTAGCAATGTAAATGGCTTTTTGTAAATTTTTAAAATAAAAGACTTTTGAAATCTTGCCATGTATTGGTTTTTTTTTAAACTGGAAAACGGACTGCCGACTAACCACCACCCCGCTCTTCAATTTGAAATTTTTTAGAAGGGCGGCAAAATCATATTCCGCCCCGGGCGGCAAAGTGTCTAGTTACGCCACTGTTTCCCACTCGTCCGGTTACCCGAAAACGGCGGAATTTTTATGGGCGGTAAATGTGAGACAGAATTCGCGACGAGATCCGCGCTTCGCATTGTGGAGCTTGCCAATGGTGCAGCTGCTATCGACAGCTCCAACTCTTCGAGACAGTCCGCCATGTGATCCAAGGCTTCCTGATAGAGCTCCTCGTGTTTCTCGAAAAGCTGCGTCTCGAAGTAGGTCGCCTCCTTACTCGCGGCGGCAGGAACGACGCGTTGCAATGCTGCATGACCTTCCACACACTGCGCCCAGCTCTCCTTCAAAACGCCGATCCTTGACCGTATTTTGGCAGGAATCAAATTATTCTTCCCGATTTTCTTAAAGTTCGACAAGGAGCGCGCCACAGTTTGGAGCAGCGTCTGCTGCTTTAAAAGTAAATCACTCATTGCATCACCCGTTTTGAGACGCAGCACTCACTGAGTTGAATGTCTAAGAGGGACAGTTCGAGAAACCCGCTCAATCCGCCCGCATCCAGCTCGAAGGACCAAATTTTAATATGTTCGCGATCGGCTGAGATTGGTCGCGAGCAATGAGAGAGAAGGCTGGATTCGCTCAGAGACAGCGCGAGCGAAAGAGCGAGAGGAAGAAGAGAGTGCGTAGGAGCGCTAGTTTGCCCTATGCGAACACTGGTCTAAGAGATAGAGGAAGGATAGAATGATGAGCATATGAGGGAGCAAGAGTGCGAATGAAACGTGCGCAAGGAGTGTGAGATCTGAATGCCGAAAAAAAATGCACAGGTTTGAGATTCACGGCAATGATAATCTCAATTTATTACAGTATCTCAATGTCCACACTTATAAACCTCTCTTTCATTCCACGAGAGTGGATGCGCACTCGCGAGTAATATTCTCACTCGGTTTTAGTCTCGGTTTTACAGCGCGTCTCGGAAACGAACACGTCTCGACCGTGGGCTCTCTCGTAGCGTTCTAACGTCGTCAGTAATTGGAGTGCCGATCGGGTACCGAAACTTTCTTACGCGTAAGGGGGAATCGCTAAGCTTGGAATGTCCTGCCGGGAGCAGCCTTGAAGCAATGTGCTCACAAAAACAAGCTTTACCGAGACAATAGTAAACATGACACGCAGAGTACATTCCGAAGAGAGAGGAATGTGACCGAGAATATTCCGAAAATTAACAAGTACATGACTAACGACAGCACAAATTATAATAAAATAAACCTTCTCACTGAATATGAATCGAGTGATTCCAGACTAAATTTAATCTACTTAAAACAAGTCCCTTTTTCCGAACGCTCGTAACAGCTCGCCGGACCCGGGGTTCGGAGGGTTAATCGTGAGAAACGAGAATTCTGAGATAAAAGATAGTTCTTTATTTCGCCAATCGTGAATTTAGATTACAAGACGCGATCGTGGATGATATATACAATGATGTGACGCGGGCGGTGTAATGAAGTGAAAATGGTATATTACAATGACGTAGAATGACTCACGCGATACAATATGCAGGGTTTCGGGTTCCGATTACCGCGATGGTAATGGTGACGGTACAACAGGTCCTAATACGTGGGGCGCGCGGTAGTGTCGGGCGTTGCGTGGTACGCGCGGTAGCGTGGCGAGTCGGCGCTCGCGGTACGATCACGCGGTAAGCGCGTGATGCGGCGTCGCGTATGAATGGCCGGCGCGTTTAAAAGGACCTCGTAGTTCGTAGCCGTAACAATGGTCGGTCGCGTCGCGGTGCTTGACGCTCGTAGTTTTGCGTGTGGAGGCGCGGAATTGCGGGTGGTTGCGTAGGAGAGACGACCGGGCCGAGAACGCTCGGCGGTAACGGAGAACGCTCCGTTGCACTCTGGTCGGTGTCTCAGGGATTTGGCACGGGTGTTCGGTGCTGGTGCGGGAGTCGAGAACTCTCGACGGAGGCAGAGAACGCTCTACCCCGCGTCCCGTATCCTGGTAGGAACCTGTGGGTGACAAACGGTCGAAAACTCTCGACGGAGGCGGAGAACGCTCTACCCCACGCGGCTGACACCGAGACAGGTTTTCGTAGAGGATGCGATCTACCGAGAACGCTCGGCGGAAGCAGAGAACACTCTACTCCCTGGTGTTGTCGCTCTAGGAAACGGATTGAGAATTGCTTGCTTGCTTCGGCTAAATGCTTTGGCTTGCTCGCTCCGGAATCGGTACTTTCCTAATTGCGAGCGTCTTTTTATACCCGACACGCGCTAATTACCACGGGAAGGGGATTATCCCCCGCCATCGGTATACGCGTGCCGGGTATAGGAGCGGGGAGTCGGTTTCGGTTATCGCTCGGCGCTCGGCTCTTTCCGGATCCGTTCGGTTCGGATAACGCGAGGCCGTTAGCCTCGAGCGTTATTCGGTATATAATAATTTAAAATAATGTGGGGCGCACCGCGCCCTGTTCTGCCGTTCGGTCGGAGATTTTGACCGGCAGTACGATGCTTTCTGGGGGGCATCGTTACATACTTATAAACCGAAACACCGTTAAACAAACGAAAATCTTTGCAGCTAGAAATATATCACCGAATAAATATGAAATTTAATATAAACAATACTACAAATATCTTATTAAAATTTTTTTCCTAGCCCCACATGATAACAAAAAATATGTTGCGAAAGAAACTACTTCAACCAGCATTCGAACCTGAAACCTCCCGACTATCCGGGGGGATGTCTTAGCCAAATTCGACCACTGAGTTTATCCGTTTGTAAGGTATGTTAATCTGCAAGAAGTGTGAAATATACCACACGAACAAAATTATGTAATTAAGATCCAGCCAGATCGGAATTGGCTTATTGTTTATTTGATTATTGTTTAATCTTGATTTCTTAATGTTTATGTAAGAAATCTTTTTACTTTTTTAGGTAGTTTTTGATTTTTACTACTTCCCAGATAGCACAGGATGTCTTATGGACGTTCATTTTATGTCCATTTTAAGTCCACACGTCCATGAAATGGATGTCCACTGTATATCCGATTTTAGACATCCTTTAGTCTCCATATTTGGACGTCCATAGGATGTCCAATTTTGGACGTCAATAGTTTTTCGTTTTTCAACAAGAAACTGTATTACATATAAAGTTATTTTATTACCTACAGATTATTTTAGAAGATAACTTATTGTTAAATATTATAGAAAAACAAGCAATATTTCTCATTTCTCACTTTCACGTCTTTTGTTTCTTATCTCTCATTTGATCTTTTTTGTAGTTACATTACTAAATTGGTGCAATAAATTAAAATGAGACAAATATATTAGTCTCACTCTAACTTATTGCTAGATACGCATAAGTTTCGCTCACACCACTAGGCGTCGCAAGAACCATAAGCTTTCTCGCAAGTAAAAACCTACTTGGAAATATATATAAGTATAATTATTCATCATTACAATTTTGGAATTTGGAATTTTTGAGGATGTAGCTGTTCTAAACACAACAATGAAGTTAGAACTTGAAAATGAGATATACAAAAATATCTTATTTTAAAATATGTTTACAGGAAAACTATTATTTAAAGTATTCTTTTATTATATGAAATATGTAAATTAATTTTGTGCTTCAGATTTATTATTATTAATAAACCTATTCTTTATATATTTTGGAATGTTTATTTTGGTAATAATTACAAAGACTGGAAATGATGTCCAGTTTAGTTTGGATATTCTATGGACGTACGGAGTAGTGAAAAACGGATCCTATGGACATCATATGAACATCCGTCGGATTTTATTCGGATGTCTTATGGATGTCCGATGTCCAACTCGAACGTCCGATGAACGTCCATAGGACGTCCATGTGCTATTTGGGTTTTTATATGATTTTTATAATATATTTAAGATTTTGGTTTTCAAATTGTTGTGCTGTAAATGAAGTAGAAAATGTATCGAAGATTATGGGGTATAATAATTGTTTTTTTCAGAAATACACTCACGTTGCCCATAGACCTGCTGAAGTGCAGGTGCGTAAACATACGCCATGGTGTATAAATAAAAATTTAGGAGACCATAAAGAGCCATGAACTGCGCGGATGTGCGATAATAAGTAGAAAGGCGAGAAGCGAAGCTGTCCTCCAATACACCGGCTCCAAATTGACGTGCAGTGACCAAACTGCAAACACCGGCGACCACTGCAGCAAGCAGTGTCAAAAACCGCAGACGTAAATCTGCAAAATAAATCGCACGTTTATCATTAAATTGTAATTGTAAATTTCTAAGGATGTAATAATTTAAAATTTATGATAGAAATAACTCTATAAAACAATTTTATTTTGAATTATGTACTTTTGAAAAAAAAACGAATATAATGAATATCTTTGCTTTGTTGAGATTTGTTGAATAAAGCGGACAGATGATAGCTACAGATGATAGCTGATTTTTTCTTGACAACAATATCATTGGTAAGTATAACACGACCGTCCTCATCGATTTCAATAACCTTAATATGTATGTATATCAAGGACATGACTCTGATTTTCAAAAGTTCTTGTTTGTTTTTAATTAAAAAAGTTAACATATATAAAATAAATTTAATAAATAGAACATTATTTTCTGACCATGTATTATACATATGTATAAGAAAAAATTTAGGAAGTAATTATGCATAATTGAACCGCTCTAACTAACTAAAAGCAAAAAGTTTTAGTCGGTTTAGTTTTCGGTTTTCAACTTGCCAAGCGCAAAGTAAAATCTATTTCACACCGCTGGAAACCATGTAGAATTATATAATGATTCTACACAAAAAACGTATGAACGGGGAGGGGCAAAGCATCTTCATCCCAAAAACTAACCTAACCTAAAATCTATTTTTAAATTAAAATTAATATTATATTAGGTTTTGGATTAGATTAGTTTCTTTGGGATGGGGATACAATGGAAGAAGGGAGCAAACGCGCTTGTCATAACACTCACGTAAATATTTCTCGCTACAGAGTTCGAAAAGAACATTTCATAGGATATTCAGCTAAATTTTCGTCAGAGCTATAAATACCATAAACGTATGCTTTTTTAAATATTATGGCAAATATGTATTCAATATCAGATGAATAAATAAATTGAATGAATAAAGTGAACAATTATCATCTCCTTCCACATTTTCTGTAGAGATAATTTCACATAAGTTTCCAGCACCGAACGGTGTAAAATAGATTTCGCTTTGCGTGCGTGAAAAGTTGAAAACCCATGCAAAACCATTAAACTTATTTTATTAATATTTTTTTAATAAATAACAAGTAACGACTAAAACGACTTTTTAATTAATTAAAACCATGTCCTTGACAATATATGTAAGACCATTGAAATCAGTGAAGTCGAGTTATGCATAATAACATACTATAACATCATCTGCTATCAGTTCGATTTTTAAATACTTTTTATGTACATATCTATATACATATGTCTCTATATGTTCATATAGATATACAGGGTGTATCAAAAGTCTGGAAACGATCGAAGATTTCATAGATTATGCATTTTAGAAAAAAACGGTCGAAGATTTCATAGATTATGCATTTTAGAAAAAAATGTTTCAGACAAAAGTTCTTTGGTTCGAAGGGGGACATAAGATGTCATTTGTTTGATCTTGAGTAAACGTGCTAAGGTCATGTAAAAGTCACCTTCAATTTCTTAAATGGAACCCTCTATTTTTCATTAGACATTCTTGTAGCTTATCTCAAGAGCTTCCCAAAATACTATTATAATAAAGTATTTTTTGAGTTATGAGGCTTGAAGATACAGTATTTTGACATAAAATACAAAATATCTTGAAAACTTTCAGTTTTCGATAATCTTATCTCGATACTTTTTTGCATAGAATAATGAGATCAATCAATTGGTGTAAAAAAACACGTGGTTGATTTGAAAAAAAAAAATGTTGCAAATTACATACTTGGTGTTTGGCAACATATTTTTCTTTTTGTATTCTTTTTGATTTTGTATTTTATGTCATATGTATCTTTCAAGCCTCATAACTCAAAAAGTACTTTATGAAAAAATACTTTATTATTTATTATAGTATTTTGGAAAGCTCTCGAGATAAGTTACAAGAATGTCTAATGAAAAATAGGGGATACCGTTTAAAAAATTGAAGGTGACCTTTACGTAACCTTGGCACGTTCACTCAATGTCAAATCAATGACGTAATCTTATATGTCCCCCTTCGAAACAAATAATTTTGGTCTAAAACATTTCTTTCTAAAATGCATAGTTTATGAAATGTTCGACCGTTCCCAGACTTTTGGTACATGTCCTGTATAATATACAGGGTGTTTCATTTTAATCGCCCAAACAAATATCTCGAAAAATATGAAAGATACGGAAAAACATTTCAGACAAAAGTTGTTTGGTTCGAAGGCGGATATAAGATAGTGTCATTAGTTTGACCTTGAGTGAACGTCAAGGTCACGTAAAGGTCACCTTCAATTTCTTAAATGGAACCCCCTATTTTTCATAACATATTCTTGTAGCTTACCTCGAGAACTTTTCAAAACACCATAATTATTTTTTCATTAAGTAATATCAGGACGACGCGAGAGGCCAATATGTTAAAACGAGCCAAACGAAAAAGACCACATGCATATGAAATAGTAAAAAACAAAATATAACAAAAATAAATTAAATAAATTAAAGATGACAAAATGAATTTAATATCTTATTGTGTGATCGCATCATACAATATTATTACGTACGTTTCGGCCTCACCGGGCCTTCCTCAGCGTTAAGTATAACAATACAAATAAATATAAACAAATATAAACATGAAAATAGATAATACGTTATATGCGTCGTTTGGGTCTCGGGTGGCGAAATGTCAAAATAACAGAGTAATCCTCGAACATTCGCTACATGTATAGTCGTCTTATCCTATTATATTCCGTTACATTATTAGTTCAAAAGTATAAACATGGTCATATAGTCAAAACGGTAAAAAAATTAATTAAGGTTGCGAATATTCTTCGTTGGAAGGCGAGAATAGTCCGTCCAAAGGATAAAAGGTGTAGTACGATCTCACATCTTTGAAGGGTCAGAAGGTGCGAAGTCATGCATCACGTGAACGGAGCGAAATCTATATATATCCGAATTTATCATAAGCGTATGGTACTGACCGAGCGTTAATCGAGAATAATGTGATACGCGGTACTTACAGGATAAACGGACCGTTCCAATGAAGGCGGTCATTTGCGCTAACAGGATCGACTCAAACTTACAATCCGGCGATGTAACGAAATCGTGACCGTCTCGTGTGGTAGAACAAACGCAAATGATCATTAGAAAAGAACCAATAAAGATTGTGTGAGCTACCATTGGTGTACATTATAAATTGTTGGTGGAGTGGGGGTGTGCTAGAATGTTCAAGATGTTGTAATACGCTTTGTCTAACATCTCTGTATCTTTTTGAGAATTTACGCTATGATTTTGAAACTTTATATGAATCATCTCGCTAATGAGTCTTTTTTGGTAGTGGTGCTCGACATCCAGAATCTCGGCGTTTTCCCAATCAAATTGATGGTTGAGATGGGCCGCATGCTGGGACACGACTGAATGTTTGGATGGCTCTAATTTTGTATTGTACTTGTGTTCCTTCAATCTGGTATATAATTTTCTTTTCGTCTGTCCCACATACGTCGCATCGCAATCCATGCAATTAATCCTGTACACCACTCCATTTTTTTCAACGTTGGACAATTCGTCCGTACGCGGGCAGATAAATCTGTGTAAACGGTTAACGCAACGATATCCCAACGTAATGTTCGACACATCAATAGCGCTCTTGATTATCGATGTGATATTGTTGAAGTAAGGAAGTATTAACAAGCCCTTTCTTTCAACGGATTGTCCATCGGATTGTCTATTGCAGTTTTTGTTTTTTGTTTGATCCTTAGGGAGAGAGTATTAATCCTCGAATTAATGTATTTGAAGATCAAGTGGAGAGGATAACCATTATTCAGGAGGGTGTGTATGCACCAGGAAATATTTTTCTGCATAAAGTCCGGATGAGACAGTAGGATCGCTCTATCCACTAGGCTGAAAATGGTTCCTTTTTTATGACAAAAAGGATGATTAGAAAAAAAGGACAGGAATCTCCCCGACGAGGTATTTTTATGGAACCAATCAATTATTAGGGTATTATCTTTATTAATTAACCTTAAATCTAAAAAGTTCAAAGATCTGTTATTCTCGTATTCAACCGTAAACTTTAGCCTCTCATGGTAATCATTAAATTTGTTGAGGAATGATTGTGATATATGCTGCGGAGTGGCTAGGACGATATCGTCCACATACCTATAATAAAAGGTAGGTGTGTAGTTGATAGAGGATAGCACGGATTCCTCCACTAGACTCATGACTATATCGGCTATGATAGGTGATAACGGGGATCCCATGGGGGTGCCGTATGTTTGTTTGTATATAGTGTTGTTAAATCTAAAGTAGGTGGATGAAAGCACAAGATTTAGAGCGTTGTTGAATTCAGAAAGTGGTAATTTGGTATTATTTGTGATATGATTCCAACGGTCAGCTATACCTCGCAGGGCTAGATCCAACGGCACATTAGTAAATAGGGATGATACGTCCAACGAATACATTACATCTCCCCATTAGTTTCTTTCCCAACAATATGTCGTGTAGATCAAAGCTATTTTTGACATGGCTCTTTGGTGGAGGTATACTATTAGAAATAATATTATTTAGAAATGTTGCTAATTGGTACAAGGCACTATTTATTGATGATACAATGATTCTAAAGAGAAAGTTTTTTTTGTCGATTTTCGGAAGACCATAAGCCTTCGGAAGGGGAGCATCGCTGGTTCTCAACATAAAGAATTCCTTCTTCGTAATGTATTCCATGGACATCCACCTCCTCAATAGCTCATTTACCCTTGTTTCTATAATACGGGATGGATCTTGTTTCTATAATACGGGATGGCCCATCTCAACCATCAATTTGATTGGGAAAACGCCGAGATTCTGGATGTCGAGCACCACTACCAAAAAAGACTCATTAGCGAGATGATTCATATAAAGTTTCAAAATCATAGCGTAAATTCTCAAAAAGATACAGAGATGTTAGACAAAGCGTATTACAACATCTTGAACATTCTAGCACACCCCCACTCCACCAACAATTTATAATGTACACCAATGGTAGCTCACACAATCTTTATTGGTTCTTTTCTAATGATCATTTGCGCTTGTTCTACCACACGAGACGGTCACGATTTCGTTACATCGCCGGATTGTAAGTTTGAGTCGATCCTGTTAGCGCAAATGACCGCCTTCATTGGAATGGTCCGTTTATCCTGTAAGTACCGCGTATCACATTATTCTCGATTAACGCTCGGTCAGTACCATATACGCTTATGATAAATTCGGATATATATAGATTTCGCTCCGTTCACGTGATGCATGACTTCGCACCTTCTGACCCTTCGAAGATGTGAGATTGTACTACACCTTTTATCCTTTGGACGGACTATTCTCGCCTTCCAACGAAGAATATTCGCAACCTTAATTAATTTTTTTACCGTTTTGGCTATATGACCATGTTTATACTTTTGAACTAATAATATAACGGAATATAATAGGATAAGACGACTATACATGTAGCGAATGTTCGAGGATTACTCTGTTATTTTGACATTTCGCCACCCGAGACCCAAACGACGCATATAACGTTTTATCTATTTTCATGTTTATATTTGTTTATATTTATTTGTATTGTTATACTTAACGCTGAGGAAGGCCCGGTGAGGCCGAAACGTACGTAATAATATTGTATGATGCGATCACACAATAAGATATTAAATTCATTTTGTCATCTTTAATTTATTTAATTTATTTTTGTTATATTTTGTTTTTTACTATTTCACATGCATGTGGTCTTTTTCGTTTGGCTCGTTTTAGCATATTGGCCCCTCGCGTCGTCCTGATATTATTTATTGTATAACGAGCGGTATATGTAATTCATTTTTCATTAAGGTTGTATGATCTATAAAGTCATTTCGGTACTAGGCACTTGAAATTTTGCAATTAAGCTCCTATTATTATAATTAAACTACTCACCAAAGAACTGCGCAGAATTCTTATGAGAAATCGCTTTCGGTAAAATTGACTGAAACTTTGCTATTTTGTACTTCAAGTAATGCTGATCAAAAGTTACCATTGTCACAAGTCAATCCTATGAACCGTTTTTGTTCTAAAAATGCTCAAAGTTCAATAATAGTGCATTTAATACTTTCTCTCTTTCAGCGTCACCCAGGATCAACGACGTGGACGTAGCGAATATCTGGTCCCTTTGTGTGCGTGCGTGCGTGCGTGCGTTGTGTGCGTGCGTGCGTGCGTGCGTGCGTGCGTGCGTGCGTGCGTGCGTGTGTGTGTGTGTGCGTGTGTATCTGGTCCTTTTGTGTGCATTCGCGCGCGCGTGTTGTGTTTGGGTGGGTGTGCGTAAGTGTACGTGGATGCATGATTTTCATAACATATTATGTGTATGTGTGTTAATTATTGCGATTTCATCACATTTATTGATTAATAATCTGAATATTCCGAGGATCATCTGGAGGTTCTCGATCTGCGACCAAAGTGATGTTAAGCAATGATGTATCAGGATATTTGATGTTTGCCTGATGTCATGTAAAACCTAGGTACCACATTCATAGGATTGACTTGTGACTATGGTAACTTTTGATCAGCATCACTTGAAGTATAAAATGGCAAAGTTTCAACCAATTTTACCGAAAGCCATTTCTCATAAAAATTCTGCGGGGTTCTTTCAAAAAGTTTCACGGGCTTCAAAAGTTATTGCATTTTGAAATTAGCACGTAGTTTATAGAGTACAGCTACATATGTACCTTCACCATAGAAAATATCACAGAACCGTTGATGACAGATCTTTGAAATTTTGCATGTCGATACATAATTAAATAAGCTATGTTTTGCAAAAAAAATTGAAACTCTACACCAAAAATTGCGGGAGCTATCCACGAAAAACAGTCATCATTAAAAGTTAAATTAATACATGGTGAATCGCAAATAATAAGAAGCGGAAATTAGTTGAATGTCCCCAACGTTATAAATAATTATTCTAACCCTTATATTCAATCTAAATACACGAAATACAGCGAGCAACGACTGCTCTAACGCTGAATTGAAATTCTTTAACTTTTGAGAGCGATTGTATGGGTAATACAACCTTAAGTACTTTTCGAATTACAAAACTTGAAAGTTACAATTATTAATAGGAAGAGTACTTAGAACACGTTTGAAGTATTCGGAGAATCGCCGAAGCTCGACGTTTATGGAATGATGGAACAATCGCAGCGCCCTTTTTCAATATCGATTACTACCACAAAACACTTTCATTAGGCTCCTATTCAGCTGATTACGTCACGCGCCTAGCAATCGCGTAACAGTGGTTGTGGCTATCCCTTCTCCCCGCGCGCTAAGATGCTAGACGATAACGGTGGGCTGTTTCTTCTTCCCGCGCACTCGGACGCTAGACAGTAACCGTGGGTTGTCCCTTCTCGCCGCGCGCTTAGATTCGCGCGTATTGGTCGATCTTCTTTATTTAATATCTCATTAATTATTACGAAAATCGCAAAATGATACAGAACTTTTCTACTCAGTTTAACTTACTCCATCTGTATACGAGTGGTGATTCATCTTGTGCGGGACATCCTGTATATATATATATATAATATATCTATATGAACATATAGACATATAGACATATTTTTATTTATAATAAAATTTAAAAAATATAGACTATACAAAATTATATTTTTATTAAACAATGGCTTTAGCACAAATTTAAAAATATATTTACCGAAGTATGGCATAGATCGTAGTTCGCTATACGCTCTTAATATGAGAAGCAACAGATATGCGATGTAGAAACCACCAACCATGAAGAAGAATATCTTGAAGCCCTGAAAACAAAGCCCTGGTGTGTTTATGTTTTAACAAGTATAGATTTATACAGCTCTCATATATCTTTTTCGCTGTAAGTGATCACATGTCGATTGTTTCTCTATCACGATGTTACATTTTTTGCTTTTCTTCTTTGGTAGAGACTAATTTTGATCTTTACATCACTTTCGATACGATACCAACTAAAAATCGAGAACTGGTAATCTTCAAGTACAGCATGAGAAGCTGTTGAAAAATTATTTATAATATCGGACAATTGCGAACAAAAAGCATGTTCCAAAATTTCTTGTGACTCCCAAACGCGCATTTGTTTAAAAAAAAGGTGAACGCTCTTAGCGCGAGATCTAGCGAGCGTCTGAGCGCGCATGAAAAAGGCGAGTCAATCAGTTTCTTGTGCGCCTGTACTCCCCACACATATACAGGGTGTCCGAAATTTTGGAAAAGCCGAAGAGTGTAGATAGAATAGGTCAAAATAGAAGGAATGTCACGTATGATTTTGTAATTTTTGCAATATTTATTTCGTAATTAATTATAACGTACGAGCCAATGAGTGCACGGGAAACCGGTAGGCGGGACTCTATAGAGATGTCAAATGAAAGATGGGTGTCGATGTAAAAGAAAAATGGCTTACTCCTTAGCAACGAGTAACAACTGATTTCGAGAGGCGGAGTAACGAGCGTCATATGACAAATCAGTCATACGGCGAAGCGATCTACAAAGGACAATCGCTGCAGCGAACGCGGATCTTTATCCGGATAGGTTTTGATGCGAAGATCCGCGTTCGTCCTTTGTAGATCGCGCCTCCCATCGCTTCGCCAACCAGCTTCTATCATCTTGCAATGGGGAGGTCTCTTCTCGTCGCGCGCTTTTACTCGCGCGGATTGGTCTATCTTATTAAATTAATTTCTCGTTAATTATTGCGAAAACAACAAAGTGGTAAAGGACTTTTCTACTTGATTTTACCTGTTCTACCTGCATACTTCGGCTTTTCCAAAATGTTTCAGACACCCTGTATATATTTTTTTTTACTGCTTAAAAGTTATATGGCATAAAAAATGTTTATATCAAAGTTGTTCAACTTTGACCGACGATATCTCCTCAAAAAATCATCGTAGTAACATAATTTTTTCTTCAAATTAAAGCTTATACTTTCAGCTTCACCTGCGCTACTGAAGTTCTTGAAATGTAAGGGTATGTTTTTCAGCTCGACAATAATTAACTTTGGCAAGGTGCACGGGCGGGAAATTTTTTTTGCCAATTCTGCTTACGGTATCAGAAAGTGTGTACTTTTTCCTTTAATTAAAAAAAAAAATCAGCAATTGGGAAATATCTCGGTTACATGTTCCACAGACTTTACTTCGATTCACATCTCAAAGTATGCGACTGGTCTTACAATTCGAATTGTTGAAGTTATTACTGAGTTGTTGACTGACAAGAAAAGGATCGGAAGTGTCTCCCTCCGACTTTTGATAAACTTTTAATATGTTCCAGGTTAAAATAAGTATTGAAATGTATTTATCATCCTCTGTTACAGGAAAATGTGTTGCCTTAAGAAACGCATGGACGAGCACAAATAATGTACGGAGGATGTATTTATAATTAATTCTTGATATTACGTAATGTAAACTTTATCATACATGGTTGAATTCGTAAAAAATAACCTTTAATTTAGTGGAAATAAAAATTCAGAATTTTGAAAAAAAAATGTTATGTAGTAGGGAAATTTAAAAAAATAAAAAATGTTCTTTCTCGCTGTTTTAGTACTCTTCAAGCATTTAATTTCTAATTTGAATTTTTTTCTATCTTTTATATGTAGTTTCGTGAATATTACTCTGAAAGAAAAAAACTGATTTTTTTGAAAGGAGTATTTTTCTTCCTAAAAGTACGTATAAACACATATAAAAAGAACCATCTCCTTAATTTGTTTCGGAAAATAATATATCAAAAGCTCATTAAGATCGGAGAGGGATACTTCCGATTTTTTCTATGAAATCATGAGGAAAAATGCGTGTTGTATCATAAATTAATTCTTGCAATTTTTTAACGTAAAAGATTTTGACTATGATCTATAGTCTATATGTTTATATGTTTGTACATATGTCATCTATATGTTAAAAAAAGAACATTTGTTTAAAAAAAAATAAAGAATATAACAAATAATTTAATTTTCTTAGGTACTAACATAACAGTTTTAGATCTAGTTTTTTATTTTCTAATTAACTGCTAACCAGAAGTTAATCGACTGCCTATTTTTTTCTATTATTATTTCATTGTAAGAAAAGATAAAGAATCGATTACTTTTGATTAGCAGTTAATTAGAAAATGAAAAACCAGATTTTATTCTTCGTAATATTAACATTCCTTGTAATAACTCATAAATGAATGAATATTGTAATAATTTATATTATAATAATTTATATTATATTATACATTAACAAACACAAGTTCAACTTACATAGTAATTTGATGTATCGAGTACATAATTATACGTAGGATCCTCCAGCTCGGTGCAACGGAGCCATGTGGCGAGAGTCAATGCTGCCCCCCATAACATACCCACTACTAAGAGTTTGGGCAGGTAAAATGTAATAAGTCGTCTCTCGTTCTAAATAAAATAAACAAATTGTGAGTGTGTATATATGTATGATTGATAGATACACCACATATACATATACAGCTGCGCTCAAAAATATTTTGTAGATGTCAACATTTTATGTAATTTGAACACTTAAGTAATAAATAATTTTAATTTATTATGACATAAATTAAATTTTATTTCCCCCCAAATTCGTTTAACAAAATAAAGTTTATTTAATATTGGAGTAAATATTTAGCTTTACACAGCTTCCGCCAGTAACCTTGACCTTGATATATATTGTCAAGGTCATTCTCCTGAGTGACCTTAAGAAGGTTTTTGCCGTCGCTCGTTTTTTATTAAAAAGTTATTAACAAAAAAAGTTTGGAAAATACAGCAGTTATTTTGGTAATTCTTCAGATTAACCTCTTAAGTGGTATGGAAAAGTTCCAAGCCTTGCTCTACTGTCCAAAATGTCAATTCACTCCTGAAACATTTCCGGGCCAATCGTACTAATTTGGTGACTTGGGAAAAATTAAGTCATATCACCACTGAAAGGGTTAACGGACACAACTCCAATGACCTTGATCTTGACATATTGTCAAGGTTACCTTCTGCCCCCTCCGGCTTCCGGTCCTCTTACCAGCACCTCCCCTTCGATGGATGGAACTCGCTTCACGTGGTAAATTGCAAACCAATGTGGAACAGAATAATTGTAGACCTCATTTTGGCCCAAACAGGGGGGATGTGAGGTGGATGTCACTTCGCGTGGAATTGTTATATTTTTTGTTATGTATACATATAAATGTAAACACATAGTGAAACGAGGTCTATAGTTGTTCTGTTAACATCTCCCCCCCCCCCCGTGCGACTTTCCACGCAAAGTGACATTCATCCCATATCCCCCCCTGCTTCAGTCCTAAACGAGGTTTATAAATGTTTTGTTCCACATTAATTTGCGACTTTCCACACGAAGCGAGTTCCACCCATCGAAAAGGGTGCAGGTGAAAGGTCAAAGGCCAATTTTAAAAAAAAAGTGTTCAGAAATGACTTATATGTATAAAATATAATAAAAAATTGATTAATATACTAAACACATGCGTGGACAGAGCGCGCGCGCATGCGCACACACACACACACACAAAATGTAGAAGCCACACACACACACACGCACACACACACACACACACAAAAGTAGAAGAGTGCAGGGGGCCTTCGGCCCCCATCCACAGCTCCTCTAGATGGATCTCGCTTCGCGTGGAATATTGCAACCTATGTTTTATATTCTTTCAATATCTTTACTTGTTTGTACTTAATTGTTTGTGACAGAAAGCAACAAGTCACTACTTTAAATGACTTTTCTTTATTCATACATATACTACTTTCATATACATATTAGTCGTTTATGCCTTTTAGTATGCAAAATAACTGCTATATTTTCTAAACTTTTTTTGTTAATAACTTTTTAATAAAAAACGAGAAACGGCAAAAACTTTCTGAAGTTCACTCAAGAGGATGACCTTGACATCATATGTCAAGGTCAAGGTCATTGGCGGAGGTAAAGGTAAATATGTAATGTAATATGTGCTGTGTAAAAGTAAATATTTACCAATGTTGATTTTCAATATTAGTTTTTTTTTTATTAAAAATGAAATAAAACTTAAAAAGGATCAAAAGTATTTTGTTGGTCGAGAAAACATAGAAAATATCATATTTACAATTGAAAAGAACATTGAAATAATTAACATAGATGTAGGGACTCAATGCTTTGTAACAAAAGCATTGTCCTTTGACTTTGTAATATCGTTTGATTATAATATTATTGAGTCTACAAGCTCTTCAATACGATTTTTTGGAATCTTTAATCATTTTTCTCATAGTACAGTGAACAATTCTTGCTTATTTGAGAAGTTTCAACTTCATATGCGTATGTCTACCTCTGTCCAAAGATGTTCTATGGGATTGAAGTCTGGACTTTGGACTCTAAAACCTTGATTTTGCTTTGCTTTAGAAAGTCTTTTACAAGTTGAGAGGAATGTTTCAGGTCGTTATCTTGCTGAAATAACCATTCTTTGGGCATTTTCTTTTCTCCATAAGGTACTATATGTTCTCTCAGAATGTTTTGATAAGCAAATCGATCCATTGTTGTCTCTATAAGAACAAGAGGACCTATTCCATTTCTGGAAAAGCATCCCTAAACCATTACGCTACACCCATCATGCTTTAGTGTGGGTACTTGGTATCGAATGTTGTTCCTTTTATTTTTGGGGCGGCATACATACTGAATACCATCGAAATAAAACAAATTAATAGTGTACTGAGAAAACTAGTGCAACACTGGTACACTAAGCAATTTTAAGTGTTTTCTACTTTGGAAATTAATATTAGTAGCTAAAATTGTACTCAGTGCGTACTAGCGTTGCACAGTTGCACAGTTTTCTCAGTAAAAAACGCTATTAATTTGCTCGCATCACTCCATAGGATCTTAGCCCAATTATTTTTTGTCCACGCCAAATGTTTCTTTACAAATGCAAGTCTAGCTTTTCGATTTTTTGCACTAATCATTGAATGGTTGCCTCCCATTTAAACAAACAGCTACTAAGCGATGTTTTATGGTTGATATATGCAGCTTGCAACCAAAATTTTCCTCTAGATCGTTTCTTATTGCCTTGGCTAACTTGCGCGGATCAATGGATCTCATTCGAATGGATCTTATTCTATCCATTGTTTCTGTTGTTTTGGATGTCTGCGTAGTATTTATTGTTTATGCTTGCAAAACTTCTCCTTCCTGCACCAGACACTTACAATCTGCTGGGACAAACCAAACTCCGGATAAAGTTCCGAAAAGTACCCACCTCCAATATTTTTGACACTCAGTGTTCTTACGTATTTTGACGCGCTGATTACAAATATCATAGTGAAAATTGGCGACTATTTGACTTTCATAGTGAAAACATGGTGATAAGAAACCCATAAAAATTATGATTTTTCATGTTTATTTTAAGAAATACTGAGAATTTTGAAAAACATTTTAAATAAAACGTCAACTAGTCCCCCTTTCATTTGAATTTTAAATAAAAGTTGTAGATCTCATTGAAATACACATTTTATGTTTCCATTTTTGTTTCTACGAGTGATAGTTTTTGAGAAAATTAGCGATGAAGTTAAGAAAAACGGATGGAGGGTAAAACTGTATGATCGACAAGTACACTTAATCGACATATAGTTATTTCATCAACAAATTACTTCATCGACAGTATATTAACTTCGTTTTGTTTTACAAAGTACAAGCGTGGACACAGTAAGTTCTGCCCCCCTGCAGGGGGCTCCACTACCGGGAAACTAGACACATAGCGGGTTGAACCTCGCATTGCGTGGAAAGTTGTAAACCCATGTAAAATCTAACTTCGCGTCGAAAATTGCAAACCCATGTGGAACTTCATTTTGTCTTACAAAGTACATGTGTGGACACAGTGAGTTCCGCTCCCCCCTCGCCTCTCACAAACCGGGGTGCTTTTTTACCGTGAGTCTCCTCACATCTCACAAACCGGGATGTTTTTCACCGTGAGACATCATGTTACACTTCATCAACTTCGTCAATGATTTTCTCAAAAACTATCACTGCAGAAGAAAAATGGATACAACATAAAATGTGTATTTTAATGAAATCTACAACTTTTATTTAAAATGTTTTTAAAAATTTTCAGTATTTCCCAAGATAAACATAAAAAAATCATAATTTTTATGGGTTTTTCATGGTTTTCACCATAAAAATCAAACAATTGCCAATTTTCACTATGATATTTGTAATCAGCGCATCAAAATACATAAGAACATTGAGTTTCAAAAAAATCGGAGGTGTGTACTTTTCGGAACCACACTCCAAACTGCTTTGCAACCGCAGACAGTTTCCTTGATGTATGTAAACAAACGCTACACATAAATATCAGCTATGCAGTCGTATACTCATTACATACATACTACTCATTGGCAATACAAAATATTTATGATTTATCCTATTATAAATGTTTCTTCATAAATAACGAACTCACCTTTCAATGTATCACTTCAATAGCGCAAATAAAATGTTTCTCTTATCTACGACAACAGTTCCATCTGTGTCCATTGGATCAACATAAGCAGAGATATCAATAAAAATGTCAACTACAAAATATTTTTGAGCGCGACTGTACATATAATACATTATAAAAATGTAATCTAACAGAATATAAAGTTTTTTATTTCGAAATAAAGTATACTAATGTTTAAAAACTTTAAAAGTGAAATATGGAGATATTGTTAATTTTTATTTTATTTCCCCAGTAAGAAATAATGGTTGAAAAGTTGTCAATCGACGGCCAATCATTTCTCACTAGATCCTTAATAAAAACGTGACGAACTGTTAACTATTAATCTATTAAGAAATCGCCCTTTTTTTATGTGAGAAAATGCATTGCGCATACCACCGGCCTCAGGGAAAGACCGGTGGTTGTGTGCGACTCCTCGGGATTAAGTTTCCCAAATATATCCACTAAAACCCCATGGCGACCGTTTTTTTGCACTTTTGGGGAACCCCAGAAACGAGTTTGCATACCTCTAAGTTCAAGGGATCGCCCTAGTGTGACGGCTTAAACATTAGACAATTTTTGAAAATTTTTATAGAAAAAATTAATATTTTTGTTTGAAACTATACAGTGTATTAATTTGAAATTTAAAATTTGTACATTTATTTATCTATCTATGTTTGAGAAATATCTTGAATTTTTTTCACATAAAAATATTACGTAAATATACTAAAAGATATAATGATTTTTTCAGAAGCGTCTCAAAAAAAATTTGTCTCTATGCCATGATACCAACTGTCCAGATTATCTGAAATCAAAAATTTAAAAAGCTTCTTACATAGGAGCTTACATGTAGCTACCGTTTGTACTAAAATGAATAGAAGATATTAAAAAATAACAAAATGGCATCTTGAAAAAATAATTTTTGCAAAAAATTGCTTATTTTTAAGTCATAAAATTTGAATTTTGCAAATATTAACTTGATTCTTGTAGGAGTGAGAACTATGTGTTTACTAAATACGCCAAGTTTCAAGTGAATTTCACAAATCATTTTTTAGATATCGTGGTAGCTACAAAAATATTATTTTAGCTTACAAAAATATCACTTTTCTCAAAATGAACACATTTTTGTAAATAGCGTTTTAAAGTTCATATACTTAATAAAAGCAAAATACAAAAATTCATACTTACAACTAATCAGATTCCAAGACTATTCCAAGACTATTCCAAGACTATACAATACACCTTCCTCTTCCTACACAGAGTTCAGACTATTTATTTATATAGTTTCCATAGAAATAATGGTAAACCAGTACAAAGGTCCCCTTCAATCTACACTCTGAACGTTCGAATTTCCACCTGCATGCCACTTCGTTTCCGATAATTTTGTTATCTGACTAAATCCCATGGGATTATGTTTTCGAAATGTTAAACTTTAAGATAATGCAAAATATCAATCAATTTTTTTGATCCGTCACACTAGGAAGACTCCAATGGTAGTTAAATAATGATGAATTATTTAATTCTCTATGTACTACTATATCCCTTACACATTATTAATATCAATTAACGTTTCTCAATTTTTGATATCATTACCTGTCTAAGGCCATGATAGACACAGAGCCAAAACATGAGGATAGCACATAAAAACGTTGTTTGCAGGATTGCATCCAGCATACCGGGTACCCAGGAGTTCACCAAGAAGGTCATAGGAAACAGCGGATCTGTTCAATTAAATAAGTTCAACATAATATCGAAAATCATAAAAATACAAATTGGTGAAAAACGTCGGAATCTTAGAAACTTACTATTGTACAGAATCAGTAATGGAAGAAGTATAGAGATCCACTTTTGTTCTATCGACCAATCGTGTAGCGGATACTTTCTAAGCGAATGGCCGAACCAACACTGAAAGTGGTACAATTTTTCTTTTGGTTTCACAAAGCTTTAAATATCCGCAGGAAAAAATGAGCCGAATTAAAAAGCAATCGATAAATTTCACTTTGCAAAAGTACAAGTTTCTATCATCGAAATTGGTAGTAAGTTGACGACAAACTTCTCTCTTGATCATTAATTACAAAAAATAAATTTTTCAGTCATATGAATTATTTCTAGTATGCACGCATGCACACACGCACGCTATAAATTTTTACTCGAGACAGAAAAGATTTAAAAATTTTTTTAATGTATTTTTATGCTGATATTCCTCCTATGTTTTTAATGAATTACGAATATTTTAAATGTTAAATTTAGCTAATGTGAAATATATATATTTGTTGTATTCAGTTTGTTTCTCAAAAACGACACGATGTAATAAAGAATTAAACTGAATTTCTTTTATGTTATTTACTCGCAAAGCAATATAATAGAAATATAAAATTGTGTGTGCGTGTATGTCATTTTAAAACCAATCTTTAACGTCGATCATATAATTCGCTCAATTTTGCAGAAACAAATTGTCTTAATCCGATTACGCGTTGCCATTTAATGAATTACCATCACTCCGAATGTGGTTAATAAGAAGATCAATCGGAACCAGATTTCGATCTGTGTAAACGCCGGATTGTAGTTCTTAAACTGTGAACAGAAAAGAATAAGAGAAACGTAAAGAGAAAAACGAGATATTTAAATCTCAGAATTGTGTCCAAACGAATGTGATCATTTCATGCAGTGCTTACTGACGTAGAATGTGAGTTCTTGTATAGTGTATCGTTGATGGAAGCTCTCAAGTCCATGGAAGCGAACAGTGATTATGTAATAGCTATAATCAAGGAATCCGAGGTGGGCGACGACCAGTTCCTCGCAGGATTGCCTTTCGCATTTCAAATGTCTGGTTCTGAAAAATAATATCAATTGTTATTTCATATACATATTACTCGATCACGAGAGATTTATCTGTATTTTATTATACGCAATAATGTGATATAAACTCTAGGTTTATTAATAGTTTTATTCATGTGTTATTAAAGCAACAGCTGTATCAAAATAAATAATTTTTTAATAAAATTAATTTCATACTTTGACTTTAACAATAATTAATTATCGAGAGAAAAGTTTTTTTATTGCATTTTTACCGATTATGTCCAGCTTCCGGGGATAATACAGACACGAGTTTGCGATCAGCAGTGATACCGTCTATGGAAACACTAACTTGAAATCCTTTGTCGTATCTCTCATCTACAAATCTCATCACCCATAATTATATTATTATAATATTCGAGAATAACGAAGTTATAAAATATATATAAAAATAGATTATGGTTTAAAATAGATTGAAATACAATAAGAGATATATTTAGACTTTTATTATCACAATCATAATCATAAAGATAACATTATATTAAAAAATTAAAAAATTTGCATTTAATCCCTACACAGTATGCGATATTGCAGTAATATTACTATGATATTACAATATTGCAGTAATATTAGAATAAGAATAAAATATTACGAAAACATTACTGAAATATTATATTGTGATATATCACAATGTAATATTTTGTAATATTTATATAATATTGCAGTGTGATATGATCTTGAAATCTTATTACAATATATTTCACAAATATTACTATGTGATCTATTGCATTGTAATATTAATGCATATTATACAAATATTACGATATATCGCATTGTAATATTACTGCAGTATTGTACAAATATTATAATGTGCTATACTTGTGTTGGAATATATTGTGTGTGTATATTGTATGTACACACACACACACACACACACGCACGCACGCGCACGCACGCACGCACGCACGCGCGCATAATGCACGCACGCACGCACGCACGCACGCACGCACGCGCACGCACGCACGCGCACGCACGCACTTTCGCGCTCACGCACGCACGCCACTCACCTACTCACCACTCACTCCACTCATTCACTCACTCACTCACCTACTCACTCCACTCACCCACTCCACTCACCCACACACTCCACTCACCTACTCACTCCACACACACTCACGTGTTGGCTAAACTTTAAAATGGGACGCCCCTGTGTTGGGTGTGTGTGTGTGTGTGTGTGTGTGTAGCATTATATAAAAAATTTACGTTTACGTAACTTTGATGTAACGTTGTATTTTTCACATGCAATATGTAATTATTTTAAGAATTATATTGTAGTGTGTTATATATATGTATGTTATTGATACTTCTTTGGTGAATAGACTTCAAAAAATTAATATTTTAAAAATAGCTTTTTGAATAATTCTTATGTAATGATGAAAGGTAATTATATAAATTGCTTTTTAATTAAGTATCTTTAAATGTATGCAAAAATTTATCACAGAAATATTTATGCATTATTTACATAGGTAAAATACCATAATATTGTGTGAACATCATAGTAATATTACAGAATCATTACTGCAATATTGTAGAATAATATCCATAATATTGCAAATATATGTCACCATAATATTGTTTAAATATTATTATAATATTATAGATATATTACCGTAATATTATGAAATATCGCTGAAATGTCGTAGAAAGATTTCAGCGATGAATTTTTGCGAGCATTTAATATTACAGCAATATTTATGCAATATTACTACAATAATATATTGTCACGTAATTACGAAATATTGTAATATTATTAAAATATTGCTTTAATATTAAATTGCTGTGTGGATCTATTTTAGTTTTTTACTAAATACATTTGTTCAAGAAGACTATTTTTAAATTGGTATCAAATGACCATCACACGCACGCACGCACAGTATCTAACGTAAAATAAAAAACATCAAATAATTATTCTGTTTCCTGATAAACTTTATATTCTCCTACGTTTCTCACTATTAATTCCCAAGGAGAACAAGAGAGTCAAAATAATGTTAATTTAATGTCATATTAACCAAATTATGATTAAAAAATGTCACGTTTTGGTCATGATTCAGTCAAATATGACGTCAAATTACATCAAATTGACATTATTTTGACTTTCTGTTCTCCTTGAGTTGAAATGATCAGAAATCATGTTACCGTCGTTATTCAATGTCGATAGTTTGGCAATCACCCATAATTGTTGACTATATGTAGACAATAGAGGGGTTTTCATGATGAATGGACCAGTGGCCATTTCGCTGTCGTTCAAATGCGCTTTCTGTTCACTAGTCGACGTTATAGGTGGTCCTTTAAAAGCGTTATCTTTTTGGTATCAACAAATCTTATATCTTTCAATATGATGAGGTTAATAGCAATATTGCTGTCAAAATTTGAATTCTTTCACTTCAAAATAAGATGAAAATTATTCTGATACTCACCAGCCAGGCCAATAAAAACTGCTAATCCGAAACATGCAAAAAAAGCAACAAACACCATGACAAATTCCCTTTTATGCATCGAGTATAAACGCATCTGCACAGATCTGTATGACAAATATATGAGAATTAAATTAATGACATATACACAAACACACACATACGTACGCGCAATGAAATATGCAATTTTACGCACATTACAATGAACATATTAGTTATAGAAAAGGATATAAGGCGATATCTTATAATATAAATACAAATGTTATAAATATTATGTTGGATTAATTAAAAGAAATCTAATTGGTTTTTTTATGTATATATTCGTTATCAGAAGAAAAATCTATATATTCTAATAAATTAGGATTGCTCTTGATAAAATATTTAAGCAGTTCTTTTTTATTATTGAGTCTCTCTTTCATTATTGACTCTTCGTTCTTTGAAATCCAGATTTTCCAGAAAAATAACGTACCTTTCGCAACGATCATGATGATAAGCCGGCGCGATATACTTGTTAAATTCGCTAAAAAGATCACTGAACTGCGACAATGCATTTCTGACTTTAAAATTCCAACTGGTGGATGGCAGATGATACGAGTATCCTAATCCAGGTCCATCCATTATCTTCAGGAAGTCAGGTCAGGTCAGGTCAGGTCCTTTTCCTACCTTTTCCTGTATCTTAACGTCCCAATTATGCAATATCTCTTTTATTTCACAGCCAAAAAATACAACATACTATTTATTTCTTATTTACTATATACACATTTTTAACATATTTTATAATTTACTATATGTATTAGCTTACTATATGTATGTACTATTGGGATCGTAAAACGTCACGTGACACCTGGCGATGTATATAGCACAACCCATGTAAATTAGCATTGGCCTTATGGGAAAAAAGCAGTTTTTAATTTTTTATTAATTTTTAACAATTGTTACGTGATAAAAGCGATTATAGTATGAATTATTAAGGTGAAAAGGTGTAGTACGTAATTTTTTTTCAATCGATTTCATAACAGAAACTTTTATACGAGCTTTTACGCGTTCGGAGCTCGACTAACCTATACTCCAATCTCGCTTGAACAGTTTTGGCATCTGACAGATCAGTGTAAGTTTATATACATTATATAAATATGTGATATTATTGTGAACAAACAAATGTGATATTTAATTTTTAGAATATACTTATTGTGCCATGAAGCTGACCTTGGCAGAAATTTTCAAATATGGAACATGTACAGAAACGAGCCGCAATTTATCTGAGGGAGAAAAGTTACTCAATTCTGACTATATTTTAAATTGTGGTAGACTCTTGTCAGCGTCAAATAATTATAAAATTATGGCATATTGTCGTCAGTATTCATCAGTTAATGGAAAACCTCATGAGATTGAAGGAGAAATCGACATACATGGCTGCATCCAAACTTTTACATACACCTGTAAAGCTGGATTAAGTGAAAAATGTAAACACATAATGGCTGTTTTATTATACTGCAATAGGTAACATTATCTAAATATTTACTTCACATGTGTCACTTGTAAATGATATTTATATCCTTCTTAGTATTTCGATTTT
The DNA here is from genome assembly GCA_901521435.1 of Crematogaster levior. NCBI lineage: Eukaryota > Metazoa > Arthropoda > Insecta > Hymenoptera > Formicidae > Crematogaster > Crematogaster levior. The sequence goes on from CABEGB010001198.1 coordinate 54,092, forward strand.
GTATTCGTTTACTCCTAATCAGGGCTGCTTTTTTTTTCTGCAAAGTTTTTGGCGTATCGGTAGGTAAATTTACAGAAGGTACTACACCCTTTTTCAAACAATTTTTCTTTGAAGGATAAACTGGAAAAAGTGTTTATATATTAACATGTAATCATACAGTTTACATCAATTTCATTGCTTTCAAGATCCACGAAATTACTTACGTTGCGATTTTTCCTTATAATCTTCCTTGGTGAAATGTAACGAACAAACAGACACACTTTTCGCATATTTATCAATTTTTAAACGATTCATCCAGACGTTTCTCCTGTTTACTATTTCTGTATTATTCAATTTGTTAACAATTGCTACTGTTTCACTCTTGTTTGGTAATTCGTGAAAGCGTATTGTTGGATCCTTATTTGCATAACTTTTGCATCCTAGAGCAGCACATTTTACTCGACTGTTTGTTTTACAAGGAGAAAATCTCGCACCTTTATCGTCAGAATCACTGCTGTTAGCCATGATTTGATGTAATGAGAATTATATGTAATATGTAATGATGTAATGAGAATTACTGGAACATTTATACTTATTTGGCTGTTGCTGAAAAGTAAACAAGATGCTTATAGTATAGGTTAGTCGAGCTCCGAACGCATAAAAGCTCGTATAAAAGTTTCTGTTATGAAATCGATTGAAAAAAAATTACGTACTACACCTTTTCACCTTAATAATTCATACTATAATCGCTTTTATCACGTAACAATTGTTAAAAATTAATAAAAAATTAAAAACTGCTTTTTTCCCATAAGGCCAATGCTAATTTACATGGGTTGTGCTATATACATCGCCAGGTGTCACGTGACGTTTTACGATCCCAATGTATTAGCAAATTCAAACTTTTTCTTCGTCAGTGAGTATTAATAAACATTAATAAAATTTTAATTGTTCATCGATCCGTCTGGCAAATTATCGGCGTGCCGCCGACTAGATTTGTCGGACATAGAAATGTAGAAAACCGCTAACTTTAAAATCGATATCGATTTTAATTTTTGGCCCTAAATTAGAAGAATTTATTGCGAAAAATATTACCTCAACCAAGATTCAAACCTGAAACTGCCTCATTCCGTGCATTTCTGCATTTCTATATCCGACTAGTTGGCGGCACGCAGATAATTTGCCAGACTAGTCGATGAACAATTGAAATTTGTTTCATTAATGTTTATATATATTAAATTTCAATTTTCTTCAATTCATCTGGCTAATTTTATTAATTATATTAATACAAAGTTTCGATTTCTAATTTGGGTCCTTATCAAGTGTAGAACATGTAAGTATGCGGTTGGAAAACGCACACTAATATCTGTTGACATTACGCCCAAATACATATATTATTAACATATACTTTTCTTTTTAATCTTTTTAGAGTACAAAATTTAAGTAGAGAATATAAATTCAATATAAGAAAACTCTATATAAAATTCCATAAAATTTCTAGATGTCGATATTGGAACATCATATTTCAAATAAGTCGAAAAGAAAAAGAACAAAAAAAAAAGAAAAATACAAAAGATTTACAGTAATTCATGTGTATCAGGTGTGAAAAAGATTTTACAACGTTTATATTAAGAACATCTTATTATATGAATTAGTCCCAGATAAGACAAGTCTATCAAAAATAAATCTTTTCAAATATTTGCAAGACAAATTTTGTCAGCAAAAAGACCGTAAATTTGATGCTGGTTCTGATATATCACATGATGTTAGCAAAATGCTAATAGAAGCATAACAGAGGTTATTAACATAGTTAGATAGCATATTGGTGAAAACATCGAGTAGATTCTACTATTTGGCAGAGATTTAATTTAAATGGTTGACGTACTGATATTTAAAGATTTTTAAAGACAGCTTTACTGTTTTTTTCTACTATTTGTCTTTGAAAAGATTAATTTTAAACAATTTTATTAGTAGGTAGGTAGGTATTTATTATGTTTTCAGCGTGTGTTTACTTCCATCTCTTACATTATTTACATTATCTTGCTTTATCTTAAGCCGACGGCACACGGTACGAGTTTTCGTAGCGAAAGACGCTCGCTTTCTCTCGCTCTCATGCGTAGTGGCTAACTCGTATGCGATCTACTACGAAAAATCGTACCGTGTGCCGTCGGCTTAACATTATACTAATTACATTTACTTTACATTTTATACCGCCTCCTTTTATTTCATTACAAGTTTTTATTTCGCACTTTACATTTCACCATTTACTTAAATTTACTTATTTTCATTCTTTCCAATTCTCTCTCTCTCTCTCTCCCCCCCTTCTCCCTCTCTCTCTCTTTCTTTCTCCTTTCTCATTCTTTCTATCATTTCCATCCATTCATGCCCTCTTTCATCCTCATTTATTACATCCAAACTTGCCCCTACTTTTTCCTTTATACAGGGTCCCATCGCACTTGTACAAACGCTCGTGAGCAGGTAGGGCACAGTAAACTGAACAGAAAAGTCCTGTACCATTTTGTTAAATTCGCAATAATAAGCGAAATGTTTAATATTAAAGTTAGGCGAATAAGAGCGCGCCGAGGTACAAGGAAGCAAGTGCTCGAGCCGCCCGAGCTATAGCACAGCCCAATGTGTCAGCATTGGCTACCCGGTGGTGCGGCGAGAGACAACAGCGGCGATGCACGGGCAGCATGCTAACACACCCTTCCCCTCGCCGCACGCTGGGCAGCCAATGTTAACATATTAGGGCGTGCTATAGCTCGGGCGGCTCGAGCGCTTGCCTCTTTGTACCTCGGCGCGCTCTTATTCGTCTAACTTTAACATTAAATATTTCGCTTATTATTGCAAATTTAGCAAAATGGTACAGGACTTTTCTGTTCAGTTTACTGTGCCCTACCTGTTCACGAGTGTTTATACAAGTGCGATGAGACACTCTGTATACACACATTCTACCTTCAGGTGCTCCAATTTTTCTCTCCCTTTTCCGCATAATCTGCATTTTCTCTCTTCTTCATTCAACCAAAACCTATTTCCCCTCTCTTCATTTCCACACTTCCACCTTGCTATCCTCTCCAACTACTTTCCCTCACTCCTCTTATTTATACTCTAACATACCTTGGCATTCCATTCACCCTATCGTACTTCGCGCACGACCTTGACCTCCTTACTTTTCCCCTCCTGTTTATCCACTTCAATATCCATTTCTCTCAAATATTCCCATTTGTTCTCTCCCTTTTCCCCTAGTGCAATCTCACTCAAGCCCCCTCTCCTTAGATAATCCCTTCTCTCTATGCTTTCCCTCATCCATTCACTCGCCTCTGTTTCCCTTTCGTCCTTTCTTCTCTCTAGCATACAAATCCCCCCAATCTCCCCCTTCTCCTTTCTCTAAACTTTCTTCAAACCTTCCCGCTCTCTTTCCCGTCTCTACCCTCAATTTATTTCTTGTCAATTCCTCCCTTACAATGTACCCCGGTGTTATACTCTTAAACCTAATATCCATTTCCAGTATTTTTCCTGTATAGTTTCTATTTTTTTCCACTCTTTGTAACCCCATATTTCTACTCCATAATATAAAATCCCTTTCATTATACTATCGAATAGCTTTAACCTCCACCTCACATCTCCCTTAAACTTCCTTTCTCCATAACTCCACACCCTATTGCTACCCTCGCTCTTCTAACCCTCTCTCTTACCTGTTCTTTTTTCCCCTCCATCCCTTGTCACCAAATATCCTAAATATTTGTACTCCTTTACTTCTTCTATTTTTTCCCTTCCCCACCACCAAAATCTCTCTTTCTCCCTACCCCCTTATTTCTAAACACCATCACCTTTGATTTTTCCACGCTTAGCTCCAATTTCTTTTTTTCCAGATACCCTCTTAATCCCTTTATCATATCCCTTAACCCCTCTTCTTCCTTCGCTACTACTACTATGTCATCAGCATACTCGAACCAAACTTTATCCTTCCCCACCCTTACTCTACCCAATCCCTTTCTTAAATCATCTTCAATATCCGCTACCCCAATAACCATTTCTGCAGAGACAAATATAGGCAATAAATTCTGTTTGCCGAAAGGCTATAGATGCGAAACATACTTTGTCATTGAAAACACTGTTAGCACAATTTCAAAAGAAATTCACCAACATCAGTCAATATACTACTTGACAAAATGATGGTGAATAGCCAGCATGTCTGTCGGAAGCGTTGATAAAAGATTTGCGATAAATATCAAAGTAGCTTTGCCACTACAAACATTATCGGCAAACTGTTCGCACAAATGCAACAGTATCTGGTGATCACAATACACTTCAGATTAACAGTGAATATCGAGCAGATCTGTTGATGACGTTAACAGATTAACGTCAGAAACGTACCACACTTGTCATCAACAATTTAGTAACAAAAAGCATACAAATATGTTAAAAGTGGTTCAAATAATTTATGCTGTGATTTGCTATTTTTTTATAGCCCATTTGAATAAAAATGTACATATTTTACATATTATATATTATATATATATATATATCTATATATATTGTTGCGCTCCGCGCCCGGAAGGACACTTCCGCGCACTCACACTCTCGCTCACTAGCACACTCGGCACTCGCGACTTCCCGCCGAGGCGGAATAAGAACACGGCTTCGTAGATTTGCAGAACTCTTTTAATTGAACTCCGTGGAAGAGAACACGTCTCTTCGTTACAAGAAACCGTATATAACAACCAACATCGCTGTTAAACATAACAACCGCTCGTTGCCGGGGGACGCTCGTTGCCGGGGAACGCATGGCGACGCGAAACACAACGGGTCGCAAGAGCGGTCGCAACACTGCCCCCCTTCTTCCAGAATGTCGTCCCGACATTCAGGCAGGGCAGTCCCCAGGAAACCTCTCGTCTCCTGTCCACGCGGAGGGGAAGTAGTCTTCTCGGGACCTCTCGTCCCTAGTCCCGCAAGCTTCGGACGGCTACCTGCCCTACCCCGAGCTGCTGCTGTGGGTTACCGGGCTCCGTCCTTCTCAATCCCGCGTCTTCGACGCTGCCTTCCGCGCCCTCGCGTCCTCATTTGCTCGCTCTTGCCGACTCTTGAGTCTTGATTCTTGAGTCTTCGTTCTTCGGACAAGGGGGGTGATAAACTTCCTGTGGCACCATCGTCCCGCAGGACTCCCCTAGTCCCTGCCTCGGCATTCGCCCTAGGTCCCACGGAAAAACCACAGGGTAAAAACCGTGGGCGAGGCAGTCTTCGTCTTGCAACAACTCTTCTAGCCTTGTCCGCCTCTTCGACGAGCGACATTCGCTTTTCCACCGAGCAACGGCCGCTCCCTCCAGCTCCATTCTGTCAAAAGAAACAGCAAACAGAAAAAGTTCTCAAACTTAACCTAATTAAAATTACTCTGGGCTCTGACTCCCTATGCGCCTTTCGAAATAAGGCGCGAGCCTATCCGCGTGAACTACTTTCTTCCTACCCCTCTTCGATCTTTGAATACAGAACACTACATCGCCGAGTTTCTTTATTACGAGATATGGTCCCTCCCAATTCCTCTGTAATTTGGGAGCTCTTCCCTTGGTTCTACGGGGATTGTAAAACCAAACTCTCTGACCCTCACTAAAAGTAATTGACCTAGCCTTCTGGTCATACCAGTTTTTCACCCGAGAAGATTTCAAACAAACTCTTTCCCTAACACTTTCGTGGATTTCGTCCATCTTCTTTCTGATTCTCTGCAAATAGCCAATCTCGGTTTCTATCGTCTCTGGAGGTTTACCACGAAGAAGGTCCAGCGGCAATCTCAAATCGCGAGCGAGATAGAGTTCGGCAGGTGTTACTCCTGTCGTCTCATGTTTGGAAGATCTATATGCCAGCAGATACAACGGGATCCAACGATCCCAATCCCTTTGGTTTTCAGAAACGAACTTTGCTAGATAATTTAAGATCGTCTGATGATGACGTTCGACCAATCCGTCGGACTGAGGATGCAAGGGCGTCGTCCGAGTTTTCCTCATTCCCAGTATATTTGATAATTCTCGGAATATTCGCGATTCAAAACTTCTACCCTGATCCGTGTGTATTTCCAAAGGAACCCCGTGTCTGGCGACAACCTCTCTCAGAAGACTTTCCACTATGGATTTAGTTCTAATATTTCTTAGGGGGTCAACTTCCACCCACCTTGTAAAGCAATCTATCATCACAAGGAGATATCTATTCCCTAAAGAAGTCTTTGGGAAAGGACCGAGAATATCCATCTGAACCCGTTCGAATGGAGCTCCCACATTATAAATCTGTAGTGGAGACTTCCCTTTCCCTGCGGGACCCTTCTTCCATCCTTTTTCCTGACAAGGACTGCCGGAGAGACCCAAGGACTAGAAGATTCCTCATTTATTCCATTTTCCTTCATTTCCAAAATTGTTTTATCCACCTCTGATCTCATCTCAAAAGGAATTCTCCGGGGAACCTGCTTAATGGGGGAAGAATCTTTCACATTAATAACATGTTCCCCTACTTTACAATTCCCAGCGGTTATTGTCTCAGAAAATAAATCCTGAAAATCGCGTAAGAATTCTCGAAAATTCTCCTTTTGTGCCTCATTCAACTCACGAGAATTTTCCTCCAAGAGACTCTCTAGATTCGAAGGAATATCAGAGTTAATTAAGCGTCCGCATCTTTTTACAGAACTCCTTTCGAAAACGGAGTCAAAGACATTTCCTAGTTTCAATCGCACAAGAAAATCAACCCCCAAAATGCAGTCATCTGAAATTTCAGCGACAAGCATGGGAAATTCTACAAAATTATCCCCGATACGCACTTTCACAACTACTCTTTGTTTTACCGAAATCCTTTCCCCCGTGGGATATTTCAAAAAGCAGCTTTCTTCCAACAATTCCGACTCTTTAACAAAATTTTTATTTACAACCGAGACGTCAGAGCCCGTATCTATTTTAAACACACAACTTTTTTCATTTAAAATCCCCTCATAACAGAAGTAATTCAAATCTCGATTAATTCTATTTAAATTATAAAAATTTCTTCCTCTAGCGACTGGGGCTCTCAACTTCTTAGCCGAACCCGCCCCTCCAAGCTCGACTATTCCTTGTTTCCCGTTTTGCCGGGACACTCAAAACGGAAATGACCGGCCTTACCGCATTGCCAACATTCTTTGCTGTCACGCCCCCTCCCCTCGTTGAATTTGCCCCCCTTAACAAATTTGTTCTTTTCTTTCAGGTTTCCGTCCTTTCCCCTTGCGCCCTTAAAAACATGACCATCAAACGTCTCCTTTCTTTCCCCCGCAGCGTAGTAATTTTCCTCCCTTTTTTTTCCAGAAAAATAATTTTCCCCCCTCCTCTGCTCCGAGCAACTCTCCTGAATACATTTTATGGCCTTTGCCCTCTCAATTGCCACACTCAGAGATGTCACTCCTTCGAGCTGGAGAGTCCTTTTAATATTAGCCTCAGTAAGGGAAGAAATAAATTGCGCGCACGCAATTTTGTCGCGCACGAGATGCGGGCATTCGGGATAAGCGAGGCGCGACAATCTCTCTAATTCCGCCCCGAGAGAAGCGAAATCCTCCCCGAACCGCTGTTTCCTATTCGTAAACTGTGAATAATAATTTTGCAGAGACCGAGTCTCCCCAAAACGCAACTCGAGCCTCGCTTTTAGCTCCGAGTACGAGATAGGCTCCGCTCCGTTGGCGCAGGAGTCGAGAAGCGCGCGCGCCTTTCCCCGCAAAGACGACGCCAACACAACCGCCTTCTCCGACTCCGACCACAAATTCGCGCGCGCGATCAGCGAGAATTGCGATAGAAACTCGCGAAGCGGCGCCGTCCCGTCGTAAACGTCAGGCTTTAACTTTAAAGATCGCGTCGCGTGCCCCGCACACACGCCCTCGCCCGCGCCGGCTAAATTCGACATCTTGCAAGGATCGCCGGAGGAAAGAACATTATTGGAGGGACTTAGCTGTTTCTCGGCGAGTCGCTCCCCCGTCTCGACGCAAGAGAGCCGCATCACGTTCCCTGAGACGGGCCTCCATGTCGTCCTGGAAGCGTTGAAACTGCGTCCGCTCCTGACAACGTTCCTCGCGCAGCTGTCGGAGCTCCGAAAGAACAGCTTCTAGGGGACTCGACTCCGTCGCAGCCGTCACCGCGGCTCGGGAGCGAGTTTTCGTCGGGGTGTGCGTAGTTGTCATTTCACTCGAAGAAACGAGGAACCGCTCGCTGTCTCGTCAGATCCCGGACGAGCCCCCAAAATGTTGCGCTCCGCGCCCGGAAGGACACTTCCGCGCACTCACACTCTCGCTCACTAGCACACTCGGCACTCGCGACTTCCCGCCGAGGCGGAATAAGAACACGGCTTCGTAGATTTGCAGAACTCTTTTAATTGAACTCCGTGGAAGAGAACACGTCTCTTCGTTACAAGAAACCGTATATAACAACCAACATCGCTGTTAAACATAACAACCGCTCGTTGCCGGGGGACGCTCGTTGCCGAGGAACGCATGGCGACGCGAAACACAACGGGTCGCAAGAGCGGTCGCAACAATATATTTGGGCACTCCTTTGTCCAGGAGACCTGTCTCCAAAGGCGGATGAGTCTTTAACACGTTAAACGCCACGCCGGTTTTACGTGCCGTTCCGTTCACGCCACAGTTAGCCGTCAAGCGGGACGAAAAGTCTGCCGCCGGTCCGTACGGCGTGGCGTTTAACGTGTTAACAGACCAACGACATAGAATCAGACAGGCAAGGGGAAACCACCTGATTACACTCCCATGAGCGCATCATGCAGAATCAACCAAGGTCTGTAGATGAAGGAACGGACTGGGTAAGGTCCTCGCATCCACTTCACCGATGGTACGAAAATGGCGGTGACTGAGGCTCAGCAGGGGGTATTCGATTGTGTATCATGTTACTTGGGTGAAAATTATAAAAGTGAGCAAGTTATGTAATACACAATCGATCCCCTGATTAACCAAATAATGTCAATTTAAATACAAATTAATTGTTCTCGTTTCATGTATAGGTTATGTTAGGACGTGTTTTACTCTCTCACACAACTAATAGCTACATTAGTATACACCAACACAAACTCGCAGGCTCAAAAATGGCGGCCATGCGAGACAGATCTGCTTTAAGTTTGTTACCAATCTGCTGTACTTCTTGCATACAGATCTGCTCCATGTTTGCCGCCAATTTGGTATGGTTTTTGCAAACAAAATTTGCTAAGTTATTTGCACAAATCTGTTACCGATCTGCAGTTAACAAACTTGCTCTCAATTTGTTGCGTCAATTTGCAATCGCACTGCTCGTGACAGATCTGCTCTAGTGTTGCTTTCAATATGACATGAAGATTTGATTTCTACTTTTGGTTGCAATTGGAGCGCACTTGAGGACACAGTAAGTCCTGGATTTGGCAGCCTCATTTGGCAGGCAATTTTCTCCCAATTGTTAACATTTTGCAAACAAATGGTTAGTTGGGTATGTATATATTGAAAAGAGTCAAGCTTAATGAACAGTCCTGTCTAACCTCTTTTTCCACCCAAAATTCCCTCGAAACGTCCTCTCCTATCCTCACTATACACCTCGTGTCCTCATAAATTTCCCTTACTCTATCAATCCTTCACTGACCCTCCTTTTTCTCATCATTTCCCATAGCAGCTTTCTATCTATCTTGTCAAATGCTACTTTGAGGTCCAAAAAAATCCCCACACTTTTTTCTTTCCCTTCATCTTCTTCCCACTATGTGTTTCAAAATCTTCACATTTTCAATTGCTCCTCTTCCTTTTCTAAACCTGCCTGAGATCTACTTCATCCCCCCTTCTCTAACTCCCTCACTAACTTTTTATTTAGTGTATATTTGTGTAGATCTTATATTCCGTACTTGATACTTGTCAGCGTTACCTCCCTATAATTTCCTGGCCTCTATTTATCTCCCTTTTTCCATATAGGAACTACTACTTCTACCCTTCATTTATCCGGAAATCCTTCTCCTTGCCATACCTTCCTTATAATATCCCACAACTTTCCACTAACTTTCTCCGCTCCTACCATCCAAGCCTCATTCCTAACCTCATCAAGCCCTGCTGCTTTACCCCTTTTCAATCTTATTTTATTTCTAAAATCCTCCACACTTAACCCCTCTTCACCTCTCCCTTTAACCCCCCGTCTTCCTCTTATCTCCTCTCTTATAGTTTCACTACCTCCTAACACTTCTACAAAATGCTTTACCCAATCCTCCATTTTAATACCTTCCCTGCCGAAAACGTGCGATTAAAACCGATTAAAACGGAATCCTTTTTAATCGATTTTAAGCTGTTTTAATCGGGTTTTCCGAAAACCCGATTAAAACAGCTTAAAATCGATTAAAAAGGATTCCGTTTTAATCGGTTTTAATCGCACGTTTTCGGCAGGGTTTGCTTATTCCCTCCCTTTTTTCCTCCCTTTATTGATGAAGTTCCATGCCTGTGCTTCTGTTCTTATCTTTTCTATCTCTTTTTCTTCCCTTTTTCTGAATTCTACTTCTTTCTTTTCACACAACACCCTATACTCCCTCCTACAACTTAAGTACTTATCCCATCCTTCCTTTTCCCGATCCCTTCTATATCTTCCCTTCTATATCTTCCCTTCCTATGTACTTCTCTCTTTTTCTCTCTACATTTCCTGTCCCACCACGGATTCCAACCCATCTCTCTCCTCTTCCCTCTCCTTTTCATGCTAACTGTTTTTTTCAATTCTGACTCCAACTCTTCCCACTCCTTTTCTACCTCCCACACAACACGGATGACTGTTTATCGGTTTAAAGTCGACTTTTTGTTGCCGACTTTAAGTTGACTGAAACTGTCGATGTTTAGCTGACTTTTTACAGTCGACTTTAAGTCATTTGGTAAATGTCGACGTTTAGCCGGCTATTAGTCAACTTATATATAGCCAAGTCGGCGCTGTCATAGATGCGCGTGCGTCATCTATACCAATCTATAGTACACATTATGTATACTATAGATCATGCGCGCATCATGCGTGAAACGGAACGCAGCCTTTGTCGCGCCATTCCCGCCATTCAGACATTGTTGAAGACCTCCTGTGTGAGCAGAAAACATCGAACTCGCGAGGTGAGTAAGAAACGGGTTTTTATAATATTTTTTACGAAAAACAGTGAAAATCAAATTTTTAGGTTAAGTCAACATCGACCCTGACTTTGGGTATTTTTCAATTCACGCATGATGCGCATAATGCATTATTTATCCTTGTCGTTTACCAAATGTTAAATAAGGATAACTAATGCATTATGTGCATCATACGCGAATCGGAAAGTACCCTTTGTAAAGTAGTGCTTGAAAACGTTTTTAAGTACTTTTTTACGACTATTAAACATGCAAGAACAGATGCTTGCGGTGAAGTACTACTTGCTTGTCGCGTCTTGAAAACTGCTTTATGAATTATGCTTAATTATGAAATCAAATTGTAATTGTCTTAAGACAGAGAAATCATTGCTTGAGAACTTATATAAGCAGTAATCGTGATCACTCGAAGCGATCACCTTTGCGGATGTTTTCTGATAATTATTCAGTGGCTTTCAACGTTTTGAATCTTTGATCAAGGATCCGAGATAATCTTTTGTATTTTTGTGTTCCGATAAATATATTGAGTAAAAAAGTTCATTTTTGCCGATTCGAGATATCGAATTTTATGATTTTCAAGCATGGCAGGTGAAAAGAGTACCAGTAAAAAAAAAACTTATTGATAGCTTACAACTTAAATATATGAATTTATTCGATTATAGACTATCATTATCAATAAGATTACCCAAATATATACATTCAATTCACTCAAAATTACACAATAAATTGACTATTTTATGGTTAATCTCTTACAGAAATTAAGTATTGAGGCTGAATACTACTAAATTGGGCAGTACTTTAACTTGTACTGGTCAATACTAAACTGGTCAATATTTTGTATTGGCCATTTTAATATTGAACCTCAATACTTAATTTCCGTATGGGATTAACCATAAAATAGTTGACTTATTGTGTAATTTTGAATTTCTATTGATTGGGAAACCTGAGAATTATATTGTCGTAAAGTTGACTGAAAGATGACTTACCGTCAGACATAAAGCAGGCATAAAGTGGACTTATAGCCGGCATAAGTTGATTCTGACTAAAAAGCCGACTATAGTCGAGACATTTGTCGACTGTAAGTCGATTAAAAGTCGACATTCAGGCTGACTTTAAAGTCGACAGTTGACTTCTTATGCCGACTTACAGTCGATTTAAAGTCGACTTCGTGTTGTGTGGGCTCTTTATATTTCCATTCTACCTTTCCTCTTCTTTCACAAAACTCTTTTATACCCTCCTCTGACCAATCCTGCAACTTCTCCTTCCTCCCTAAGTTCTCCTCTCTTCCATCCCATTTCCCGAATTCTATTATTATTGGTTGATGGCCAAATTCAACCCTACATCCTTCTTCGAACCTTACCACTCCCTTCCAAGCCTCCCAATTCAGTATCCCATAATCAATCACCAATCTCCCTCCCGCTTTCTCATACGTCCACTCCCCCTCTTCATCCCCTTTCTTTTTCCCATTTAGGACTATCCAACCCCTTTCCTCCATCACTTTAACCAAATCTTCCCTTTGTTTATTAACTACCTCCATCTTTAGACTCTCTCACCCCCCCCCCCGCTGTCTTCTTTCTCTCCCTTCTGCGCTTCCCACCCCCCTTTCTACTCGTTCTTGTGTTAAAATCCCCTGCTATCACTAGCTTCTCCTTTTCCCCCTTCTTGACCACTTCCCTTAAGTTGTCTAACCTTTCTTGCCTGCCTTCTCTATTATACAATATAGTTAGAAATCTCCACCTTTCTTTGTCTACAACCAAAACTCTTTCCTGTAACCCATCTTTTTCTTCGTATTCTATTTCTCTCTCCTCTATCCTTTCTTACCCCCGTTATAATCCCCCCTTTTGCTCTACCTTTTTTATTGTCTCTCTTGACAGGCTGACACCTCCACTTCCATCCCTCTAGCATCTTTTCGTATATATAACTTTTCCCACCCCACTTCATCTACCCATGTCTCTGTTAGCCCTATCACTTCAAAACCTTTTATAAATTCCCAAAAATCTTCTTCCTTTCCCTTCAACCCTGCAACATTCTATACCAAATCCTTAACCCTTTGTTTCCCCTTACTCTCCTCTTTATTATTCCTTTATTATTATTTAGCCCACAAACCCTCCCCTCATATTTCCTCTCCCCCCCTAAATCGCTGTCCACTTTTAAAATTTTTTCTTTTCAACCATACTTTTCTTTTCATCATTTCATACATACTCTATTCCATCCACCTACGCTCTACCGATACCTACTTTCACATACTGTACTTTCTCTCTCCAATTCTTCACCCACACTTTAATCGCACTTTGTTTATCCCTTTCATTCTTCGTCAAATCTTCATCCACATACACATTCGATCCTTTCAGCCTATTGTTTCTTTCTAAAATCGATCTCTTATCATCTATACTATTCAATTTTACTACAATCAAATTTTCATTTTGTCTACTTCCTGTCTTAAACACCTCTCTAATTTGAATTCCCTTTTCTAAAACCCATCGTCTCCAAGACCCCTGACACCGTATCTCTTACTTCTCCCCCCCCCTTCTATCTCGACTCCACTTATTACTATTAGGTGTACAACTTTGCTTCCGCCGTTTTTTTCCGAAATTCAAGGCTTTATTGTAAAAAACTGGTTGTACATTTATGATTCAAAGTATTGTCTATCGCTGGCCACTACTTTCTCCCATCTTTCGGGTAGCGTACGAATCCCGCGTCGAAAAAACTGGTCATCTTTTGAGGCGATTCACGAATCGATCCAATTTTTTACTTCTTCATAAGACCGGAAGTGCTGGTCAGCTAGGCCGTTTGCCATTGATCGAAACAAGTGATAGTCAGAGGGAGCAACGTCTGGAGAATACGCCGGGTGAGGTAGGACTTCCCATTTCAACGTTTCCAAGTATGTCTTGACCACTTTCGCAACATGGGGTCGAGCATTGTCATGCTGCAAAATCAATTTTTCGTGTCTCTCGTTGTATTGCCGCCGTTTGCCTTTCGATGCTCGGCTCAAACGCATCAATTGCGTTCGATACCGATCGCCTGTGATTGTTTTAGTCGGTTTTAACAGCTCATAATCCACTACGTCGAGCTGGTCCCACCAAATACAGAGCATGACCTTGGAACCGTGAATATTCGGTTTGGCCGTCGACGTGGAAGCATGGCCGGGAACTCCCCATGATTTTCTGCGCTTGGAGTTATCGTAATGAACCCATTTTTGTCCCCAATCACAATGCGATGCAGAAATCCCTTCCGTCTTTGCCTTTCAAGCAGCTGTTCACAAGCAAACAAACGCCGTTCAATATCTCTCAGCTCCAACTCGTATGGCACCCAATTTCCTTGCTTCTGAATCATTCCCATGGCTTTGAGGCGTTTTGAAATGGCTTGTTGAGTCACTCCCAATGATCGTGCCAATTCTTCTTGATTTTGACACGAGTCTTGATCAAGTAATGCCTCCAATTCTGCATCTTCAAAAACCTTCTCTCTTCCACTGCTATGCCGGTCTTCGACGTCAAAATCACCGTTCTTGAAGCGTTGAAACCACTCACTACACGTTCTTTCACTAATAGCGGCCTCACCATAAGTATTTGAAAGCATTCGATGAGCCTCAGCCGCAGATTTCTTCATATTGAAGCAGAAAATTAAAACCTCCTACAAATGACGAGAATTTGGCTTGTAAACTGACATTTTCAATCGAGAATAACTTTATGATGCAGACACAAATCGACTAATGTATGTTTCTATGGGGGGGGGGGGTTATGTTGACAGATGCCCAAGTTTATTATATGACGTCTATGATCTATTTATTTCGCCACTTACTGCTAAAGCCATCTATAGGAAAACGGCGGAAGCAAAGTTGTACACCTAATACATTTAATCTTCTTTCTCTTCTTTCCTGCTCCATCCTCTTCTCCTCCAAGTCATTAAGTCTTTTTCTCACCACTTCCATCTCTTCCTCTAGCTTCTTCTTTGCGTCTTGCTCATCTAATCTATTTTTCTTTACTTCTTTCTTCACCTCTAACTTTACTTCTCTTCTTATCTCCTCTCTTAGCTCTTTCCTCAATTCTTTAACTAGATCTTTTCTCTGCTCCTTCAATAATCTCTTCATCATCTTCTCCATTTCCTCCATCATGTTCATTTCCCGCTTATTTATTTCTGTTCCTTTCTCTCTCTTTCCTATAACGACTATCTCTGCCTCTTTTGCACGTTTTGCAACTTTCCTCTTCTTTTCTTCTTCTTTCTTCTCAGAATCTGTATCGCTCTCTCTTTCTTTCTTTGACCACCACGATAATGCGACACTACCGCTGCCTACACTGCTGTCCCTTCTTTCTTTGCCTAACTGTTTCGCCTTCGTGGGTCTCCCTCTTCTCCTCTTTCTCTCCTCCTTCTCCACTTTTCCCCTCCCTCTCTTTCTCACCTCTTTTCTTTACCTCTCTGCTTACTCCCCAGTTGTCTCCTCCCTCCAGCCACCTCTCCGCTCTACTCAACCCTGTCTCCTATGGCACAAAACCTCTTCTTTCTCTCTCCTCTCCCCGGACGTCTCACTCATACCCAGTCTATATATAGTTTCTATCTACTGCCTCTCTCGCGGCTATACCACGTACGCCCCGATCTCTCCTTGCCTTTCTGATTCGCTGTTCCTGGGCCCACTCGTCACTTCCTATGCCTGCCACACACGCGCATCCAAGTCTTCTTACCTAGTGCTCGCTCCACGCCGCACCGGTAATAATGATGAAGCCCTAAGAGCCTCCTTGAGTGAAAAGAGTGTTACTTATTCCTTCTCTCCTCTCTTGTCCTTCTTTCTCCACTCCTTCTCTTTGTCCACTCCTTTTCGCTTCCTTTTTAATGACAGTTTGAGATTAGGATTTCCTCCTCTGCCATTTTTCCTTCTCTTCCTCTTCCCAGACACCTCAAAAAAGAGCTGCCTTATCTCCCAGCTCAGATTTATAGACTCTCGTCTCCTGTAACCAATCCCCGCAGGGAATTCCTTACAGCACCCAAAAGCCTTATTAATTCTTCCATGTTCCGTAAATTACAAGTGGTCTCATTCACCTCTCAACCGGAAGTCCAATTTTATTAGTATATATTGACCAATCAGAAGGAAGCTGCTGATCTGATTGGTCAAGAGACAATCGTAAACGCAAACGCAGACGCAAATGCAATCGCCAATCGCTAATGTGATTTGGGCATTACAATACTGCGTAGCATATATTAACTGCTAGACAGAAAATCCAAATTATCTTTAAACAACATGCTGTTGATATATAAAAGTTATATAATAAAACCAATATAGAATATGAAATCGTGAGGAACAATTGCAAATTTTAACCTAGAAATTTTACAAAAATACCAAAATACTCCGAATTATTACCAACGCTCAGGGTTGGGCATGTATTATAAATGCGGTATTAGACATGTATTATGCTATATATGTAATACTCCTATATTGCTAGAAAAGTGTCGATCTCAGTCCAAACATTACGGTACAGACATATAATAGTCTCTCTCTCGCGCACGGTTCAGCTGCTTTGTGCGCATGCGCTAACAGCGTTAGGCAGACGCGACTAGGTAATGTTTTCTCTGTTTCGTATTCTTTCCGTCTCATTTTCTAATGCTTAGTCTCTCGCTCACACTCACTCAATAGACGCGCCTGCGCATAACGAGGCTTGACCGTCTGCCCATATTTGGAATTCGTGCGTCTCTCTTTTATGGGGCTCGATCCTCTCATTGTGAAGATACGGAGTTAGCAATATATAGGAGTATTACATATATGTATTATACATGGTATTCTACAGTATAATACATCACTTACAAAGGGAACATCAGGATTTGTCCCCTCCGATTTGGCTGAATTTTATATATGTTATAGTTCAACCCTCCCACTAAATCGTGGTAAAAGGATACGATGCACCTCTCAAGCATTCGCGAGGAAAACGCGTTCAAAAATTTCTATGTTGGTAATGTACCGAACGGTAAGTGTAGTTTGTCAAGCAGCGGCGTGGTGTAGTGAGTAAGGCGTCGGACTAGAATGTTGCATGTTGCTGGTTCGAATCTTACTTTTATAACTTTTTTTTATTGTATTATATTGTATATGTTTTATTTTTAATATTTAATTCTAAAAATTAATGTATTAAACAATTTTACAAAATTTAAAAATATAATTTATATTTTTATACGTTGCGTTTCTTAAAATTAAAATTTAATTAACACACACACATATTTATTATTAATTGTAAATTGTCATTGTAAATTTACGTTATTAAACTAAAATTTATTTGTTATGTAATAAATATATTTAAAATTATATTTTATTCTTAAAATAATTTTTATTCTTGCCGTCACAAGTTTCGTTTCCCCTTGGTGACGGCATTTGTTGTTGTATAACGATACGATACGAATGCTATCTATCCTGAGAATTTGTTTTCTTTGTGTGGTTGCGACACTGTAAGGTTTAAACGGTTTTAAGACCGTTAGACTCATTCGCAACGAGTAAATTTTATATAAATTGCATGACAATTTACAATTAATAATAAATATGTGTGTGTGTTAATTAAATTTTAATTTTAAGAAACGCAACGTATAAAAATATAAATTATATTTTTAAATTTTGTAAAATTGTTTAATACATTAATTTTTAGAATTAAATATTAAAAATAAAACATATACAATATAATATAATAAAAAAAAATTATAAAAGTAAGATTCGAACCAGCAACGTGCAACATTCTAGTCTGACGCCTTACTCACTACACCGCTGCTTGACAAACTACACTTACCGTTCGGTACATTACCAACATAGAAATCTTTGAACGCGTTTTTCTCGCGAATGCTTGAGAGGTGCATCGTACCCTTTTACCACGATTTAGTGGGAAGGCTGAACTATAACATATATAAAATTCAGCCAAATCGGAGGGGACAAATCCTGGTGTTCCCCTTGTTAGTTTTATACATATTATACGCTATGTGGCGCCATCTCTACATTATGATATGTACTATCGACATGTCGATGATATGTAGATTTGTAGATTACAGTGTTTATCGTTTACATAACATTTAAACCTTCTCTACAATCGACAAGAGTCTTGAAGTCGTAGATCCAGTCGTAAGTCGCATTTGAATTTGTGTTTGAGAGGTTATTTTCGGTCGCAAAGCAGTCGTAGTCGCAGTCGTTCGAATTGAAATGGAATCAATTCGAACGACTGCGACTACGACTGCTTTGCAATTGAAAATAACTTCATTCATATATGACTTACGACTACGACTACGACTTCAAGACTCTATTGTAGAGGAGGCTTTATAAGTAGAAAAGAATGACGTATATACCTAGACCAAGCATTCCTAAGCCGGTATTCATAGTCGGATCTTATTTTGAGATCATTTTAAGTAATGTCTTAAGACGCTAATACGGTTCTGTGATTGGCTTATGACATCTTAAGACCGTACTTAAGACGGTCTTAAGGGGATCCTAAAGCCGTCTGTTTTACCGACAAAATACGGTCAATTAAAAATTAATACTAAACTTTTTTTAAATTTGGTACCTTTTCTGCACAAAACAGCTTGACTCCCGGCTCCGTTGAAGTGTCTACTTTAATCCTACAAAAGGATTTATCGTTCCATGCAGCCAAAAAAAAGTTTAAACGTTTTTAAACTAAAAAAAGTTTAAACTTTTTTTTGGCTGCATGGAACGATATATCCTTTTGTAGGATTAAAGTAGACACTTCAACGGAGCCGGGAGTTAAGTTGTTTTGTGCAGAAAAGGTACCAAATTTTTATATAAAATTGATATTTTCACGAGTTGACATTTGCTCTGAAGATAAATATAATGTAAATATAATGTAATTTTGTAATTACTTCCTTCTTCGGCGTAAAATTTGTACCTCCAGTGTTCGTTTGCGTGCATACTTTAATCCTGGAGAAGGATTTTTAATTCTGTGTAGTTAAAAAAAAGTTTAGTATTAATTTTTAATTGACGTATTTTGTCGGTAAAACAGACGGCTTTAGGATCCCCTTAAGGTACCTACTGATGGACGCGGCAAGTGCCGCGCGCGGCAATGCAGCACTTCAGAAAGATCTAGATTCTAGGGGCTCCTGATTCTGATGCCGTCTGCTGCTCCTGTCGCGTGAAAGAGATATTAGGTCTTGTTGTCGTGTTGAAGTGAAGCAACATAACCATAAGTGAAGCAACAATTCCTCAGTACTTCAGTATTTCAAAATTGAAATTTGGTAGTAATTTGTTCGTATAGAAAATTTGTTTTCCGAAATCTCCAAAACATGCACTTAATCTCCAATGTTGATGATGATAAATAATTATATATTAATTTCATAATCGTTATCTTCACATTTTTGTATTAAACTCATATTATACACAAATATACAGGGTGTCCCAGACCACCCGTCCATCCCATTTAAAAGCTAGGGATGCGATTCTATCAAAAAATGTTGTAGACAAAAGTTGTATGGTTTTAAGGGGGACATAAAATGGTGTCATTAATTTGACCTTGAATAGTTACTTGAAGGTCACGTGAAGGTCACCTTTCATTTTTTAAATCGAAACCTCTATTTTTTATTAGATATTCTTCTAGCTTATCTCGAGAGCTTTCCAAAACACTATAATAAAGTATTTTTTCATTAAGTATTTTCCGAGTTATAAAGCTTGAAATAATTTCTTAATTTTACATAAACTGTAAAATATCTCGTAAAATATTCACTTTTCGATAACCTTACCTCAATACTTTTATGCACAGAATAATGAGAGGAATCAATTGGTGTAAAGAAAACACATAGTTATTTTTAAGAAAAAATATGTAATTGTTAGTTACAAATTGTATATTTTTTCTTAAAAACAACTATGTGTTTTCTTGACACCAATTGGTTCCTCTCATTATTCTGTGCATAAAAGTATTGAGGTAAGGTCATCGAAAAGTAAATATTTTACGAGATATTTTACAGTTTATGTAAAATTAAGAAATTACTTCAAGCTTTATAACTCGAAAAATACTTAATGAAAAAATACTTTATTATAGTGTTTTGGAAAGCTCTCGAGATAAGCTAGAAGAATATCTAATGAAAAATAGGGGTTTCGATTTAAAAAATGAAAGGTGACCTTCACGTGACCTTCAAGTAACTATTCAAGGTCAAATTAATGACACCATCTTATGTCCCCTTTAAAACCATACAACTTTTGTCTACAACATTTTTTGATAGAATCGCATCCCTAGCTTTTAAATGGGGTGGACGGGTGGTCTGGGACACCCTGTATACCAACCTGTGGAATCTCCACATTTATTCCGGCCATTGTGGCAACTTTATTTCCAAATTGCGTACAAATAACCACTTTTGTGATGCCGCAAGTAAAGTTGGATTAATCGAACTTCAATGCCGTAATTCAGAAGCCCCTAGAATCTAATTCTTTCTGAAGTGCCACGTTGCCGCGCGCGGCACTTGCCGCGTCCATCAGTAGGTACCTTTAAATATAAAGATATAATTTCATGCCAGCGAAGAAAAGCTAGCGTTTACCCCCTCTTCATCAATTTTCGACAGAGATGGCTAAAATGGCTGCATCCAGCGAAAAAACTGAGTCGAACTTTTAGCGAAACAACGTTGAGATCAAAGTGGAGTTGTAAATCAGGGTAATAAAGTTAAGACATATTAATGCTACAAATGTTGCAAATTATAACTGCTACAAAGCGAAAAAAATCATAATTAAACTACAGTATTATCACATTATTTACTCAGTTTTCTTGCTTTCTCATACATGTTCCTATTTTATAAACTATATTTTATAATACTATTTTATAATACGTTGGCTTTCAAAAATTTATGGAAAGTAGAAGATGATAATAATTTATTTGGAAAAGTACAATTGTCTGGTACATTCTAATAAAATCTGTTTATTTTTATTTTATTTTATTTTTTTATTCCCTCGGAAATCTGTCGAATGTTCTCAGTTTATTGCAAGTAAATAAAATGTCAACGAAAACACGCTCCATGAAAAGATTAGAAGGCGAAAGCGAACAGCGTTTAACGCTGTTTTGCTTTGCGGTGGAGTGGGGATAAACGCTAGCTTTTCTTTGCTCGCATGAAATTGTACCTTAAGAACTGACTATGAATACCGGCCTTATACTTCTGCCATAGCAGCATGAAGGAAGAGGGGAGGAGACTCAACTTCGTCGTGTACGAGCAGAAAATGCGATCCTGTTTTGGCCGATCAATTGGGAGGAAATCCGCTAACCGGAATAATTTTCTAATTCAGGTGCCATTTTTAAGCTATAGTTAACGTTGTGTATACTATAGATTTTTAGTATACATATATTGGAACATGACTTTAACCTTTAACCAGTCACAGTGACAGGCGTCACAGACGTATCAATAGTATAAGTTACAAGTGGTAATTCTCCAATTTGCGCTTCTATTAGCTTGTTAGCTAACATAACATACGTGACATATAACAACGGGTTACATACATTGACAGCTAGACGACTTTATTGTATCTTTACAATTATTAATAATACTGCAATACTTACTGTGCGAGGTTTGAAAAGGCTACTTTTCTTTTCCGATTTTTCTGTTTTAACACTACATCCACGAATACAACACGACATTTTTTCTATCAAAGATGCAGAATTAGGTTATATTGCAAATGGCACCCGAATTAGAAAGTTATTCTGGTCAGCAGATTTCCTCCCAATTGATCGGCCAAAACGGGATCGCTTTTTTTCACGGAGTTGAGTCTCCTCCCCTCTTCCTTCATGCATAGCAGCTAGTGAAGCCGGAAATGGCAGTTTAGAACAGAGTGAGAAAGTTGATTTGCCCCTAGTGCTTTCTCATTTTCTCCTATTAACTATCACAAACAGTACGGCACCACACAACTTAACCTACTAGGTTTGTTCTTTTCAGCTGCACTAGTTCTGCACTAGTTCTGAACTAGAAATGACGAGTACAGTAAAAAGGTTTGTTCTTTCCAGCTGAATTTTCTGTACTAGTTCATAAAGTGTACACTGAGGCGTTCGTTTTAGCAGAAGTGACGTCAGAGATGACTGTTCTTTTCAATAGTGCAACAGAACTGAGTACAGCAGTTCACTGAACTGCCTGCCCCAGGTCTTGAGTTAGTGCAACGGTACAGTTCAATATGGCAGCTTAGGCAAAACGAGAATAACAGTACAACTTAACCTAAAATTAAAAACATTAAAAATTAAAAACAGTACAACTTAACCTAAAATTAAAAATTATATTATCTTTATATTTACTTTTTTAAGTTATGTTAATACTTAAGATTTTTTACTCTATATTCGTCTTTTACTACTATTTTTGCGCATATAAAAATATTATTGATCAATATTTTTACATATACTTGTATACACACACACACACACACACACACACACATATATACATAATTGGTAGTAATATAATAGAAGTATAAAATACTGTGATAAATAATATTTTTTATATACGCAATAACAATAGCGACAGACAAACATATAAGAGTAAAAAATTTTAATTAACATAATTTAAAAAAAAAGTAAATATACAGGGTGTCCCATTTTAAATAACGGATAGGAATATCTCGGATGGTAAGCATTTTGGAGGAAATTTGTTGATACAAAAGTTGTATGGTTTCAAGGGGGACATAAGATGGTGTCATTAATGTGACCTTGAATAGTTGCTTGAAGGTCACGTGAAGGTCACCTTAAATTTTTTAAATGGAACTGCCTACTTTTTATTATATATTCTTGTAGCTTATCTCGAGACCTTTCCAAAACACTATAAATAAATGTTTTTTCGTTAAGTATTTTTCGAGTTATGAAGGTTGAAATAATTTCTTAATTTTACATGAACTATAAAATATCTCGTAAAATATTCACTTTTCGATAACCTTACCTCAATACTTTTATGCACAGAATAATGAGAGGAATCAATTAGTGTAAAGAAAACACATAGTTGCTTTTAACAAAAAATATGCAATTTGTAACTAACAATTACATACATTTTGTTAAAAACAACTATGTGTTTTCTTTACACTAATTGATTCCTCTCATTATTCTGTGCATAAAAGTATTGAGGTAAGGTCATCGAAAAGTGAATATTTTACGAGATATTTTATAGTTCATGTAAAATTAAGAAATTATTTCAAGCCTTATAACTCGGAAAATATTTAACGAAAAAACATTTATTTATAGTGTTTTGGAAAGGTCTCGAGATAAGCTACAAGAATATATAATAAAAAGTAGGCAGTTCCATTTAAAAAATTTAAGGTGACCTTCACGTGACCTTCAAGCAACTATTCAAGGTCACATTAATGACACCATCTTATGTCCCCCTTGAAACCATACAACTTTTGTATCAACAAATTTCCTCCAAAATGCTTACCATCCGAGATATTCCTATCCGTTATTTAAAATGGGACACCCTGTATAAAAGAGAATCAAATGAAAGGAGACTAGTTGACGTCAAACTGGCATATGTAATTGGTGAGCTACGAGCCGACTTGGTTTGTCAGACTTACACCGCAGTAATTTACCAATTTTTTTTTAAATCTAAATTCGATTTCCATTTAGGGATAAATAGATCTAAACTTATAAGATGAAGGATTTATTGCGAAAAATATTACTTCAGCCAGGATTTGAACCTGGAACTCCCTCATTCCGTGCGGGTGTCATACCAATTCGACCACCGAGGCATGTGATAATATTTATCGCAATAATAAAGGCTGCTTTCCTTTTAGAGAACACAGTCGACACTTCTGACACAAATCGACACACGTCGCTTTCCATTTACAATTTCATTCGAACTCAATCGACACTTTTCGACTCTGCTTGAGAGGAGAGTCGGAGTGTGCTTCTGACCGATTCTGAACAATATTAGAACGCATTCACTCTCAGTGTCAAATCTATGAACATACTTTGTACGTGAAATGTGTGTTCATAATTAATAAAATAAAATAATATAATAATTATTAATAATAAAAGATTACAATGGTAAGTATTATGTACTTTGTAATCGTAAATAACGATTAAGTACATTAATATTTATATTATAAAAATATATGTACATACTCTCAATTTGTTTACTATTTTTCTAGTTTATTTAAAACGAATTGTTAATTGCCCTTGGAATTATATCATTATTTTTTCTTACATTTGAAAATACAGTAATAACAATAAAACTCTATTTTTTAAAAATATTTATAATAAATATAATATAATATATTTACAGTATTTATAATGTACATATTATATATACATACATTTATACAATTTGGAAACACATCGTTTGAGAAAGTTTGAGAAATCTCTCTAGTTTAAGTAAATCTTATTAGGTTAGGTATTAAAAGTTCGTACACACTACACACACTGCGTGTATATCGCGTTCCATTTAACTGTGGCAAACTGTGCTCGAGTGTGTTAATCTGTGTTAATTTGTGTCTTCTAAAAGGAAAGCAACCTAAGTATACTAAGAGAGAGACGCTTTCTCAGGCAGCGCCTCTAGTGAGGGACACCAAATTTTTAAGTCATTGGTGAGATATAACTATATCGTATGATCATTTTCTTTGCCAGTAGAAATTAAAACTCATTTCCCCTTTCACCCATTCACCCTTTCATTTGAGTTTTAATTTCTACTGGCAAAGAAAATGATCGTACGATATAGTTATATCTCACCAATGACTTAAAAATTTGGTGTCCCTCACTAGAGGCGCTGCCTGAGAAAGCGTCTCTCTCTTAGTATACTTATTATTGCGATAAATATTATCACATGCCTCGGTGGTCGAATTGGTATGACACCCGCACGGAATGAGGGAGTTCCAGGTTCGAATCCTGGCTGAGGTAATATTTTTCGCAATAAATTCTTCATCTTATAAGTTTAGATCTATTTATCCCTAAATGGAAATCGAATTTAGATTTCAAAAAAATTGGTGAATCACTGCGGTGTAAGTCTGACAAACCAAGTCGGCTCGTAGCTCACCAATTACATATGCCAGTTTGACGTCAACTAGTCTCCTTTCATTTGAGTTTTAATTTCTACTGGCAAAGAAAATGATCGTACGATATAAAAGAGAATATATGATATATAGAAAGTTTTTTTTAGCTTTTTGAGTTTATATTTTTAATTTATATTAATTATAATAGACCTTTAATCGTATAAAAAAAAGTTTTCGACATGGAGAAAATAAGTGTTGCATATATTACAAGAGATGCAGCTGGAAATATTTTAATTGATAAAGATGGAAATATTACTTGTAAATTGGAAGGTATTAAAATTATGTATCTAAATATATCAATAAACATTATCTATGCAAATAGTTATTTAAGAACTAAATTTCAATATATAAATATTTATTTAATAAGAAAATAAAGATGATAAGTATAATATAATAATCTTATTATAATATTCTTGCAGAAGGTGTAATATTTAAATTAAAATATCAAGATATTGATTTTAGTTGCAATACAGTGCAATGTACTGTCGATGATCAATTAGTATTTATTAAATTACACCAAGATATATAACAAAATGTACAAAGAAATACAAACAATGAAAGAAATAATATTGATGAAAAAAAAATCCGGAATCATGTGTCGCGTCATGTTGATTTCTGCACTGTAGCGTTCTTTTCGTTTCTATCTACATTTCTGCACCTATGAAATTTTTACTGTACTCGTCAGTTCTAGTTCAGAACTAGTGCAGAACTAGTGCAGCTGAAAAGAACAAACCTAAAATTTCATAGATGCAGAAATGTAGATAGAAACGAAAAGAACGCTACAGTGCAGAAATCCATATATGTAATACTCCTATATTGCTAGTATCCTATCTGAGCAATGAGTGGAAGAGGTGGAAATACTACGGTGCAGACGTATATTCGTTTCTCTTTCTTCTGGAGTTCTGCAGCGCTATGCGCATGCGGTAAAGCGTCGCTGGGGCGGTTGTTAATCCCCTCCTCTTCTAATGCGTTAATGGATTTGCGTAAACAATGTATTTCACCAATCGGGCATTTAATATTCTTGACATTAGAACTAACGTGTAATATGTTTACGCTATCAAAAAGACAATTTCCGTTATCAAATTCTCTAAGTTGATGTCTAACCAACAATCGTTTATACGCGCTTTTGATTTGTACGGCATTCCATTGGTCGTCTAAGAAAAGCCAACGCATGCGCACAAAGCTGTAATACTCGAGAAGAAAGAGAGGCTCATATATGTCTGCGCCGTAGTGTTTGCACCGTCCTCGAAGCTCTACTAGCAATATAGGAGTATTACATATATGCAAAAATCAACATGACGCGACACATGATTCCGGATTTTTTTTCATCAATATTATTTCTTTCATTGTTTGTATTTCTTTGTACATTTTGTTATATATCTTGGTGTAATTTAATAAATACTAATTGATCATCGACAGTACATTGCACTGTATTGCAACTAAAATCAATATCTTGATATTTTAATTTAAATATTACACCTTCTGCAAGAATATTATAATAAGATTATTATATTATACTTATCATCTTTATTTTCTTATTAAATAAATATTTATATATTGAAATTTAGTTCTTAAATAACTATTTGCATAGATAATGTTTATTGATATATTTAGATACATAATTTTAATACCTTCCAATTTACAAGTAATATTTCCATCTTTATCAATTAAAATATTTCCAGCTGCATCTCTTGTAATATATGCAACACTTATTTTCTCCATGTCGAAAACTTTTTTTTATACGACTAAAGGTCTAATATAATTAATATAAATTAAAAATATAAATTCAAAAAGCTAAAAAACTTTCTATATATCATATATTCTCTTTATATTTACTTTTTTTAAGTTATGTTAATACTTAAAATTTTTTACTATATGTTTGTCTGTCGCTATTGTTATTGCGTATATAAAAAATATTATTTATCACAGTATTTTATACTTCTATTATATTACTACCAATATATTGTGTGTGTGTGTGTGTGTGTGTGTGTGTGTGTGCGTGATCAATTTTAGTGTGTGCGTGTGCGTGTGCGTACTTATATATATGTGTATAATTTTTAATTTTGTGCGTGCGTGCGTGCATATTGCGTGCGTGCGTGCGTGCGTGCAATGCGTGCGTGCGTGCGTGCGTGCGTACGTGCGTGCGTGCGTGCGTGCGTGCGTGCGTGCGTGTGTGTGTACAAGTATATGTAAAAATACTGATCAATAATATTTTTATATGCGCAAAAATAATAGTAAAAGACGAATATAGAGTAAAAAATCTTAAGTATTAACATAACTTAAAAAAGTAAATATAAAGATAATATAATTTTTAATTTTAGGTTAAGTTGTACTGTTTTTAATTTTTAATGTTTTTAATTTTAGGTTAAGTTGTACTGTTATTCTCGTTTTGCCTAAGCTGCCATATTGAACTGTACCGTTGCACTAACTCAAGACCTGGGGCAGGCAGTTCAGTGAACTGCTGTACTCAGTTCTGTTGCACTATTGAAAAGAACAGTCATCTCTGACGTCACTTCTGCTAAAAAGAACGCCTCAGTGTACACTTTATGAACTAGTACAGAAAGTTCAGCTGGAAAGAACAAACCTATGGTGTATGCATCAATGGATGCATACCCCAAACATGTTATTAAATTTGATAAATTTTTTGCTTAATGTTCAAGTGGCACATTGCAAAAATAGATAGAATATTTTTAAAAAATGAAGAACACATTGAACAGACATTAAAACTCACAAAAATAATAACAAAAGAAAATTATTATAATGGTGGATCAAATCATACAGAATTGCATGATGATGCCCCTAAAACTTCTACCACTGTGTGCGTGCGTGCGTGCATGCGTGTGTATGTGTGTCGCCCGACTATATTAGTCAAGCTGACATCTTTAATAAAAAGATTGATTATATCAGAAATAGTGTAGCACAAAATTTAAAACTTGATTTTTTAAACTCTCTATTGCACTCTTTTTAATAAATGAATTCAATAAAATCAAAATGATAATAAATACAGACACTAATTTCATCAGCGTAGAGAAGCCGAGTTTTAGATGTGGCAACGTTGCATGTTTACTCTCGATCCGCGACTTGCTAGGTTAGAAGGTTAATATTTGTTATAACATCCAGTAGTAAGCATGAACAAGCAGCTGCGATATAAAGGACGCTTTATTAAGAAAAAAAATTTAGATCATAAGTTTAAACTCAAAGAAAAAATGTCGAAAAAACAAGCTGCATGGCATAACCTCGACAATAAAAGCAACGATAACCAATGCGATGGCAATCGCATTGTCAATTTAAAATTACTTGCAAGAATCTAAAATGCAAAAAATGTGAAAAAGTTCTATCTTTGAAGGATGTTGAGGGAGAAAGAAGAGCAGGATTACATTCTATTTTGCGTGTCAAGTGTAATTGTTGCGAGATGTATACTGACGTGCCGACTGGAGTTCAACATGTAGTAAACGACGATGCAAAGAAGTATCTCAAAGCAAACGTACACAACGATTTAACAACAAATGCTGTATTGGGTAATTATGAATACTATATTACTGATATGTTATAAAGTGAGGTGAACTGAGGTATGCAGTGGATTTTTTACAGTTTATTTTGTAAAATAATTGCTTTGAACATTGTTTCAGGTACTTTGCATGCTGGTATTGGTTGTATGCAACTGAATAAAATTTTAATGTGTTTAGAGATTCTAGTTATTTCACAGAAACTGTACAAAATATATGAGCAAGAAGTTGGATCAATAATTGAGATAGCAGCAAAAGAGAGCTGTAAACGAGCTACTTCAGAAGAGAAACAATTAGTGTTACAAAAAATAGAGGAGCTGCGTGAAGTATTGTAAGATCATAGACTTTTTGTTTTTTAATAGGTTTATTTCGGATTCATGAATCTAAATAGATTTTACACAAAAAGTTTAAAAAAACTAAGTTTAAAAACTTACGTATGAGTAGATAAAAATGAAATTAATCTAAATATACAGAAACATGTAACAATGCATTTTATTAAAATAAAAAAAATGATTTCCTCTAATAAAAAAATTGTTTCAAGTATTTTTCCTTTAGATTCATTTTGATTTCAGTTATATTTTTTTCTCTATTTATTAGGCCAGAAGAATTTAAAAATGAGTTTGTGGATGAAATGTACATATTTGATGAAGCTACAAAATACAAAGTTATGATAGTCTCAATGGATATGGAGCAATTATTGGGTTTTTGACAGGAAAAATTCTTGACTATGGTATTCGAAACAGAAAGTGTCATATGTGTGACTTGGGTCATGCTAAAAGCAACCACGATTGCAGAAGGAATTTTCAAGGCAGCGCAAAAGCTATGGAGGCGGATGTTGGAGTGGAATTGATGACTCGAAGCAATATATTGAAGGATGTTGGAGTTGAAGTCAAGGTCATTGTAGCTGATGAAGATTGTACACTTATGCCTGCTATTAACCGCGAAAATTTGAAAAATAATAAGAAAAAGACTATTTACAAGATAGCTGATATGAATCACGTGAAAAAAAAACTTGTCAAAAAGATTTACAGCATGAAATATAAATTTAAAGAGTTGAACAAAAAAGGGTTAATTACGCATATAAAAAAATGTTTTACTTATGCTCTTGCACAATGCAAACAAAATTCAAATAAATTATCAGCAGCTGTGAGATGTATATCAGATCATCTATTTAATTTACATGAAAAGTGTGGAGATTGGTGCAAGTCAAAAAAGAATAATGGAGTACGATTGCAACAAAAATTTATTATAAAAGATGAGAACCTGCATAAAGAATTACAAAGTATATTCTCTATGTATGCTAATAACGCATCTAAGTATTCCATTGTAGCTTCCAGCAACTCAAACGAGTCATTAAACAGCATAATTTCTCACCAGCTGCCAAAAAATAAAAGTTACAGCACGAGTAACTCTGCAGATTTTCGAGTTGCGACTTCTGTTTAATTAAAAAATGAAGGATATGCTTATGTATCTGATGTAAAAAGAAAGCTTGGGCTTTCTGTAAGTCAGCACACAGAACTGTACTGTAAAAAAACAGATAAATTTAGAGCATTAAGATCTATTAGATCTAAAACTTTAAAAGCTAAAAAGCGCAGAATGCAGTTGTCTATAGATAGAGAAAACTTAAAAAAAAATTTAGAAAGTAGAGAAGGGGTTACGTACCAAAGTAATATTTCTTTTGAAATAACAAGTAATGCTGTTAATAACTTAAGTTCTATTGTTGAATTTCCGTCTCTAATAATTAATAATTG
Source organism: Crematogaster levior (assembly GCA_901521435.1). Taxonomy (NCBI): domain Eukaryota; kingdom Metazoa; phylum Arthropoda; class Insecta; order Hymenoptera; family Formicidae; genus Crematogaster; species Crematogaster levior. The sequence continues at coordinate 84,383 of CABEGB010001198.1, forward strand.
CAAGTTAGTTTTCTTTGATCTCGAAACATCTAGTCGTTACAAAAACGCAGACATATTGCAAATTGCAGCTAAAATTGGCGAAGAAATATTTTCTGTGTACATAGAACCTACTCAAGCTATTGATAGTAATGCTAGTCAAGTGAATGGTCTAGAAAATAGAGATGGAGTTTTATTTTTTCGCGGTGAAAAAGTTACAACAGTGTCTATGATTGATGCACTGGAAGCATTTTATGATTTCTTGTCAAAATTTACCAACGGTGCTTTATTAATCGCTCATAATGCTGCATTTGATGTATCATATTTTATTCGTGAGATACAAAAATATTCTTTAGTACATAAATACAAAGATATTATGTATTTATGGTTTCTGTGATACTCTAAAATTGCTAAGGAAAAAATTTCCTAATCGCAAAGGGCAAGGTATGCTAACGTTATCAAAGCTAGCAGAAGATTATTGAAAATTGATTCATCTAATGAAAATTTTCATGAAGCATCCTATGATGTTAGCATTCTAAATAAATTAACAAATCAAGTTGACAATTGACGATTTGTTTAAAAATGTTACATTATTTGCCTCAGCAGTTAATAAGTCAATCCTTGATAAAGAGATTAACTTAAGAATGAAGTCTTTTTCTGCAATGAAAGGTAATCTTACTAATTACATGATAAAGAAATTAGCATTATCTGGAGTCACATACGAAGAATTGTTACACACATATCAAAACACAGGAGAGAAGGCTGTAATGGTACTATTAACAGAAATTCATGAAAATAAACCACGAATTACAAATAAAAAAATTATTTTAAATAAAATAATTGATCACTTAAAAGTGGTTACCTCTAATACAAAGATTGTAATGAATAAAAATGTATTTTAACTATAAGCACTCAAGATGTTTTTTTAATTAATTAATGAAAAAGAATGTTACTAAATTATTAATTTATAAAATAAAGTATCATTTGTTCAGTATGTTATAAGCTGTTATTCAAAATAATACATTTTTTAACTGTGTTATGTTACTGATAAAATAAAAATAATTTTAAAATATGCTTATGAGTTTTAATTTCATTAAAAAAAAGTTGATAATTTTTCGAAGTTCAATATTTTTTCATTCACATTTCGAATATAAATAAATTTCAAATATAATAAATGCGTTCATAAATAATTATACTCATTATTGTCAGTCAATTACTGTCTTGTATTACTTAGAATATATAGTATTTAAAAACTAATAATTATTTGCAATATTCCATTATAACTATGTTTAATATTCTATTACATACTATGGAAGAAATTGTGCGATGTTATAACCTATACAGAACCGCCAACGTTCGAAGAGCAACGTTGCCATGTCTACAAGCTGGAATATAAAGCGTCGAAAAAGAGCCAAATTACATTTTTTTATTCGATCGTATTTCAATACCATACGGTCAAGAGCATTACCTTTACGGCATACAATTAAGCAGATGGTAAATTAATTTTTCTCAAATTTTGAAATCGATCTGTCTTGTACATTATTAGCTTTCGATGTATAGATGTGCAAACGCATCTCGATCGCCATAAGCGCAATGTTAAACATCAAGTGAAAAGGTAATGTTCTGACCAATTATACTCAATAACTACACGGTAAATCGATCCCAAACTTCACACAAACATTTATTAATACTTAAATTAGTTTTATATAAATTTTGAAGATAATTTGTTTTTTCACCATATTTGGCCAAACCACCTTAAAAGGCTTTGTTATACCAGCAAACACCAACTAACATTAACATAACATGAATGTTATAATTTCCCTTAACAATGTAATTGTGATACAACACGTTATATCGCATTTATGTTGTTGAGTTGGAAATTATAACATTGATGTTATGTTAATGTTAGTTGGTGTTTGCTGGGATATTTTATGGTTAGTGGTCTGAACATAATGTATGTATATGGTCAGATATTTTATGGATGGAGAGATCACTAATATAACTTCAATGTTAATTAAAAATATTACACATATATTACACATATTATACACACATATATATATATATATATATATATATATATATATATATATATATATATGTATATTTATATAATACATTTTTTATTTTTTAGTTTTTGGTACTTGGTTATCAGATAGACTCGGAAGTCAACGTGTAAATCACTGAAGTTCATCGATTTTTTGCAAGATACAGGTTTGAAAAAAAGAAATCCTGTTTTTACTAACATAACTTATATAATAAACATTTATCCCATTGAAATTGCTATAAAACCTATAAAATATATTCCTATACAAAATCTAAACAATTTCAAAAATTTTAAACATTATTATTGGTAAATGTTTATAATAATTTAGTATGTAATTTGTATACTGTAAAAAATTATACATTTCATCTTCTGTTAGTCATCTTCTGTTAGTGTAATATATCTATTTCTATTTTATAGAATTCTATTCATTAATAATATAGGATCAAAAAACTTTAAACTTATAAATATTCGGAGTATTTTTATGCGTTTTTTCATACGTTTCAAAAGAAATAAATATTGTTACATTATACTAAAAAGAAGTACAAAATAAGAAAACTATAAAAATTTTAAAAACTACAAAATTTTGAAAGTTACAAAATTTTGTGTTTGTCTTCAAGGTTTGTCATACATTATGCAAATATTTAAAGTAAATAACTGATTTATTGTCTGATGTATGCGAAGCATTTGTATAAACAGAAACTTTATAAGAGACAGAAAATTTTATGACACAATTGGAAAGACACTAAATAATGTTGAAGATTGAAATATTCTCAATAAAAAAAATTACATATTTTTATTTGCATTTAATGAATTTATAATTATTAATATTAATTGTATATTAATATAATTATATTATTAATATATTTACAGTTTAAATAGTAAATAAATATATCATTACTCTCTTGCTATTTCTATGTATAGACACAGTTTTATTTATGGCTACACACACACACACACACACACACACACACACACCACACACACACACACACACACACACACACACACACATTTTATGTTATTTTATTTTTATTACAGGAAATTAATTCTGACGTAACAGTGCGCAGTTGATATCAATATGAATAATATCAAAGAAAAAGGTAGTGACTGACTTCAAACTGGCCAATAATCTGCCTTTTCCTTTGAATTTATTATCACTGGCGAAGAGAAGATTTTGAATAATATCAGCTGACATGTTTTGATCAAATATATTACCAGTTTGCTAACATACTATTATCATTTTGCTTACAGAGAATCTAATTTCTCGCCTGAGTGGATGAAATGTAATCTTTTACTTCCAACAAAGTTCTTCATTTGAAATTCAATGAAAAATAATGAGGGTAAATTTTATTTAATTTAATTTTATTGCACAATATTAAAATAAACAATTCCATAAAAAGAGGAAGATACGAATACTTCGAACGTTTTCAATATGTGGAATACTCATCACTAAAATCGATATCATTTTTATATATTTCATCTATATATATTTCATAAATCAAAACAATTTTAATTGGTAGTCACAACGTTTAATGAATATTGAATTTGTAATATGTACGATGCGTGTATATGTGAAAATAGAGAAAACTCACCTTTTATTGCGTGGTAATGGACACTTATCTTTACCTAGTCTTGATAAATACTTGTCCGTATAACACTTACAATTCACAAGAAATGTCATGGACAGGATATTGTATATGGCTGTACACGTATAGGTAAAGAATTTTCTGCAGCACACGTTCGTTCCACATAATGTCTAATTCCAGAATTAAAATACGAGAGCGACTGTACGAACACACGGTGTATACTGACGCGCATACTATTGATTTTTACGCCATATTCCGCGGAGTAGGGTTGCTAGCTCATTGGTATCGGGGAGGGTTGAAGAAAAACGATAAGTTAAATAATGAGTATATTCGTGCCAAATAACAGGATTAATAATATTATGCGATTAAATATTATTGTATGTCACATTACAATTGTATAATAATGACGAGTATTCTACTGAACAATCAAACTTGATCATACACGTTCTCACCGATAATATATTCAAAATTGGATAAGATATTAGCGAAAAGGAATAATGAAATAATTAAGAAATAAGGGCAGATTTTGTCTAATTAAAATAAATAATTTAATATTAATTCATTAACATATATAATATTATTATATATTATTAATATTATACATATATATATATATATATATATATATATATATATATATATGTAATACATAATATAAAAGCATTCAGGTTGTTATACATTCTTTGGTGTATTATCAATGACAATCAGTGTTTAAAACTTTCATTTTTCCTTTAATTATCAATATTTATTACAAATATACAAGATATCTTTGTTAACAAAGCTGTCTCACTGTGGCTCACGGCTTATTGGAAACATTTTAATCCCAATATTTGATCTTGCCATCCCAACCAGCAGTAGCAAGTCGAGAAGGTTCATGAGGATGCCACAATACGTCAATGCATACTCCGTCATGCGCTTTCCACTTTTTGTACAATTTCGTTGTCTTCCAATCCCATATATAGCACTTACCATCTGCATCACCCGATACTAAATAACTGAAATAAGAACAGATATAATGCTTTACCGAAGCTTAATCATTTTCTCAAAAATAATCAAGATTAATCTTAATTAAAGAAAAATCATATTATATATTTTATTAATGCACATTTTTTAAACAATACCTCATATCTGGCGAAAAATCTAAACCGCACGCATATCCTGCGACCATATGTCCTGTGAACGTCTTCTTTCGATTCATTTTGAATCTATTTAACGCCGAAAATATAACAATTTTATTATCCATGCTTTGGCAGGCGAGCCATTTCTGATTTCGTGACGGTGTTACCGCCGGCATAGAATGCATAGATGGATCAGCTATGTATTTCATATCCACAGGAATGTCCCTATATATTTAAAAAAAGAATTTATTTTTAATAACGGATTATTTTCCCGAAAATAATTTCTTTACGAGAATTTGGATTCATACCATTCCCAAACTCGAAGACTTTTATCGTCACTGGTTGTGACAAATCGTCTATTTTCGTCGACAAACGTGATGGTATTCACAGCACCTAAGTGCCTATCATATTCCTGTGTTATTTCACCAGAACGTATATCCCACTGTAACAAAATTATAAATTATTATATAGTTGAAGATATATTATTATTAAATTATGTCACTTTCACATTTATTGTTGTATGTTTATTGTCAAGAATAAATAAAATTATTTTTGTCTGTCTATATCGAAATTTTAAATCTCATCAATACTATTTTCAATAAATAAATATTTTCACTTACACAAATAATCTTTTTATCGCTAGTACCAGCTACAAAGAGATGCTGTTTATCTGGATCAGGATTAAACTTAGCACAATATGGAATCTTTCTACTTGTAAAACGACTGATACAAGTTCCTGTTTCTGTGTCCCAAAGTTTTACGTATCGATCATAAGCTGCTGATAAAAATCGCTTGCCGTTATTGTCAAAACTTATATCCCTTACTGCTTGTCGATGTCCGTAGTACGTACGAACGCATCTTCTGTCTTTGTATACTTCCCACAACTGTATACAATAAGATATATTAGTGATATTTTGCATAAGCAATATGTTAAGAGATCAAATTAAAATAATCATCACATTAAATACCTTTACTCGACAATCCATACTACAGGACAATAATAAATGCGCTGTACGTGGAAACCATCGAATTTGCGAGATGCCTTTGGTGTGACCTTCCCATGTGTGAATTTGCGCTTTTGGTAAGAAGCAACGATCTGGTGGCGATTCCGACCTGAGATTTATGCCTACATCCTGAGGTGCGTGCAAGAATGAGCGTCCCTGATAATCCACACTGTCTTTGACTGCATTGTAAAATTATTAAATATTGTAAGTAAATTTCAAATCAATATTCATGTTGATTACAATTTTATCTTAATAAATTTAGTTTAGGTTTCAGATGAAATTCTAAAAACTATTCCATATAAAAAGTACTTTGTACTTTAACTTTGTTATTAATATATGCATATTTAACAATATACATTGTAATGGACATATATGGAGACATTACTATGTAATATAGTTTTTTCCTCGAGTGGTTTCTCATCCGTCTGTTTTCCTCGTTTATTTCGTTTAGCTAATATTTCTTCCAATTCAGCAGCTTCCTCTTCGCTTGGTTTGATAACTCGTTTTTCATCAATGTAACCACCCCAAGGGCCCAAAAAACCTTCTATATCCGATGGATCGTTGTTTCTGTGCCTTTTTCGTTTATCTGAGGGTCTCATATTAGTAGTTTCAAAAACCGTCTTGCCACCTGATTCTTCTGCAATTTGCGTTGCACCAATCATAACTTTGCCTTCATCTGTACTACCATCTACAGTTGGATCAAGTGCGTATCCTAATAACAGAAAATTAAACATTAATAGAACTTTAGATATTAAATAAATTTATTTAATTTAAAGCTTTAATTAAAGCTTAAACACCTCAGATATTTAGATACAAATAAGCATTTTGCTAGAGTATAAGGTAAAAATGGTTTCAAGAATCCAGATTTTAATAAAAAGTAAAATATTCATCATTATCTACATACGTTACATATAAATATATATTTCATACAATAATATAAATACCATAACTAGCAAATGTTCTCCTTTGATTTTCAAATTGAAATTCACTAATATGTGCGTTCTCCACATATCCAGATAGCATATTTTTCACTGCACGTTGCTGCTGTGTCTTGAATGGATTTTCTGGTCCTACTTCGGGTCCAAAAAGTTCCTCGTACTTCGGATTATGTGTAACTTCCATTGCCGTTGGATCTATGTGTTTTACACATAATTCTGTTCCCTAAATAATCCATGTGAAGCACTTTTGTCATTTTACTTAAAATCTTTGCACATAACAAATTTTTTAGTCATAATCGTAAAAAAAACTGACAAATAGTCGATTATTCTGCAAAAATAATTCTAAAAGAATAATCAACTGTGATTGGTTAGTTTTCTTATAGACTTTCTTATAGACTTACGATTATAATTAAAAATTTGTTACGTTTGCTTGTTTATTTTTCATCAAAAGAGACATTAGTAAAGTAATAATAGGATTCACAAAGATCTGGACCGTATAAAGTATATAAGTTCGATAGAAATAATATAATAGATATATTGTATTTACATATGATGTGCAAAGTTCACTTATTGTTTAAGGATTAATTATTAAACTTTATAACCTCAAAAATGACAATAAAAATGGGCTAAAGGCACATGAATACTCACAGTAGGTAACACTTCTGGAGCCGAGCAAATTTGGAGATTAGTCGCGAATTTGTCACTGGAAAACGTAGATGTAAAATCTACGTTTTCTGTCTCGCTACTTTCGTCGCTGCTACCATAGTCTTTTAGCGCAAGCATAGTTTCATATATCGATATTTATTTGATCTAAACGTTATCTATTTTATCATGCCAACAATTTAAAGGTCTTCTTTTCTATGTAAAACCACGTTCTCAGTTAATTCTTTTTTCTCCTTCTATTGTCTACAGAGATGAGCAGACGGTTAGTGAGTTACTTAATTGAATCGATTCACGTCAAAAAGTATTAGGTTAAGTTTTAGTCTTTTTGAAGCTAAGGGCTATCGCACACAAAGGGTCTGTTCTTTTCAGCTGCACTGCTGAACTAGTGCAATAAGTTAGAGTGAAAAAATATATATATGTCTCATTCCAACATATTGCACTAATTCAGCAGTGCAGCTGAAAAGAACAGACCCAAAATGCATAGCGTTGCATAAACATACACAGCTTCTATGCCGGCGGCCACACAGGACGCGTTAACGCGTTACGCGTGGCGGAAGACGATGCGATAGCCAATGAGACTCTTGTTAGCAAGAGTCTCATTGGCTATCGCATCGTCTTCCGCCACGCGTAAGCCGTCGTCTACAATGAGATTTTAAGCCTCAAGCTGTAAGAAATTGACCAATTACAGTTCAATTTGAGAAGAATAAGCGAATATGATTGGTTAATTTCTTATGGCTTAAGGCTTAAAATTTCATTGTAGACGCCGGCTAACGCGTCAACGCGTCCTGTGTGCCGGCGGCCTATATAACACTAGACTGCTAACTCCTTATGTATAAGTGGTTATGATTCTTATGTACAAATTCAGCGCATGCGCGATGAAAGTGCCCGATTTGCACATGCGCAGACATATAAGTATATAGACGTTTGTAGCTGCTTTATTAACATTTAATATACATAACTTTTATTATTTATTTTATAAAAAATTTAATGAATTTTATATTAAAATCATGTTATTAATGCTGTTTATCACTATATATCTAAATAATTTATCGTTATATATATTTATATGAATTATGGTAATTAAGTACGAGTAATGATATAAATCATTTTCATGATTTACCACATTTATTACAAGTATCTGTATACATATACATGTCTTAAAAAACTATAATATACATGTTTTAAGTAATTATAATAATTATATAATTATTATACCTTAAATAACTATATGTACATCTTACATAACTATAATTATCCCATACATAACTAATATATATTATAAAATACTAATTAATAACATATAAATTATTCTCTCAAAAACAATATTGTTTTAGTTAGCTTTTGTCGTTTTCGAATTGGATTAACAATTTCTTGCAAATAAAATTTTGCATAAGAATATAGTCGTATTTTTATATATTTAGAAGATACCGCTATTATCAATTTAATTTTATGAGGCATTTCGAGTATGCTAATGTCTTCGCATTCTAATGTTGGAAATATTTTATTATCTAAAGCAAAAATATTGATAACTTTATTAATAACTTTTTTATCTATATCTTTTTTATGAATTTCAGTAAACGTGTCTGTTTCAATTTGTAATTGCTTTTCCGTTTCAAGACATATACGAAAAGCAGATAGTGAAGGTTTAGTTAAACCACCTTGATTGGAAAAAGAAAAAAACTTAGAAAAGTCGTTGTCTTCGTGAAAATAATTATGCTCAGACAGTGTTGTTTTTAAATTCATGGTACAAGAATTACAATTATTAATAAATTTCAACATTTTAACAATATATCCACAAATGTAATAAATTATATTTTCGGTAATATATTTCATTACAAATTGTGGTTTTTCATCATATTCATTATATTCATTTTCATTAATATCCAATTCATTAAATATACAGTCTTGTTTCTTTTTTTTCCACATTAGAGGAAAGATTGATGTTGCATATTCCGTGTCAAACTCAAAACAATTTGCATTTATTGATTGCTTTATATCTGAATGTAATAACAGTTGTCTAATTGCATATTTAAATTGGCTGCACGTTGGATTATTGTTAAAACCATGACGTCCTCTAATTTTAGAAAAAAATATCTCGAGATGATCCTGAGAAAACTTGTAAGTTAATATATATTTAAAAGATTGATTGTTTTTAAAAATTTCGGTACATATGTCCAAGATTGAAAGAGCAGCAATTGATAAGCCATATATAAATGTACGTCTTCGAGTACAATGCAAAGGTCGACCATCTATTGTCTTTAAAGAAAATAAATATTGTATTGTCTCGTTGACCATATGTCTTAAATATTCTATATTGTCTTTAAAAATAGGTTTTTTAAAGCCTTTTCCGAAAGGATTTCTGGAGTTTAAAAAATCAAACAATCGATCAATTTGTCTTATAAATCGAATTGTACCAGAACTATCCTGAAATTCTTCAAATTTTTCAGTCTTTAGAAATTCTATAGCGTTTGCCACTGACGAACTAAAAGTTTGTGCTGCATATTTGACCTTCATCTTATTTTGATACCAATGAATATGATGAGATGATAATTTATTTTTTAATTTCAAAGTTGTTTGTTTCTGTAGTAAATGCAGTTTAACGATATGATCCCATTTTATAATACCTTCAGAACTCGCAAATTGTTTATAATCTGCCAATGCATTTCGAGCTAATTTGATCATATGGCAAGGATCTAGTATAACTTTAACAATTTGTTCTTTATTGTTATGAAGAAATGAAAAATAATATTTAATATCTTTATAATTTGGAGTAAATATTTGCGCTCCAAGTCTATTTAAGGCGCTACAATTGGATGCATCGCCATCGAATGTAACGCTATGCACTCGAAGTTTATTTTCATAACATAGAGTCAACGCAGTTTTTATAAGTTCTGAAAGTATTGTTGATGATGTTTTGTTCACGAAAAAATAACCAATAGGCCATTTCCATATTCCTTTTAAAGATACTAACAAAAACACTAGAGCTTCTTTAGCTTCAATATCTTCATTCTCAAATGACATATTACTGCCATATTCACAAAATCCACTGTATTTGTGATTCTGTTCATTCCATTCAATTTGTTGTCTAATTGCCATACTATCGAATATCAATAAACAGTCTTTCTCCTCTTCATTTAATTTACTTAAAGCTTGTAAAACTTGTAACTGAAATCCAGGCTCTGCGTTTACGTTAGATATCCAATTCCGCAAGGATGACGGGTGTGGCAATGAAAATATACTCCTAAAAAAATTTTTTTCATATAAAAAGATGTAAAAAACAAGAATAGCATATTTTTTGCAGCTTTATATTATAAAAGCAGCATATTGTATAAATATAGCAGCATTGTATAGTAGCATAAAACCTTATTAATAAGTACTTTAATAAGTAAAAATATAAGTTTTATATGCACATTTTGATTCATTAAATATTCACAAAGCATGAAAGAAAGACAAATGTTGTGATAAATAGTAATAATGCAAAGTGAAATCGACACACCATAGTTATATACATATAATTGGAAAAAATAGAAGTTGTTATATCAAAATGCAAATAATAAAATAAATTCATTTCATTATAAATACATGCAGAATTAGTCACTAAATATTAATAAATGTTTATTAAATAATAAAAAATATTTTTATTTACAAAAAAATGCGCGTTATTAAGTAATAAACTAAATATATTAAATATATTTTTTTCACTACACAACATTCTGTACAGACTAATTAATACAGATTTTAATTAATTTTAATAATTGAGCTGGATTTTAGCTCTTCTAAATCGAAACAGATACAGTAGTAGAGCAAAATTTTTCATTGTTTAGTGTATTATTGGAGAATTGCTCTTATTTTATTTAAAAAATAAATAAGTTACAATAATATTTAGTGACTAAAATATATATATATAAAAAGAAAAAATGTAATTTATAAACAGTAAATCAAATATTTCATGCATCAAGAAACATTCAGATAAATCTCATGTATAATCACATTCTTTAACAAGATTAAAGTAATTCAATACATCATTACACCGTAACACCACTAATTAATTAATTAATTAGTAATATTAAACTGTTACAAAGTTAAATTTCATGAATGTATGTATATATATATATATATATATATATATATATATATATATATATATATGTATGTTATTTTTATGTTTACTATGTATTTCAAATAATCATTGTTATATATTTTATATACATGCTTTTAACATGTAAAAAAATAGTAGAAATATATATAGCAGATGAAATTCTAAGAACAAAAATATAGAAAAATATAGGATATATAAAAATATATAAAATATAGAAAAATATTTGTTACCTAATTTGAAGCTTTTAAATTCTTGACATATGAATATATAAAGAGTTAAATGCTTGTTAATGCACTTTTGGATTTAAATAATTAATTTCATCAAACAAGGTACAAAAGCAAAAACATGCTAACCTACAAAACCCATAAGCCTTTGGAGAATTATAGAGTAAATTAAGAGCAAACCTCTTAAGTCCTTCAGTATATCGCCGTCCATGCGGTTTTTTACCTTTATTCCTTTTTTCATTTTCAAATATATTAGAAGTGTTACTTGAGTCTGTATTACTGATATGAGATATTCCAACATTAATTACCTCTGTACTTTTTAATGCTTGTATTAATTTATCTATTTTTATTTCTTTACGTTTTATATTTTTATGAAGTATATTAACTTTTTTCTTTTCAATAATCAATTTTTTTTTCAAACTACTTCTTTCCTTTCTTATTAAACTTTCAAACATTAACATTTGATCTTTTAGTTCTGTTTTATGCTTTTTAAACTTTTGCTCTAATAACGCAATTGTTTCTTTTAATTGAGCATTTTCTTTTTGAAATTCCAGACATTTTCCATTTGATTGATCTAAAGTTTCTGTTAGTTTACGTTTTTCTGTTTTCGATTTGTTTACTGAAAATAAAATTGTATACATCATTGAAAATATAAGTCATAAACAAAAATATAAAATAAATATAGGTAATTTAAATGCATATTTCATTACCTTTCTGTAATTCTAACTCTACTTTGCTATGCCGTGATGCTGCGATGGAAGAGCAAACCGAAAAAAAAAAGACATATTACATGATCCTATGTAAGTAAATATACATCATTAATAAATTAGTTTTTAAATACTGTTTTACTAAAATGTTTAAACAATTAACATATTTAATTTTTAAAATTAAATATATGTTAATATATGTTACTTTACCTGACGGACATTTTTCTTGTGAGTTGCTATCTGATACTATGTGATAATTGGCTAAAAATAAAATTATATATATTGCACTTATTTTCATGTATATAAATAAATACAATAATATAATTAAAGTCTATTCTACAATAACGTAATATAAAGCCGTAACAGCTGTAAAGCATGATTGTAAAATCATGAGCAAATGAATTACTTTCATTTCTTACTTTACAATCCTAAGGTCTTATGTTACAGCTATTATAGAAAACACTTATAAGCAATTTTTATATTTTCAGCAGCTTACAATTCTAAATGGGTTTTGCTCTGACATGTCTATAATTTCATAAACTCACCTTGTTCAAATGTTTCTTCTATTTTATCAGATATTACATCTAAGTTAATACTAGGAATAATGTGCACATTGCTGGTATTCAAATCTAAATAAATAAGAATATAAGTAATATAATTAAACAATTTTTCCAAGATATAGTATCAATAGTAAAATGCATAAATGATTAAAATATTTACCAGTACTTATTGTGGTAGAAGTTATACTAAATGTATTTTGTTTAGGTATTACATCAGGCTTTAATTTCTTTATTTTTGTTGAATTATAAAAATCATTGAATTTGAAATGTAATTCACATATTCTACTGGACATTGTTGGTATCCAATTTTCTCTATTCACAGTTGCTATCCATTGTGCACAAAGCTTAGGTTCATCTAATGGAAATCTAAAAGTATTTTTTAATTTCGAATAATTTATTAGTTTAGATAATATAATTCACATTAAAAAATAATTTTTATTTTGTTTAAAATAAATAATAATTTTTACTTAAAAAAACTCAGCCTGTTATCCTTGCTTCTTGTACTGTTGCAAGTTAGAAAAGCGCACTTTACCGGCATTGTAACTAAATAATAATTTTGAAATTATATGATGTATTTATTTAAACTTTCCCCCAAACACTTGTTAAAATTAATAAGCAAAATGAGATAAAATAGAATAAATAACCATCAATATATAAAATTGATTACTTCCCTACGCATCGGCTACGAAAAGTACGAAAGGTTATCCTATCCAGATTCCGATAAAAGTAAACACTAAACATGAAAGGTTATGTATGTGTTGCATTCGGGCACTTTCATCGCGCATGCGCTGAATTTGTACATAAGAATCATAACCACTTATACATAAGGAGTTAGCAGTCTAGTGTTATATAGAAGTCTGTGTAAACATAACATAAGACCGCTGGACCAATAAACACCTAGAAAAAAGTCGCCATATTGATTTACATAAGATGCGCATTGGTCCAGCGGTCTTATGTTATGTTTATGCAACGCTATGCATTGGCTGCGTTCCGATATTCACTGCTAGTACTGAAAATCTATAGTATACGTGACGTAAACTATAGATTTTTAGTACTGGCAGTGAATATCGGAACGCAACCTTTGTGTGCGATAGCCCTAAAGCGGAGAGCACAGACCATTGCATAACGCATAACGCATATGCATAAGAAATCTGATTGGTCCGTTAGCATGTGCATAAGGAATTCGACCAATCGAATTTCTTATGCATATGTATTATGCATTATGCAAAAGTTGTGTTTCCCGCTTAAACTAGCTCTGAACCAGGTTCAAGAAGTGTACACTGGCGGACATCGATTTGTTCCGTGACCCCTTTCCGCGGGGCAAGGGGAATATGGAGAAGATGGAGAATATCCGTGGCGCCACCCAGCGGCGGCCCTGTTTTACCGCCTCTGATTTGTCATATCCATATTCCCCTTGCCCCGCGGAAAGGGGTCACGGAACAAATCGATGTCCGCCAGTGTACACTGAAGACATGAAGTAGGATAAGGAGACCGAACTTTGGGTGAAAAAAGTGGACCCGAATTCCGTCGTAAAAATGAGTTCGGTATTTGGTCACTCGCGTCGCATGAACGTTAGTACTACCATTTCTATTGGTTAATAATCACAGAACCAATAGAAATGGTAGTACTAACGTTCATGCGACGCGAGTGGCCAAATATCGAACTTGTTTTTACGACGGAATTCGGGTCCACTTTTGCTACTCTCTGAGCATGAAGTTCAGTCTCCTCACGGACTAAGGAATAGAGGGACGGAGCACAAGCTGTACCGGTGAGGCACGTTTGCGGCGGGGGGGGCCGCCATATTCGTTTAGTAATCACCACACATAGAACTCACTATTTGCGTACGTGTGAGAAATGAAAGTCAGATCCTGCGCACAATAACAAAATAGAAATAGGAATAATTATTAAATATTATAAATAAGAAATTAGAATTATTTATTTAAAAAATAAAAAGAATAGAATAAATTAATGCGTGAATTAAGAAATAAGAATTGGAACTAATTAATATATTTTATTCTCTTGTTAGATGTAAAATAATTTCTCTTTTCAACAATAAACAACAATAATAAAACATAAAATCACCGCCTAACCTTTTTACGCTTGTCACTCGTTATGTCTCGTGGCACCACTACACGAGTGTAACCATGTCACAGACACAGGATCTCTGTGTGAGAATCGCTACATCAATATGGCGGAAAGCAGTCCCCCCCGCACGCTTGAGTTACCATCCCCTCTCGCCTAAACTAGGACTTTAGACTCGGTCCCTCTATTCCTTAGTCCGTGGGTCTCCTTATCCTACTTCATGACTGAAGATTCCTACCATGGAGGACTGGAGAGAGCATTGCGGTTGTAGAGGTATAATCCTAAGGGTGCCGTCCCATGGCAGTCGGAAAATAGAGATCCTATAATCAGAGTTACGACATTCGAGACAAGAAATGGCGAAGATAGAAAGAGATAGCGATATTTTCTTTCTTTTTTTCGCATAAACGCATGCGTAGAAGAACGAGATACAGCCACTACAGATAATAGATAGCCTCTGAAGATAGCCTCTGAAGATAGCCTCTGAAGATAGTCTTTCGAAGGTTAGCTAATTTTTCTAAGATTAGCTAATCTTTCGAAGGTTAGCTTATCTTCCGAAGATGTACGAAGCTATCCGAAATGTACCGAATAGACAAAAAATGTCGGACCAATCAAAAGTTAGGACTTGAATGTCGTAACTCTGATTATAGGATCTCTAGTCGGAAAACAGAATCGGAATGACGGAATAGTGGGGACAACCAATGAGCATCGTTCCGAAAAATTCTGGGTGCTATCGCATGGAAAACGGAATCGCGGAATTCCGTTCTGATTTTAATTTACCCTGGGTTCCCATGTGTCAAAATATTCAGAAATTAATAATATCGGAAATTTATTTTACTCGCTTAAGGTAAGCAAAAATGATGATCATTATAAGAGAAGACCTAATAATGAAGAATCTAGAAAAATTTTATATTAATTGTATGAAATGATGGAAAATATATCAAATTAAAGCAAAAGTAAGGTTAGAATGTCATCCGATTTTCCGACAAATATGCTCCATGGGAACCCAGGGTAACTTAAAATCGGAACGAAAAGCCAAATTAATTTGGGTTCCCATATATATATATACAGGGTGTCCCAGGCCACCCGTCTCACCCGATTTTTTCGTAAACGCGACATTTTAAAGAAAAATGTTTTAGACAAAAGTTTTGTGACTTCAAGGGGGATATAAAATGGTGTCATTGGTTTGACCTTGAAGAATTATTTGAAAGTCACATGAAAGTCACCTCAATTTTTTTAAATGGCATTCCCTATTTTTTATTGCATATTCTTGTAGCTTATCTCGAGACCTTTCCAAAACACTATAAATAAATGTTTTTTCATTAAATATTTTCCGAGTTATAAGGCTTGAAATAATTTCTTAATTTTACATAAACTATAAAATATCTCGTAAAATATTCACTTTTCGATGACCTTACCTCAATACTTTTATGCACAGAATAATGAGAGGAATCAATTGGTGTAAAGAAAACACATAGTTGTTTTTAAGAAAATATATGTAATTATTAATTACAAATTGCACATTTTTTCTTAAAAACAACTATGTGTTTTCTTTACACCAATTAATTTCTCTCATTATTCTGTGCATAAAAGTATTGAGGTAAGATCATCGAAAAGTGAATATTTTACGAGATATTTTATAGTTTATGTAAAATTAAGAAATTATTTCAAGCCTTATAACTCGGAAAATATTTAACGAAAAAACATTTATTTATAGTGTTTTGGAAAGGTCTCGAGATAAGCTACAAGAATATGCAATAAAAAATAGGGGATGCCATTTAAAAAAATTGAGGTGACTTTCATGTGACTTTCAAATAATTCTTCAAGGTCAAACCAATGACACCATCTTATGTCCCCCTCGAAGTCACAAAACTTTTGTCTGAAACATTTTTCTTTAAAATGTCGCGTTTACAAAAAAATCGGGTGAGACGGGTGGTCTGGGACACCCTGTATATATATATTGCTGTGCCTCCGCGCCCGGAAGGACACTTCTGCGCACTCACACACTCGCACACAAACTCTCACGGCACTCGCGACTTCCCGCCTAAGCGGAATGAAAACACGGCTACGTCGGTTTTCAGAAAGCTCTTTAATTAAACTCCGTAAAGAGAGAACACGTCTTCTCGTTACAAGAAACCGTATATAACAACAACGTCGCTGTTAAACAAACAAACGGCTCGTTGCCGGGGGACGCTCGTTGCCGGGGAACGCATGGCGACGCGAAACACATCGGGTCGCAAGAGCGGTCGCAACACTGCCCCCCTTCTTCCAGAATGTCGTCCCGACATTCAGGGAGGGCAGTTTCCTAGGAACCTCTCGTCCCTTTAGACTCACGGAAAGGGAAGGCGGTCTTCTCGGGACCTCTCGTCCCTAGACCCGCAATCCTCTGACGGCTTCCCGCCCTACCCCGAGCTGCTGCTGCGGGTTACCGGGCTCCGTCTTCTTTTCTTCCCCTCTTCCGCGCCTCTTCTTGTTGCCTCGCTCTTCTGAGTCCTCTTCCGTTCTTCGGACAAGGGGGGTGATAAACTCCCTGTGGCACCAACGTCCCGCAGGACTCCCCAAGTCCCTGCCTCGGCATTCGCCCTAAGGCCCACGGAAAAACCACAGGCGAAAAACCGTGGGCGAGGCAGACTTCTCTCAGGACATGTCTTTCACCAAATACGTCGTCCGTTTCCCTTTACGATGCCATTCGCCCTCGACGAGCGCCTCTACGACGGGGTACGTACGCTTTTCCTCCGGATGACGGCCGTCCCCCCCCCCCGCTCCATTCTGTCGAAAGGAACAACAAACAGAAACAGTGTTCGGACTTAACTAAATTAAAACTACTCCGGGCTTCGTTCGCGACGCCCAAGCCTCCCCCACGCGTCTCTCGAAAACGCAGCGCGAGTCAACCCGCATTAACCTTTGAACTCCCTCACGACCACCGTCCAACCCAGCGAACGGGGAGCTCCTCCCCTCATTCTTCGAAGATTATCCAACCGGCTCAAAGATTCTAAGACGACAACACCCCTTCTCGAAAGACAACCCGAAAACAAATCCAAACTCACTTTCGATAAGAAAACCGTCCCCCAAAACATAATCCCGGAAACGTCCGTGCCAAGTAAAGAAAGATCTAGAGAAATTATTTCTCAAACCCGACCGAACCTGCGTTTTCGCTCCGCACACGAGGCTATACTTAAAGCAGACGCAACAGAGCCCGTGTCAATCTTAAATTAACTTAAATTAACAAAATATTCGGCTCCCATCTAAAGGGAAACACCCCCGCGGTCGCCCGCGTCCGCGTCGCTCCCCGAAGCAGACGTCTCCTTTCTTTCCCCCGCAGAATAGAAATTTACCTCCCCTCTTTTTCCAGAAAAATTATTTTCCCCCCTTCTTTGCTCCGAGCAACTCTCCTGAATACACTTAAAGGCCTTCGCCCTCTCAATTGCCACACTCAGAGACGTCACCCCCTCGAGCTGGAGAGTTCTTTTTATACTTGCCTCAGTAAGAGAGGAAATGAATTGCGCGCACGCAATTTTGTCTCGCACGGGATGTGGGCATTCGGGATACGCGAGGCGCGACAATCTCTCCAATTCCGCCCCCAGAGAAGCGAAATCCTCCCCGAACCGCTGCTTTCTATTCGTAAACTGCGAATAATAATTCTGCAGAGACCGCGTCTCCCCGAAACGCAGCTCGAGCTTCGCTTTCAATTCCGCGTACGAAACAGGCTCCGCTCCGTCGGCGCAGGAGTCGAGAAGCGCGCGTGCCTTTCCCCGCAAACACGACGCCAGCACAACCGCCTTCTCCGTCTCCGTCCACAAATTCGCGCGCGCGATCAACGAAAATTGGCGAAAGAAACTCGCGAAGCGGCGCCGTCCCATCGAAAACGTCAGGCTTCAATTTCAAGCTACGCGTCGCGTGCCCCGCACACACGCCCTCGCCCGCGCCGGCAAAACGCGTCATCGCAGAAACATTTTCGGCAGAAGAAATATTATTGGAAGGACTTAGCTGAATAATCTGAAGACGCAGACGCTGCAGCTCGGCCTCCGTCCGTTTCTTCTCGGCCTGCCAGCGTTCACGCTCCAGGCGTCGCTCCTCACGGATCTGCTCTAGCTCCTGCAGAATCTCACGTTGAAACTCCGTTTCTGAGGCAGCGGCGGGCGTCCGCGAACGCGTCGCAACAGGGGAGCGTGGCGTCGTCATGTCTAGATCCTTGTCCATCCCGGACGAGCCCCCAAAATGTTGCGCCTCCGCGCCCGGAAGGACACTTTTGCGCACTCACACACTCGCACACAAACTCTCACGGCACTCGCGACTTCCCGCCTAAGCGGAATGAAAACACGGCTACGTCGGTTTTCAGAAAGCTCTTTAATTAAACTCCGTAAAGAGAGAACACGTCTTCTCGTTACAAGAAACCGTATATAACAACAACGTCGCTGTTA
>CABEGB010001199.1:0-67916 GCA_901521435.1 Crematogaster levior
CAAATATTACTAGACAAGGAAGTCTAAAAATGAGACTAGTGGACGTGTTCCGATGTCCAGAACGCATCTAAAACAAGTCTAAGATTATGTCTACTTTTTGTCTGTAGTCCGTCTAGTTGGCCCGCCAGGGTACTTACCACTTTATTCAAATTCTATACTTTTAAGTCAACATTTTACTATTGTTTGAATTATTAAGTAAAATAAATAAACAAATATACGTTACGAATCACTATTCAAAATTCTCTTACATATGTCTGTCCTGACATCATTGCTCAAAATGTTTAAAATAAAAATTAACTCTTTGATTTGAGTATTAAATTACGTTCCACTGAATGTCATTAAATTATAATGGATGCCCTTTAATTCAAAATAATAATGGCATAAATACTCACCGAATTCACTTTTCTTTGGTAACTTAACCTCCATAATTTTTCTCATCCATACCTCATGAATTATATCATTGGATGGTAATTTAAAGAAACTAATTCCTTTACGGCACTGAGCGGTGTTATTTTTGCAATTCTTCACGATACAACGCACCATTCTTATATTGTAAATTTGTATACAAACGTATATTGCAGGTATCAGATGCTATATATGTAGTATAAGTTACTCAAAGTTACTTTCTGATGTGTCTTTCTCTACTCGAGTCAGTATGACAAGGACGAGTAGATAAACACGATTGCCAACATTTCTGTTTTAATTTTTCTTCCTCCAGGTTGGTACACTTTGAGCTTCTCAACGAGTTTACAGATTAGCAACTAAGAAGTCACTAAATATTGAGCACACCATGTTTCCTTACACCATGGAAGATACGTGACTAGCAATATAGTAGTTTTACATATATGGGTCCAGCGGTCTTATGTTATGCGTATGCTCTGTTATGCATTTCGTGTGCGATGGGCTTAATTTGTCGAAAGTCCACAGTTGAGAAACGCACCACGCGTTGGCGCCACTTTCGATTTTAAAATGTAGCTTGAATTGTCCTAAAACCTCAGTTCTCAGTCTCAGATCTTGTTGTCGCTAGTGATGATGGAAGATGTGGACGGATGAGCGGCGTTGGACAGTCCGGTGAATTTTGAATAGAGACGCGGACAATCGGACGATATGCTAGGCTTATGCGCAATTTACAGGGCGTACTATATAACACGAGAACAAGAATGATCTCATTGAATGTGCCACAGAGGGATACTATGGAAATGCACGACTTCGAAGTGCCATCCACGCTGTCATCTTGAATCAGCTGTCAAGCAGACGATACGCAGGTCAGTGATGTCAGAAACTGCGCTTGGTAACATGCAGCAGCACGTGGAGAAGAGAGGATGGTTGCACCAAACTACTGTGTGTACATGTGCCTTCATAGTTTGTGTACACGACAGCTATCTCTTCCACATCCCCTCCACTGCCAGAGCTAGCATGTTACCACATGCTAGCACAGTTTTTAGTATCATTGATACAGGTATGGAGCGTTTCCAATAGACCTCTAATTATCATAATTCTGTCTATAATTCTTGCAATTTTTTTATTTTTGTGTTTAAAAAATCCATGTGTATAAATGATACAATAATAATATAGTAATAATAATATCAAGAATAATTATGTTCACGAAAATTGTAAATAGTCTGAATAGGAGAATGTAAGAAAAGTAGTGGATTGTAACAAACATTGTGATGTATCTCGATTATGTACACGCTATGAAAAATAAATAGTAAAATAAGTAATCAATTTGAGATTATAAGGAATTGTGAAGCATGTAACAAATAAGATATTCGAAGAAAGTGAAACGTGTTGTCGATTTTGCAAATTTTTAATGATTGAAGATTTTTTTTTTATTTGTACAATTTTAATCACTTATCAGATTTAATGTCTCCTATATACAATTTTTGAAAAAATTTTTTACAGCATGTTGTTATATGATTTCAGCATTTAGCACATTATTTGATGATCTCCAATAGGACATGGAAATATCTAAAGGCGATGTACAAATAAGAAATCGATTGACAGACTTAATCTTAACTTATGATAAACAGAACGAATCCAAGGTGGATCTTAATGAAGGTGAGATAATTGCATCGGCACAGCATTTTTGTGCAATTGAGATCAAAGAGACTAAGAATTACGATGAGCAAACAATTGATAAAGGTCGGAGTAAAGCGAATGAATCAAAAGCTTCGGAATCCACCTTAGAAAACGTACCACATATCGAAAACGGTGCTATTACTAACATACTAACGGATCCAATTTATTTGGACACCTTGAATTCTGATTCCATAAATATCGAGTTCCAAAAACAACCGAATGCAACGGAAGTGTTCATTAGAAATGAGGAACAGATACAAACAACCAATTACAATATATCTACAGTAACGATATCGAATGAATTCCTGAACGGGCTCAATATCAATATAAAGAAGGAAGATGATGAAGATCACAACACATTGTACACTGCAGAATGGTTATGCAATAATGACACCAATATACGACTGAGGATCTTGAAAGATGCAAAACAGAATATACAAATTCCTGTTGATGTTGACACTAGTGACGTAATCGTGCTAGCGAAACGTAAATGTCAATTAATAGATGGTAAGGATAGCCTTGAACAGGAAAAAACTAAAATATCCAGAAGATCAAAAAAATACATTAGACTGAAGTCCGCTGTGCATCGTCAAGACTACAGGGATAGATTGAAGAAAAAGGCTGAGTGTATGAGAGAGAAACGAAAAAAGCTGTATGAGCAAGAGAGTGAGGAGCAACGTTTGCAGAGGTTAGCAAAAGAAGCAGCGAAAAGGCGTGAAATGAGAATGTATTACGAAACACCAGAACAACGGAGAAAACGACTCGACGCTGAAGCAGCAAGAAAAAGAGAATATAGAATGTACAACGAGACGCCGGAAGATAGGAGGAAGAGACTGGATCGTGAGGCCGAAAGAAGAAGAATTAAGAGATTGTCATTATACGCAAACGAAACGCCAGAACAGAGAAGAGAAAGATTAAATAGAGAATCGTCAAAGAGACGAGAGGCTCGATTGAATCAGTACGCTAAAGAGACAGAAGAGGAAAGGAAGGAAAGACTGCGAAGGGATGCGCTGAGAGCCAAGGAAATAAGATTTACAAGATCCGCCATCGAGACGGAAGAGGAGCGTAAGCAAAGGTTAGTAAAAGATGCCCTTAGAAAAAGGGAGGTAAGGATGCATGAGGGCCATTCGATGAACAATAAGTTTACGGAACTCCGAACCGTTCGCAATTTTCAAGAATTGAACGATGTGCAGATAAGAGACAATCCCGAAAATCAATTGGACAGCCATTATCTGAGCAACTGGATGATGTGGTTTCAAAATACACTGACACAACCGGTTCACAGTGGAGAGCAAATTGCAGAGCCGCAAGCACAGCATAATAGATAATTGTGTTTTCCGTGTTGTTTCCGTTATGAGTATAACTTCGAGAAAAACTTTCGTATGTGAACAATAACTGATAACAGAGATCAATTTGGCTTTTCATATAATTCTCGAACAACAAAATTGTAATGGCACAATTATCATTATGCCAATTACTATTGATAACATTATCAGATTTATAGTAGCAATAGTAAGAATTACAAATTCATATTAGAAAAACTATTTTATAATATTTATAAACGCCGAAAGCAAATATAATTACACTGTGTTTCGTTAAATAAAAGGAAACCATATAATTTTTCATTATTACCATATTATTTGAATCAAAATGCTGATAATGGATGATGACTAAATGTTTTCCAGTGTTTGAATAATTAGTCGTACAATTAATTATTTAAATACTAAAAGATTTTTCTGCTCGTAAAAGATATGAGATACATCTTTAAAAAACAGTTAGTCTTTAATGTTAGATTTAAGTGTATAAATAAATTTTGCTGAGATGTTGAGATCCGACGAATAGGAGTTGTTGAAAACAAGAGAAGTAATTCTTGCCAGTGCCTTTTATTCATTGTTCAATAAAATAAATGTTCAGATTAAATTCATTAATACAAATGCTATTTGAACATGAGTGAATGATTCTGGTGAAAGTTTGACTATCTCTTGTGTTATTTGTATACATATTATATACTTCTTTCTATAGTTCCTTTATAATAAGTAAAATAATAAATTGTATTATAATCATTTCACTTTTTCTGTAAATACATAATTTAAAAAAAATTCTAATTTACTTATTCTATTACACGTACATAGAATTTAACGATAGTTTAATAATTTATTAATCATTTAATTATAATTTTATTATATAATTTAATTAAAATTCACCCTAATTATATTTTATGCTAATTTTATGCTAATTTCATGATAATTGACAATGATAAAATTATAAATTACGATCAATATTATCATTGTATAAAAAATTAATTAGGGTGAATTTTATTTAATTAAATGTTTAAATGTATTATTTCATAGTAATAAAATGTATTATAAAATGTGTTATCTTGTAATGTTATAAAATGTATTATAAATAATACGTTTTATTACTATGAAATAAAATGTATTATAAAATAACTTATAATACATTTTATTTCATTACAAGATGATTAATAAATGACATGAATTTAAAAGGGCGCGAACTTTTTAGAATACAATAAGAAAAAAAACTTTAAAAACTTTTCTTTGCCAGTGACTAAGAATAAACAGATTCCAATTTTTCTCAACCCATCTGGCCAAATTTATTGATTCACACTACATTTTGACCTCAGGTTTGAGTTCTTATCAAGTGTAAGAATTTTTATATAAAACTCTGCAGAAGAAAAATGCACACTGATATCTGTCTCGTTTACATTCCGCCCAAACTACATCACGCTAGAAGCTAATATACATCGAGAACTGTCAGTAACGGATGAAAAACGTGTACAATTGATAATATTAAAAACTCATATATTTTCTATAATCAACATGTAATCAACATGACTTCATCGGAGTTAATGAGTAAAATTGTGCCATTACTCCGTGTGAGCACCTCGCGTTCTAACGACATTTCATAGTAACTGTTACAATGCACAATGTTAAAAACTAATGTCAGAAACAGTAAATAATAACAATATGTATAATGACGTCAAGTGTCAAACAGTAAAACCATACAAACATTATAAATGTGTCGAAAAATAAAACGTCAAGTACCACAATTTTCGCTAAAATTAAATTTGGTAGAAAGTATATTAACTAATTCAAATTGTAACAGTAAAGAAATCATAAATAATACATTTGATGTGGAAACTAGACGGCGTGAATAACCTTGTTGTACACGGCAGTGAGTGCCTCAGTATCACTCTGTAAATTGATGGTATCATGATGGTATCATGATATTTCTTTATGAAAAGCATTTCTATGATCTCTTTTATTCGGTTCTTTATGTAAAATTTCTGGTTTTTTTCCAGTCAAAATCATGAGACTGAAAGACTTGTTAACGATTGAGAGACCATCGTTATGCTTTTTTATATTATTGCGATGTTCGTTTATGCGTTTATTTGGAGAGGTCTCTTTGTTTAACCGATACATGAAGTACTGAGAGCAATTTAATTTGTAGACAATTTCCGTTTGTTTAAGATCTACTACACAGATCTACTACAAACAGTCTTTCCATTTTCTAATAATGCCGTTAAGTTTTTTGAGGACGGGAAACACAGCATCTATACCAAAATTTTTTATTTTTCTGCTCAGATTCTTGCTAAGACCTTTTATGTATGGAATGACCATTCTATTTCTTGTGTCACCCAAGTGCACTTTATCAGGTGCGCTATAATCGATTGTGCGGTTTTTTAGTGCGTTGAATCTGCTATTAATGTGCTTCTTGACATTGTGTAAAGGAAAATAATTATTTATGAGAATCTCTTCAACCAATTTGATATTGGCACCGTGAAATCGTTTGTCGGACAGTAAAATAGCCTAATCCACTAAATTAATAATGGCGTTAATCTTATGTATATTCGAATGGTTTGAAAAATAGTTAATATATCGACCAGAACATGTAGGTTTACGATACCAATTAGTAATTAATTTATTTCCGTCCTTAATGATCGTGTTAAGAAAGTGTTAAAAAAGTTTAATGATCGATTTATTTCCAATTCGTAAGTGAATTGGAGTTGGGGGATGGTAGCTGTTGAAAGTGCAAAGTAATTGTTTAACCCTTTCATGCACGATGGTACACCGTTACCACCTTTTTTGTTGAACATTTTTGCAGATTTCTTTCTTCTATATGTATTTCGGTCGAGTTTTTTGCATTTTTCTGGTATATATATAGTACAAAACATAGCGACATGGATTTAACCATATGAATTAAACCTTACTTTATTCATTACAAAAAAGTTATAAGTAAACAAATTAGTAAAAAACTCATTTTTTTTTAATTTATTTTCGGCGATTTTTTGAATTTTTTTGACTTGAAAATTTATACTTGAGGTTTTGGAGCTGATTATGAATCTAAACTCAAAATTTAGAAATTCAAAATGGCGGACCAAAATGCAGAAAGTTATTCAATTGGGATGAAACTCAGTTTTTATAGGTTTTTAGGATCGCTGATTACGAATCTGAACTCAAAACTGAAACATGAGTACTGAATTTCATCCCAATCGAAGAACTTTTTGCATTTTGGTCCGCCATATTGGATCCGCTATTTTGAATTTTTAAATTTCGAGTTTAGATTCGTAATCAACGACCCCAAAAACCCCGAAGTATAAATTCTCAAGTCAATCATTGGTAAGGAAAAATGTATGCTTCCAAGAGTTAATGTTATCTGTAGGTACTATCGTAAAAATATCGTCAACATATCTCTCTCTCTCTCTCTCTCTCTCTCTCTCTCTCTCTCGCTCTCTCTCTCTCTAAAGAAGCACATTACATCAAAATCCAACATTCCCAAGCAATGAGTCTCGAGGTCATCCATTATTATATTTATGATGATGTGGAGAAAGTGGTGAACCCATTGAGCTACTAAAACGTAGTGTGAATTAACAATCAATAAATTTGGCCAGACGAGTCGAAAAAAATTGGAATAAGAAAGAAGTCTGAGAGCGCTCACGGTCGCTCAAGGGATCCTCAAGAGTATGGAGACTAGAGAGGAGTCGAAACTTTTTATATAAAGCGTTCGCAAAAGTGTAAAGGCTTCTGCAGAGAGCTCTGCATTTCACTCATAGACCTAAGAATATATGGACTGAGTAAAGTAGATTTATAGGCGAGGGGACCTGCGCCAACGGGGAAAGAGAAAATCAGCGACAGCCATTACTGGTGATCACTTTTTCTAACTTTACTACTCCTATTACGGTGTGATATGTATGTACATACATACATACAATGGTAGTAGTGAGTTGTTGTCACCGATGGGATTGGCGCCGCCATTACCAGTGATCACTTTTCCCCTCACCGCTCTGGCTGCACCCCCTCGAATTTACGCTCCATCCATATATTCTTAGGTCCATGGTTTCACTACGTTTTACCACGTCACATCGTAATGCAGAGCTCTCATTAGATATCACTCATCGATCATCGCGTTCAGTCTGGGGTGCGTTCCAAAACACTTTATGCTCACGTCGTGTGGTGGATATGGTGGACGGGCTCAGTGGAGCTGGTGGATTTGGTACCGACAACAGTTTTGGAACGCCCCATGTGTACCATTATGTTTACAAACAAAAATGGCTGAGTCGACTTTAGTTCGCCGAAAACGCATATTGACACTAGCGATAGTCGCTTCTGACCAATTATTGCAGAATGTAATATCAGACAGCAGTAGCAGTGAAAGTGATGAGGAATTAGATTTTATTTTTTTTATTTTTCTTTTATTATTTTTTTTATTTTATTTTTTTTTCTTGCTTTGTCCAATGATAATGTTCTATATATCACAAGTAAATGTTACAAATAATTTCTATTAAATTTCACGCACGCATACACACCTTTATCCTCATTTTCTTTGTTACAACTAGAACTTTCATTACTTGTACTAACTGAATTAGGACTTTCTAAAATAAAACTAGAACAACCTGCAAATTAAAAATTACAGGAATCTTAAGTTATACAAGCATACTTAAATTTTGAACTTAAATGTTAAAATTTTATTGTAAAAAAAGATAACAAAATTGTAGTTTAAAATTGTAGTAAAAAAAGATAACAAATTTGTAGTTTTATTTTATATATTACCAATTTCTGTTGTAGATTTTGCACGTTCCAACAAAGTTGCTGCAAAATGATCATCTAAAACAAAGATTAAAGGTTAATAATAAATAATTTATGTGTGAATTTATGAATTTATGAATTGTTAATTATAAATTATGGATATATTATGTATGTAATAATGTACACAATATTATTATACACAAATTTAACTAAAGAGAAAAAATTTTCTTACCTTTATATGCTTTTTCAGCTTCTTCTATGGTAACTATTACGTTATAAATTTTATTTTCTTCTGCATCAAACAAACTAACCTCACTATATAAGGGAGCAGCCATTTTTATTACTGTGACGGAACGCATCCACAATCTCCACCGAATCACACCGCAAAAAAGGGAATGGAGAAAAATCACACGAGTGGTCCATGGAGTAGGGTTTTGGAACGACCACGGGTGTACGCTCAATGTGCACACTATAGGTTTGTTCGCGTCGCATGCCCCAATATGCTCCTACTCGCTCCAACACGCTCCAATTCGTTCGCGTCACCGGAACCAATATGGCAACTTCGTGTCGCTTTAGAGCAGTGCTCGGAATTATTTCAGCATTTCAGCCGATTCTCGTATGTCGACGCCTTCTTGCCTCTCCTCACCGCGCGCTCCGCTGCCGCTAGGGCCAGCGCCGTCGAGCCTCAGGAGCGGTACTATCCAATTTATGAGTTCTTTCTCCCTCGATTATTAAAATTTTAGAAAAAAATTTTTTTTAAATTATTGAAATATTCAATAGATTTCCACATTACCCGTGGGGTACTATTGCTGATGCGTTTTTTTAGAGTGGTTTTCCCAGTAGGCCTATTCCACTGTAGGAGGAGGGAGGTGGAGGTTGTACCTCCTCCCTCCCCCTCTGAAGGGGATGATAGTGACTGGAATCCGCCCCCTCCTACTTATAGGAGGATCAGGCGGATCCCACGCAACAGGCTGGCACACTTGCGTCCGTGACGGTAAGAGGGTTCCCCGCCGATATACAGGGTGATTCAAAACAACCCCTGCAGATTGAAATGTCGTATTCCTGAGTCAATTCTGAGATGATTTTTCCTTTACCAAAATTTTCTCCGAAGCTTAGTTTTTGAATTATAAAGAGAAATAGTTAACGAATTACGGAAAGAGTACGGAAGGTAGGCAGGGGCGACGCAACTCACCGTCCGACGCAGGTGATTACGTGGGGCGCCTCAGCCTTAGCCCATTGCTTTACGTATCGATACACATGACACATTCTCGCTCTCTCTCTCACTCACTCATTCTCACTCTGATTTATTCTCACTCTTGCTCACTCACTACTATTTATTTTTGTAATTAAGAAACTAAGCTTAAGAGATAATTTTGCAAAGAAATGTAAGTGTCAGAATTGAATCAGGAATACGACATTTTTTTCAATCACTTACCTGTAGAGATGCGATGACTTCGTGTTATTTCCTGTAGTTCCTTGAGAGAGATGGATGGATCGTATTTCTTGTGACTTCCACAACTTTTTATAAATATTAAATCGCGTTCCCACTGATAATCCACAGCTGAGTAATCACACGCAAAATATTTTTTAAATTTACGTTTCACACATTTTTTCTCACGTTTCACTCACTCAATCACTAATCACTGTCGATCACCGAGTAATTATTTGACGGAAAAGAAATCACTCAAAGAAATACACACGATACACAACACGCGACACGTGTTTACTTCGCGACAGCAAGCAGTCGACTGATTTTTGGTTATGGTTGTATTAGCGCTGCCAACCGTAAATGCAAGCGTGCGATTGGTCGAATATCTTCAATATTCAGAATGCGGCAATACAAGAAACGTGAAACGTATGATATTCATCTTAAGATTAATTGGAATAAGTAAAAGTGTTTAATGTTAAATACTTAAAGATATTTAAATATTTAATATTAAATATTTAAAAATATTTAATATTAAATGCTATTAAAGTACTTAACATCTCTCTTGACTTTTTCTTACATTTCTACAAACATAAGGTGTTCCATGTTAAAAAATATTGGTTGCCCTGAAAAGGGCAGATTGATTGAATAATTTTATAACAAGTGTTCGAAGTGGCCTCCATCCATTCTAACGCAGGCTCTCATGCGTTTCAATAAATTTGATTTCACATTTTCCATCATATCTTCGTCGATGGACCATACAGCGTATCGGAATTTTGTTTCCAAATCTTCTCGGTCTTCGGGAAGCGTTTTATACATTAATTCTTTGCAATATCCCCAAAAGAAAAAATCTAATGGATTAAGGTCCGGGGATCTTGCAGGCCAACGTATCGGGCCGTATCGACCCATCCAACGTTGTGGAAAATGCTCGTTTAAATAATTTGTTACAATTCTAGCATTGTGCGGCCCAGCACCGTCCTGATGAAATATTAATTTGTTTCTTTCGATTAATGGAACTTCTTCTAAAAATTCTGGAAGATTTTCTTGCAAAAATTCCAAATATGTTGCGCCAGTTAAAATGTCTGGGAGGATAACAGGACCTAGTATTTTAGTTCCCATTATTCCAGCCCAGACATTGAGCTTCCACCGAACTTGAAAGTTCCTGACTCGTGTAGCTTCGGGATTTTCGTCGCTCCATGAATGCATATTATGCGAATTAAATATTCCTTCTCGTGTGAATAACGATTCATCGCTAAATATCACACGAGAAGGAAAACTGGGATCTCGATTTGTCCTCCTCAGAAAATTTTCACAAAATGCTCTTCTTAAAGGATAATCTTCAGGTCGTAAATGTTGAACACGCGTGTAATGATATGCGTGGAACTTTTCTTCCCGTAACGTTCTCTGTACAGTAGAATATGATAAGCCATGTTCTCGAGCAACGGTCCGAATACTCGTTTCGGGTTGTTGTTCGAAAGCATGGATAATTGTCTGTGTATTCCGCAAATTTCTTGCGACGCGATCTCTGCCAGTATCGTGCTTGTTCGGAAGAAAGGACCCGGTTTCGTGTAATCGTTGAGCCGCAGCACGTATGATATCGGCCGACGGATGTCTCGCTCGATTTGGATATAATTCCATGTATCTTCTTGCAGCAGCGTTACAATTCCCATGGCACTCACCGAGTGCCATTAACATGTTGTAATATTCTGCATTTGTATAGCTTGCCATCTTGTATCTTGTCGTCTTGACGTTTCTGATAACAGAAGGCGAGTGACGTGCATATCGATCGAACATTGATTTATACGATCTTCGCGGGGGTCCAGTCCCCCTCCGCGACCCCCTCGGCGAATCGCGAGCCGCGAAATCCGCGTGAGCCGTGATTCGCCGAGGGGGTCGCGGAGGGGGATTGGACTCCCGCGAAGATCGTATAAATCAATGTTCGATCGATATGCACGTCACTCGCCTTCTGTTATCAGAAACGTCAAGACGACAAGATACAAGATGGCAAGCTATACAAATGCAGAATATTACAACATGTTAATGGCACTCGGTGAGTGCCATGGGAATTGTAACGCTGCTGCAAGAAGATACATGGAATTATATCCAAATCGAGCGAGACATCCGTCGGCCGATATCATACGTGCTGCGGCTCAACGATTACACGAAACCGGGTCCTTTCTTCCGAACAAGCACGATACTGGCAGAGATCGCGTCGCAAGAAATTTGCGGAATACACAGACAATTATCCATGCTTTCGAACAACAACCCGAAACGAGTATTCGGACCGTTGCTCGAGAACATGGCTTATCATATTCTACTGTACAGAGAACGTTACGGGAAGAAAAGTTCCACGCATATCATTACACGCGTGTTCAACATTTACGACCTGAAGATTATCCTTTAAGAAGAGCATTTTGTGAAAATTTTCTGAGGAGGACAAATCGAGATCCCAGTTTTCCTTCTCGTGTGATATTTAGCGATGAATCGTTATTCACACGAGAAGGAATATTTAATTCGCATAATATGCATTCATGGAGCGACGAAAATCCTGAAGCTACACGAGTCAGGAACTTTCAAGTTCGGTGGAAGCTCAATGTCTGGGCTGGAATAATGGGAACTAAAATACTAGGTCCTGTTATCCTCCCAGACATTTTAACTGGCGCAACATATTTGGAATTTTTGCAAGAAAATCTTCCAGAATTTTTAGAAGAAGTTCCATTAATCGAAAGAAACAAATTAATATTTCATCAGGACGGTGCTGGGCCGCACAATGCTAGAATTGTAACAAATTATTTAAACGAGCATTTTCCACAACGTTGGATGGGTCGATACGGCCCGATACGTTGGCCTGCAAGATCCCCGGACCTTAATCCATTAGATTTTTTCTTTTGGGGATATTGCAAAGAATTAATGTATAAAACGCTTCCCGAAGACCGAGAAGATTTGGAAACAAAATTCCGATACGCTGTATGGTCCATCGACGAAGATATGATGGAAAATGTGAAATCAAATTTATTGAAACGCATGAGAGCCTGCGTTAGAATGGATGGAGGCCACTTCGAACACTTGTTATAAAATTATTCAATCAATCTGCCCTTTTCAGGGCAACCAATATTTTTTAACATGGAACACCTTATGTTTGTAGAAATGTAAGAAAAAGTCAAGAGAGATGTTAAGTACTTTAATAGCATTTAATATTAAATATTTTTAAATATTTAATATTAAATATTTAAATATCTTTAAGTATTTAACATTAAACACTTTTACTTATTCCAATTAATCTTAAGATGAATATCATACGTTTCACGTTTCTTGTATTGCCGCATTCTGAATATTGAAGATATTCGACCAATCGCACGCTTGCATTTACGGTTGGCAGCGCTAATACAACCATAACCAAAAATCAGTCGACTGCTTGCTGTCGCGAAGTAAACACGTGTCGCGTGTTGTGTATCGTGTGTATTTCTTTGAGTGATTTCTTTTCCGTCAAATAATTACTCGGTGATCGACAGTGATTAGTGATTGAGTGAGTGAAACGTGAGAAAAAATGTGTGAAACGTAAATTTAAAAAATATTTTGCGTGTGATTACTCAGCTGTGGATTATCAGTGGGAACGCGATTTAATATTTATAAAAAGTTGTGGAAGTCACAAGAAATACGATCCATCCATCTCTCTCAAGGAACTACAGGAAATAACACGAAGTCATCGCATCTCTACAGGTAAGTGATTGAAAAAAATGTCGTATTCCTGATTCAATTCTGACACTTACATTTCTTTGCAAAATTATCTCTTAAGCTTAGTTTCTTAATTACAAAAATAAATAGTAGTGAGTGAGCAAGAGTGAGAATAAATCAGAGTGAGAATGAGTGAGTGAGAGAGAGAGCGAGAATGTGTCATGTGTATCGATACGTAAAGCAATGGGCTAAGGCTGAGGCGCCCCACGTAATCACCTGCGTCGGACGGTGAGTTGCGTCGCCCCTGCCTACCTTCCGTACTCTTTCCGTAATTCGTTAACTATTTCTCTTTATAATTCAAAAACTAAGCTTCGGAGAAAATTTTGGTAAAGGAAAAATCATCTCAGAATTGACTCAGGAATACGACATTTCAATCTGCAGGGGTTGTTTTGAATCACCCTGTATATGGGGGACCCTCTTAATCTCACCACCACGGAGGTTGTGTTGATTCTTCCGCATTCTTCGGCGGAGGGGAGGTCCCCCCTGTGCTTTGCACAAACTGGGGTCCTCCCCACATTTCCGGGTTAATCCGCGTGTGGACTTAGGTCTACGCGCGGTGCTGAAAGGCGCGGGGGAGCTCCCGAGGGGCACCCTTTTCGGGTGCTCCAAGTAAAAATAGGGAGCTCCCCGGGGAGAGGGACTCGTCGTTCCCTCTCCCCAACAGGTAAAGCGTACTGGGAGGGAGAACTCTCTTTCATCTCCCTCCCGGTGGGGTGGTCGTCCCAGGGGCTGGGGCTCCTGGGGCACCACGGCCCCCCAACAACATCATCCAGGCGGGGCGGGGGAAGGTCTCGGGGTGCCGGGCCTTCCCCATATAAGTTAGACAACGGGGGAGGGGAAGTTCTGTCTTCCTCTCCCCCCAAGGTGAGGTCGGCAATGCCGACCAGCCCGAGGGGTGGGTGGAAGAATACCACTGGTGATGCCCACCCACCCCTCAGTTGGGCTAAGGATTGGCACCCCGGGGAGGTTTTAGTGGGTAGGCCCAGGGGACACGTCGTCCCCTGGGAGAGTCCCACATAACCCTAGAGGTCCCCCAGCACCTCTAGGGTACCTATAAAAGGTTTCCTCCTCGACAAAAAAAAAAAAAAGGCCTATTCCACTGTAAAAGAAAAAAATTTTTTTTATTTAAAAAATGAGAGATAAAGAAAAAACATGAAAAAGATAGGATTATTCTAAACTAGATTTTCTTGGCCTTTCAGAATGAACAAGTGATGCAATATCTACGTCGATACTTGATGAACTTGTCCGCATCAGTGAAGATAATGTTGCATCATTTAAGGAAGAACGTTTATCTGCTTTTATATTTTTCATTTTGGAAAATGAGCATTCGCACAAGTATGTGGATCCAAACATTGAAAAAATACCCCAGCAGAGAGAGACCTTAAGGGCTATCGCACACAAAATGCATAGCGTTGCATAAACATAACATAAGACCGCTGGACCAATAAACACCTAGAAAAAAGTCGCCATATTGATTTACATAAGATGCGCATTGGTCCAGCGGTCTTATGTTATGTTTAAGCAACGCTATGCATTTTGTGTGCGATAGCCCTAAAAGTGAAGTCCCATGGAGTCAGTGTACGGCGTACCAGCGTATGGCGTAAAGAAATTTGACCAATCACGGTCTTTACGCCCGTTTCGTTACGCCAGCAGAAGCATCGACTGTCCCATGGAACGTATTTACGCGGCGTAAAGATTAATCACAGCCAATCAAAATGCCTTTTACAAAGCTCATTTTTAAAATTGATACTCAAAAGATCTTGTGATTGATTTATTAATCATTACGCCAGCATAAATACGCCCCATGGAACATTTGATGAAATTTCCAGCGTGACATTTTAACATGCATTCATACATGAAGTCGAAACAAATGAGCCTAATGTCATTAAAATGGACTCTGAGTTTACGTTGACCAATTTAATAAAATATTTAAAAATTTATAAGTGCTAGAAAAGTATTCTATGCAAAGAGAATATTCGACGAAAATTAATTAAAATATATAAAATTTATGAATTAATGAAAGCCGAAGAGAAAAAAAAACTCAAATTAAACACAATGTTTGAAGATTTTGGGTTAGATCAATTTTTAATATTGAAAGACGTTTAGCACAAGGGGCTAGCAATAATCTAGTGCAAGAAATGGTTTTCGAAGAGATAAATTTTTTAATTTTTTTCGAATAACACCAGAAATGTTTAAAAAAACTATTGCAGATTGTTTCACCACGTATACGAAAACAATTTATTATTCGTGAGCCTATTTCTGCTCGCACTCGCCTTCAAATCTGCTTGCGATATGTATCTTCAAGAGATAGTATGGTGTCCATATCATACGCATTTCGTGTAGGACATAATACAGTATCAAAGATAATGTCAGAAACATATAACTAATTTTTACTCATTTTCGTTATTGAAGGATATAAATAGATTAGGAACAACTGTATACATGTATGTGCGCATGTATGTGTATAACGTAACGGACGTAACGCCAGACAAACCAGACAAACGTGAAATCTGTTCTGGCATAACGAAACGAGCGTAAAGTCCGTAATTAACCAAATTCTTTACGCCATACGCCAGTACGCCGTATGCTGACTTCATGGAACTCCACCTTAAGAAGTAAAAGCTTTAAAATTTTGTCACTTGCAGCGTTGTAACTCGTAAGACTGATAAATATAGTAATTTGTTATTAGCATTGCCCAATTCCCGTAGATTTCCTTCATGTATGACTTATTACTTATTGTTACTTATTATTACTTATTATTGGTGCCTTGAGTTACAGCGTCGCAAGTGAGAGAGATAATTATACAGTTTAAACTTTTCACCTCAGAAATCGAAAAATAAGCTTATTCGATGCGTTTTTGCTCGAAACGAAAAAAATCTGGCAAAAAAAGTGTCGCTCTGCTCTGCGAAGCGAGATTGATCGTTAAAGTTGGAGACTATTCAGGTTAGAAAATCTGTCATATCGACGAAACATAACAACATGAACACGTCCTGTGACCTCATGTGCATGTCCCATAGCCTCAAACGCATACGAAAAAGGCGCAAAGGGTCTAGCTGGATAAGATGGTGAAATGTGCCCTTAAGCGTATCGATATCGGACCTGTGCCATCTTGTCTATCATGAAAAGAAAACGAAACTCTAAACATTTTCAGCTCATTTGATCTTGAACTGACCTCTCAAGGTTGAATTTCATATTTCACGGATTTTTAATTTTCTCTGTATACCAGTGCAACCATTCCCAAAAAAGCTATAGGACGTGGGAATTATATCTAAAACACTTCCCAAAAATTTTTGGATAATTTCGGAATAATAGGAAAAATCTGAGAAGAATCGAAAAATTTCAAATTAAAATTATTCGAAAACTAAGCTAAACGCAATTCTGAAAAATATATATATCATGTATTTTACTTCCAATTTTTACCATAAATTTTTTCAAATTCTTAGAAGTGGTGGAACATAATCTTAAAAATCGGAAACTACATTTTTGACCATTTTTCTGACTGTTTCTGATGAATAATAATCAACCTATATATGGTTTAACACGTTAGCTGCCGCCTTAATTAAAAATTGTTTATGTGTCACAGGCCATAACTCTATTTTTACAAAATAAAGTTAATAAATTTACATAATAGTGTTTTACATAGGCCAACATTAAAAGAGCACTTGGAAATATACATTTGCTATACGACAACGGGCCGTCGTATGGCTCATAAATGCAAATAACGGTACGACGGCCGGCGTGTCGTATGGCGACTAACGTGTTAAAAAAATACTTTCTTTATGTGTTAAAAGATGAACGAAACTTTTTCTAGTATTTTGGAACATAGAGCAAAAAATAAGAGATTCCGTTTTCGATTATTCTCACAGCTTTTTCTTATTAACAAGTTATTTAAATATAGCTAGAGAATTTTTTTCCCGATCCGTATTCATGTGATAGTCCACAACAGACCATTTATTTGCTGGAATAGTGGAACATGAACCAATCATTCCAAGACTACATGTTTGACCAATTTCTGGTCTTCATTCAACGAACAATTAATCTATATATGATTGAAAAAATATTTTCACTTTATCTTTGTGTTAAAAAATGAACGAAACTTTTTCTAATATTTTCGAACAATGGAACATGGAACAAGAAATATAAGGTGCCAATTTCGATCATTTTTACGGCCTATTTATACCAAAAAATCACTCAAATGACAAAGAATTTCTTCTGTTTCATTCTTTTGTAATTAAATATCGTTGATCATAAGTCATTCTCTAGGTGGTGAAACAAGAAATAAAATGAGAGTTATATTTTTTATTATTTCTATAACTTTTTCAACTAATTAGTATAACTCATATATTGTCGGAACCCTTCTTTTGTCTCCCTCTTATGTAAATATTCATTAGAGATCGTTTCGGATTTTTTCGTATAATGAAACATGGATTGAAAAATGAGAAAACGATATTTTTGATAATTATCTTAAATATTACCCGAAAATATCCACTGTCATATCAATGATAAACATTTTCATAATTTAAAGCATCATACATGTATATCATCACAAATGTTGAATATTTAGTATATTACATGTACAGCCTGTACGTGGCTGTGCGTGTCTGTGTGTGAGTATATAGTACATATAGAGTCGGGCCTAGTGGCCAAAAATGTGGTTTCCAATTTTTAAGTTCCACCACATCTAAAAATCTGAAAAAATTTATGGTGAAAATTGGAGGTAAAATACATGATATATATTTTTTCAGAATTGCGTTTAGCTTAGTTTTCAAATAATTTTAATTTGAATTTTTTTGACTCTTCTCAGATTTTTCCTATATTATTCCGAAATTATTCAAAGAAATTTTGGAAGTGTGTTTTAGAGACAATTTCCATGTCCTTTTTTAGGAACGGTTGCATTGGTATAAAGAAAAAATTATAAATCCGTGAAGTATGAAATTCGACCTTCAAAGGTCAATTCAAGGTCAAATGAGCTGAAAATTTTCAGAGAACGTTTTGTTTCCATAATAAAGAAGATGGCACAGGTCCGATATCGATACGCCTGGGGGCACTTTTCACCATCTTATTCAGCTAGGCCCTTTCAAACGTAGATTTCAATGGGCACGTTTAAAACAGCAAAACTTGCTCGCCGAGTAAATGCTATGTTGCTAACAAATAGCAGCTCGGATATCGTTGAACGGTATGTTTTGATATAACCTTGATATAGCTTATAATTTTTGTTAGAGTTAAAATCTTCTAAATTTTGAGAAAGAAAAATGTTGGCTAATGTTATTTTAGAAGACTTTCTTGAAAACGTTATAGATTTTAATGCATTGGGTGACTATACAGGGTGATTCAGAACAACCTTTTAATATCGAAATGTCGTATTCTTGAGTGAATTCTGAGATGATTTTTCCTTTACCAAAATTTTCTCCGAAGCTTAGTTTTTGAGTTATAAAAAGAAATAATTAACGAATTAACGTTAACGAGTACGGAAGATAAGCAGGGGCGATGCAACTCACCGTCCGACGCAGGTGATTACGTGGGGCGCTCAGCTTATCGCTATACGTATACGATACACAAAACACACACGCACATGACACATTCTCTTTCTCTCTCTCCCTTTCACTCACTCACTCTCACTCTGATTTATTCTCACTCTTGCTCATTCACTACTATTTATTTTTGTAATTGAAAAACTAAACTTAGGAGATAATTTTGCAAAGAAATATCAGAATTAAATCAAGAATACGACATTTTTCAATCATTTACCTGTAGAGATGCGATGACTTCGTGTTATTGTAGTTCTTTGAGAAATGGATGGATCGTATCAATATTTCTTGTGACTTCCACAACTTTTATATAGATATTAAATCGTGTTCCCACTGACAATCTACAATTGAGTAATTAAACGCAAACTATTCTTCTTTTAGAAACTTACGTTTCACACATTTTCACTCACTCGATCACTAATCACTGTCGATCACCACCGAGTAATTCTTTGACTGAAAATCACTCAAAGAAATACACATGATACATGATCTGAATCATCCTGTATAGGGCAACTTTTATATGAATTTATTAACGCTGAACTACGAAATGAATTACCCTTAAGAAATCAAAATTATTATGAAAATATAATATTTAATTATACTATGGATGATTTCAAAGCACACTTTAAAATGTCAAGAGAAACTTTTCAGGTAAAAAAGTTTTATTTTATTTTATTTATTTTATTTATTTATTCAGTTTATTTTATTTATTTTATAGCTACATAATTTAATTAAAAAATTTAATTAAAAAATTTTGTAGACTCTATTGATTTATTTACAATACTTGAGAAATGTCGAAGATAAAGTTCTATTTCGAAAAAGCTTCTTTTTTCATTTTGGATCTTGGCAAAACATCTTAGCGAAGAATCTTTTTTAGCCGTTGGAGATCGGTTTAATTTA
Source organism: Crematogaster levior (assembly GCA_901521435.1). Classification (NCBI taxonomy): domain Eukaryota; kingdom Metazoa; phylum Arthropoda; class Insecta; order Hymenoptera; family Formicidae; genus Crematogaster; species Crematogaster levior. Next base: position 19,716 of record CABEGB010001199.1, read on the forward strand.
GCCAAAAGCACTGGCCATCATATTTTTGGAAACAATATCACAAATTGTGGAATTACGACGTGAATTTATTGTATGGCCAAATAATATAGAAAGACAGCGAACACACACATGTCATATATTGAAAGAAAATTCTGGTAAAAATGTTTTATAAGAATAAAAATTAACTATACTTTTAATAATATTAATAATATTATTTAAAAAATGTAAAATAATAATATAAAATAATATGAAAATTTGCTTTAAAAAACTTTATTTTAAAATTTTCTTATTAATATTTAAACAATCGTAATTATCATTTGCAATTATTTTTTAGATTATAAAAAATAATAATAAATAGAATAATAGAAGTTTTAAGTAATAAATAAAAATATGTATATTATTACTTTCATCATTAATTTCAGTAACGGAAACACAATGTTTGTTTATAATCTGCACCCCTTCCTCACCAGGTAGAACTCACTTCGCGTGGAAAGTTGATATGATTACCCAAAGATTTAATAGTTATGATCATTTATCATCAAAATCTACGTTTAAAATTTGTATTTGTTTTCACATGTATTTGTGGCTACGAACATGCGCATGTGTCACAGGACGTATTCATGTCGCTATGTATTCGTCGATATGACAGATTTTCTAACCTGAATAGTCGCCAACTTTAACGATTAATATCTCGCTTTGTAGAGCATAGAGTCCCTAGAGATAGAGTGCGGCCTATAGACATATTGTAGTATATCTATATCGAGGATTGTCCCAAATTTCGGGAGAGGGGTAGAGCTTGACGTTGAAAAGGGCGGACGATATAAGATGTATATCCTTCTCTCTCACACACGCCTGCGTGATAAAGTCACGCCTGGTCACGTGGTCACGCCTATTGAGCAATGTGCAGTAGTATGCATTGTGTGTGTGTGTGTGTGTGTGTGTGGTGTGTGCGCGTTGCGCATTGCGCGTGTGTGTGTGTAATCGGCGTTAGGTTAAGTTTCTACATTTGGTGTTTATGTTATAATATGTTTATTTCTTATATATTTTATAACAAAAATAATTATAAAGTGATAAAATTAAAAATAGTTATTTTTTAATTGTAGGAAATATTGTAAAGCAGTAATAATGCAAATAAAAATGAATAATAAACTTTATTAAATTAAATTATATTAATTTTATTTAAAATGTTTACATGTCAAGCAGCACAAAATTTTTAAAAATATTTTGTAGGTTTCATAGAAAGTAAATCATCCTTTTTTACATTGCAGGGGAAACCCTTTTATGGGTTCCCCGACCCCGGGGAGAATGGGATCGGGGATATATGGGAGTCCCGAGCATGAGTAACAGTCCGGTATATCCACTAAAACCCCTGCGGTGGCCGGCGCGCGCGTGTATTGGAGGTGCCTGTGGAACTAAACTCTGATGTCTACTCCGGGCATTCCCCGCGCATGGGACTCTGGAAGGAAGTCCTACTGTCCCTTGTATGGGGGGAGGAAATGGTACGTCCCTCTCCCTTGCGCCATTTCTTTTAATTTCTAATTTATTGTGACTCCAAGTGGGCCACACTCTCAAAGCTACACTTATCTGTATTTGTCGGTAGGCAGAAGCATCACGCCGTGTCCCCCCACCGGTTAGGTGGTGCTCCCTGGGAGCTGCCGCTGGGTCGTGCGGCAGCCGCGGTCCTCTGCGGGGCGGACTGAGATTTTACGGGGGAGGGAGAAGAGAGAGGATTAGGTCCCATTCTTTCCACCCCCCGTCATCTTCTTCCTCCCAGGGTGTCCAACGGGGCCGCGCTTCCGCATCGCCGTTGACGCCGACGTCTGCGCGCTCCGTCGGGACCCTGCCAGCCCGCGGCGCCGCTCCCCGCGGTACTCCCTTTCCCTTTTGTCATCCTCTTTTTACCGCATGACAGCGCGCAGAAGGAGGTAAAAGCAGCCCAAGATCTCTCTTTCCGCACCATCTTTAAAACAATGGCGGGAAGAGAGCGGTCCCCTCCTATTTCTTGGACCAGAACTCTATGCTCCTCCGCTGGGCAGTGTTGCAGCATATGCTGCGCCAAATCCCGGTCCGCCACGCATTGGTGGCACTGCGTGCGCTCACGCCCGATACGACACAGGTACTCGCCAAAGCAACCACACCAACCCAGTGAAAAGTGCGCCTGCGCCGTGTGAAAACTGTCCGCGCCCCAACCCCTGCCTACCCAACGTTACAGGCAGGAGCGGATGGTCTTGACGGTCCTCTGTCCCGGCAGCGCGGAACTGGCCAGGTAGACAGACCACGTGGCCATGAGGGACCGCCGAGCTTGGAGTTTGATCAGGGTCCTGGCCCTATCCATCACCTCAAATTTCCGAATGGGATCCGTTAGCGCACGGTGCGATAGCACACGACAAATTTAACGTTATTCCCGATAACCCACAACTCTTTAGCACACATCCCGATAGCACACCAAGTAAATCGAGTATTTCCCCGATAACGCACGAAATAAAAAATGTATCATCCCGATAGCGCACAATAAAAATGCATATTGTCCCGATAGCACACGGCAAAAACATTATTCCCGATGACAGCCCTTCAATTACGCACGGTACAATTGAACACGTTGCTATTGCACACCGTACTTAGACACATAAAGCTGCGCACACTAACGATTGGACACGTTGCTATTGCGCGTTCAATTGTACATTGTTGCTTTTGGACACAACACAAAAGAACTTGAAAATTATTTATTTAATCTATCAGCTATTACAAAGTGAATTTGAAACACACACATGCGCGCGCACACACACACACACACACACACACACCGAAGGGGGTGGTGCGGGGGGGCCTTCGGCCCCCGCCTCGCCGCGTGGAACTCGCTTTGCGTGGAAAGTCGCATGAGTGTGGAACTCGCTTCGCGTGGAAAGTCGGGTCGTGTGCTATCGGGTTGTGCGCTTTCGAGACAATATGCATTTTTATTGTGCGCTATCGGGACGATACATTTTTTATTTCGTGCGCTATGGGGAAAATATTCGATTTACTTGGCGTGCTATCAAGATGTGTGCTAAAGAGTTTTGGGCTATCAGGAATAACATTAAATTTGCCATGTGCTATTGGGTAGTGCGCTATCGGGACAATGTGCATTTTTATTGTGCGTTATCGGGATAATACATTTTTTATTTGCGCTATCGGGAAAATACTCGATTTACTTGGTGTGCTATCGGGATGTGTGCTAAAGAGTTGTGGGCTATCGGGAATAACGTTACATTTGTCGTGTGCTATCGGGTAGTGAGCTATCGCACCGTGCGCTAACGGGACCTTCCCAAATTTCCTCTTCCGGAGCTCCCGCACACGTTCATACATTTGAACGTGTATGGATGTGAGGAACTCTATCGGCGGGAAACCGGCCAGGACTGTGGCCGCTGTGTGGGAGACCATCCTGTACGTCCGTGATACTACCGGCCAGTCGCCTCTGCACCCTGTACAGAATCCGCTTAATAAGGCGACTGGCTATTACCCTCTCAGCCCATACTGGGACACAGTCTGGTGAATAAGCCGTATGGGGCACTTCCCAGCAAAGCGCTTCTAATATTTCCTGAACAGTTTTTATGACGTAAGGCCGAGCATTGTCATGAAGCAAAATCACTTTATGCTGCTTTGTTTTATGCAGATATTCTGGTCGTTTATCGTGCAATGGTCAGCTCAAACGGATTATTTGTTCTCGGTAGAGATGCCCTGTGACTGCTTCACCAGATTTTAATAGCTCATGGTACAACACCTTGAGGCTCATTTGCGCACAGTACAATTGGACACGTTGCTATTGCGGACCGTGCTATTAGTCCCACCAAATACAGAGCATTGTCTTTTTCCCGTGGATATTCCGCTTTGGCGTCGATTTTTAGGGTTAGCCAAGGTCGCAAATGATTTTTCGACGTTTGGGGTTATCAAAATAAATTTTTCATCCCCAGTGATGATATTAGGTGTAGTAAAAAGAAATCCATTATTTTTCCAATAGATGGCTTTAGTAATCTGTATCTCGCGTTGTATAAGTGCGATCGGGTTACACTAAATGGCGTTAGAAAGATAAAATTTTGTACTAAAAAAACTTCTCAGACAGTTTTGTGATTGCTTGACTCAGTATTGTTTGAGCGCGCGTCAAAGATGGACACCAGCAAAGAGAAAATACGTCATATTTTACAGTTTTTCTTCGATAAAGGCGAAAACGCAAGCCAGGCGGCTGAAAATGTGAATAGTGTTTATGGTCCTGATACTGTAACAGCCAATCACGCGCAATTTTGGTTTCGTCGATTCCGTTCCGGTAATTTTGATGTCAAAGATGCACCACGCTCTGGAAGGCCAATTGTCGAAAATGTCGATAAAATAATGGACATCGTCGAGTCCGACCGTCATGTAAGCACTGTTTCGATTGCCCAGGAGTTAAACATTGCACAAAAAACCGTTTGGAACCACTTAAATAAGGCTGGATACAAAAAGAAACTCGATGTAATGGTGCCACACGAGTTAACGCAAAAAAAACCTCATGGACCGAATTTCCATCTGCGAATCACTGCTGAATCGTAACAAAATCGACCCCTTTCTGAAGCGGATGGTTAGGTTAACCAGCGGTGGTAGTTTAACCTTACTGGTGATGAAAAGTGGGTCACTTACGACAACGTCAAGCGAAAACGGTCGTGGTCGAATCGCGGTAAGCCGGCGCAAACGGTGGCCAAGCCAGGATTGACGGTCAGGAAGGTTTTGCTGTGTGTTTGATGGGATTGGCAGGGAATCATCTACTATGAGCTGCTCCCCTACGGCCAAACTCTTAATTCGGACCTGTACTGTCAACAATTGGACCGTCTGAAGGAAGCAATCGCCCAGAAGCGGCCAGCTTTGGCCAATAGGAGAGGAATTGTGTTCCATCAGAACAACGCCAGGCCACACACATTGATAGTGACTCGCCAGAAACTCCGGGAGCTTGGTTGGGAGGTTCTTATGCATCCACCTTATAGTCCGGACCTGGCACCAAGTGATTACCACCTGTTCCTGTCTATGGCGAATGATTTTGCTGGTGAAAAATTCGCCTCAAGAGAAGCTTGTGAAAATCGACTGTCCCAGTTTTTTGCCAATAGGGACGAGGGTTTTTATGAGAGAGGCATAATGAAATTACCTTCAAAATGGCAACAAGTTATCGAACAAAACGGTGCACATTTGACCTAAATCGGATCATTCTAACTATGCTAAATAAAGCCTTTAATTTAATGCAAAAATAATGGATTTCTTTTTACTACACCTTATACGATGCAAAAACCTCTTTCTTTTTTGCCTAGCAAGTAACATTTCGCAGATAGTTTTCCGGCGTTCAATGTCTCTTGGCTTAAGTTCATATGGGAACCATATGAACCATTTTCCTTCCTTGTAGATTTTCCCAAGGCTTTCAAACGATCAGAAATGACAGATTGAGCAACATTTAAAGCTTCTACAAGTTTTTGCATTTTACATGGGTCTTCATCCACCAATGCCTGCAATTCTTCGTCTTCAAACACTTTTGGCCGTCCAGAACGCTCTTTGTCCTCTACATCAAAATTACCACTTTTAAAGCGTCGAAACCATTCTTTGCACGTTTTATCGTTATACGTTTTAAGCATCATTCTATCTTTTTTTAACATTCATAAATAACAAAAATAGAATGACACTTGTGTCGACTTGTGTCGCTAAATGGAAAGCACCAAGTATGTTCCGTATGTGTGTGTGTTTTCTGCTATACACAAAGCAAGTGTGAAAAATTGCAACTAAACTACAATGAAACACGCACGCGTATTGATTACAGAGCATGCGCATGTCGCAGCATGTCGCGGTATGACAGGTTTCGTAACCTATCGAGTCGTCAACTTTAACAATTGTAACTTTAACAATTGTGTCTTGAGTTTCGATGTTCAGTACTCCGTTTTATTTTTCTGATGGATCGATCTACATCGACTTTACCAGGGGATGCCCGGAGTATAGTAACTGATCGATTAATAATTGCAATACTAATAATAATAATGAATGGAAAAATGATAATGATAATATAATGAAAAAATATAGTATAAAAGAATATAAGAATATAATAATGATAATATAATAAAAGAATAGTAATAAAATAATAATAGGAAAATAATAACGAATATAAAAATAATGATTAATCTTACCTAAATAAAGGAAGGAAAGTCCAGCCTCGGCTTGGATTTTATGGGAGCGACCCGATAGTAGGAATTTGTACAGGTTGGCTCAAAATTACCCTCCTCGGAAGGTATTAAAATCGCAACGCTGAATGACGTGCGAAATTTCAATTTATTTTTGGACTTCAACTCTCACGCGACAAATATTATAATACAGAACTCAGTGAACGCAATGAATAACTCAGTGAATATAAAATTATAAGACTTAGAGTCAAAACGTGTTCTCGGCACGGAGTTACTAATCGAACTGTCCAGAGCGTCGACGGCAAGATCCGCTGTTCGTCTCTTCTTTTAACGATCTTCTTCGTGCTTCAATAGCTTCCTGGTATTTTGTAAATAAGGAACGATGATATGTGACTCTTGATGTGTCTCCGATGTGTGCGCCGATCGATGAAATTTCTTGACGAGTACTGATTATTACAAATACAATGATATAAAACCTTAGCACTAAATTATTATATCCTGAGTTAAACAATACAAAAGTAAAATAAAGAATACTTAAATACAAAAATAATAGAGTGTAAATAGTGAAATAAAAAATACTTAAACATTATTAAAAAATACTTAAACATTATAACATATAATAATATTATTTGCAGATAGAATATCGTGAAGCAGCTATATTTCACATTATTTAAAATTTGAAAACATTAGATTCAAGCTCACATCCCTGGAATGAGTGACGGTAAAAGAGAGGAGAGAATTGAACGACGTTACACAATTAATATCTCGCTTCGCAGAGCAGAGCAACGCTTTTTTCTGTCAGATTCTTTAGTTTCGTGCAAAAACGCGTCGATTGAGCCCAATTTTATCGATTTTTGAGCTGATGTAGATATTCTGAAGAATTACCCATTTCTCATGTCTTAAATCATTTTATTTTAGAAGGGAAACTACCTATGGAATTTTGTCTGTTTTGACAGACCTAACCAAATTTCGGCTAACTTCCACGAATTGAATAAAATGTATTTGGATCACTCACAAACATTTTAACCACACTTCATAATTTAACTTTTCAAACAAACTTCAAACGATTCCATATAAAAACTTAGTTCAATTAATATATTCCGGCTAAGTGTCGGGTGAAAAAATAATTAATTATAAATAAACTAATGACTCACAAACCTTTTTAATTGTACTTCAAACTTCTTCATACAAAATACAAACGATTGCATATGGAAATTATTTTAAAGAAACGTTCAATTTCGGTCAAGTGTGAGTGAATTATCGCTGTTGATAGTAAGAGACTGCAATTTGGAAATCGAAAAACCTGCAACTACCGATATACATATTCAATTGCTGCAATTGTCTTCTTATAGACACATTGAAGTAATTCAATGTAAAAAAATAGAAATAATTCGTTACATATTTTATTGCAGAATGCATTCCATGTATCTATTATACATAATAGTCACGCTCAATCTCTACTGGGAACTCATAATAAATGTTTACAAATGCATAAAAAAGGATTTATTCATTTTGGTACATCTAATGTGATAGACGAATTATTATAAGCGGTAGGACTTCCGGTCGGGACAGAGCAGAGAGTAAATGTGCGGTGCAAGCTAGGTGAAAAAATTAGACTGAAAAGAGCAGAAGAGGTCTGATAGGTAGGAAAGAGGGCGGAGAGCAGGAGGAGGAGCTAAAGAGGGTGAGGAAGTGAAGGTACAGGGATTGAGAAAAGAGAAATAAAGTGATAGGGGCGGGAAGGCCGGCGAGAAGAGAAGAGGTTAGGGAGCAGCGAGACACAGACAGGATAGGCAGAAGAAAATAGTAGAAAGGGAAGCCGAGAGATGGCGCCAACGAAACAGATGGTGAGCAGGAGCAAGAGCAAGGGAGAGGAAAGGACAATGGAGAAATATGTCACGGGAGAGGATACGTGGTCAAAAGGACTGGAGAGAATTATAAGGGAGATAGAAGAAATGAGAAAAGAAATGAGAGAGGAGATGGAAAGAATGAAAGAGCAAATAATAGAAGAGAGAAGAGAAAGAGAGGAAGAGAGAAAGAGAAGAGTGGAGGAAAGTGAAGGATTCACTGGAGAGGAGAATAGCAACGATGGAGTGGATGAATGAGAGAAAGGAGAGAAAGGATAGAAGGAACAGTATTGTGATAAAAGGTATCAAATGGGAAAAGGAGAATTTAAAGCAGGAAGTGACAGAATTTCTAGAGGAAGAACTAAAAGTGAGGGTAACGATAAGGGAGACAAGGAAAATAGGACAAAATGAAGGAAGAGAGTTAGTGTTGGCAAAGATAGAAAGTTGGGAGCAGAAAAGAGAGATCATGAATAAGAAGAAAGAGTTGAAGAAGGGTATCATAATAGAAGACGATTTAACAAGAAGAGAGCGGGAGATTCAACAAAAATTAAGGGAAATGATGAGGGAGAAAAGAGAGAAAGGAGACCGGAAGGCAAAAATTAAGGGAAATGATGAGGGAGAAAAGAGAGAAAGGAGACCGGAAGGCAAAAATTGGTTACAAGAAGATCTATTTGAAGGAAAGATGGTACAGATGGAATGAGAAAGAGGGTAAATTGGAAGAGGAAAGAAGAGGGAGAAGGGATTGAAAAAGGGAGAAACGGGAGAAAGAAGAGGAGGAGGTTGGAGAGAGAGGGTTTAGAATTTGTTTCTGGAATATAGCAGGATTATCCAACAAATGCGAAGAAACGTGGGATTACCTGGAGGACTTTGATATGATAGGTTTAACGGAAACGTGGATGGAGGAAGAAAAATGGAAGAAGATCAGAAAGAAAGTGTCGAATAGATATGAATGGAACTGTATACCGGCAACAAAGGAAAATATAAAGGGGAGAGCTAAGGGAGGAATCATCACAGCGATAAGGAAGGATTTGGAAGGAATTAAGGTAAGGGAAATAAGCAAGGGAGCGATGGAGACCAGCTTTATATACAATAAGAATAGATGGAGAATTGTCACAGTGTACAGTCAGAATAGTGAGGAAACACTGGATAATATAAGGGAAGAGATAGAAGAGGAGAGGGAAGGTTATTTGCTGCTGGGAGGAGACTTCAATGCGAGAACAGGGGCAGAAGGAGGACCGATAGGAATAGGAACAGGAACAGAAGGAAAGGAGGGAGAGAAAAGAAGATCAAAAGATAAAGTGATAAATAGTGAAGGGAGAGTAATGCTAAATAAAATAAGAGAAAGAGGATGGATGATATTAAATGGAAGTTTCGAGAAGGAGGGAGGATGGACATATATCGGAGAGTCGGGAACATCAGTGATAGACTATGCGATATCGAATGAAAAGGCAATCGAAGAGGTAAGGAAAGTAGAGGAAGGCAATAGAACGGAATCGGACCATGTACCGGTGGAAGTGGAAGTGGAAGGCAGAGAAAAGAGAAAGGTGAGAAAAAGTAATATGATCAAAATCGAGAGAAGCATATGGTCAGAAGAAGGAGTAAAGCAATACCATGGAAAATGTGAAGGATGGGTATGTAGGAAAACGGAAAATGGGGAGATATGGAAAGAAATGGAAGAGAAAGTGAGAGAGTCGATTACGAAAGTGAGGAAGAGAATAATACCATGGAAATTGGGAAAGAGGGAATGGCACAACAAAGAGTGGAAAATAAAAAAGAGGGAGCTGAGAAAAGAAATGAGAAAGATGAGGAAAGGTAGGATCGACAGGGGAGAATATACGGAGAAAAGGAAGGAATATAGAAAATGGTGCGAGGAAGAAAGAAGAAAACATGAAGAGGAAGAAGAACAGAAAATAAAAATGATAAGAACAGAGGAAGAAGCGTGGAAATATATAAATAGATATAGGAAGAAAAGAGAAGGAATTGACGAGAACATCAGCATGGAAAAGTGGAATGCACATTTTATGGAATTGTTAGGAGGAACTAAGGAAAGGATGATTTTAGAAGAGGAGAGAGAAGAAGAGGAAGGGACACAGAAAAGTGATGAAGAGGGGGAAGAAATAACGAGGGAGGAGTTAGTAAGGCAGCTGAGGGAAATGAAGAAAGGAAAAGCACCAGGGAAGAATGGGATAGAGAACGAAGCGTGGAGATTGATGCCGAAGGAGATAGGTGAAGTATTCCTGGGATTAATAAATAGGATATGGAAGGAGGGAGGAATCCCAGAAGAATGGAATAAGGGACTAATTAGTCCAATATACAAGAAAGGGGAGAGAGGAGAGATGAAAAACTACAGGGGGGTGACATTGATGGATACGACTTACAAAATTTATGCGAACATATTAAATGAGAAATTAAAGAAGGAAATAGAGAAGAAGCTCGAGGAAGGTCAGTTCGGTTTTAGGAGGGGAAGAGGACAGATGCGATTTACATCTTGAATTACATAGTAAATAGAGAATTAAGGAAGAAGAAGGGTAAGATATTTGCGTTTTTCGCGGACCTTAAAGCAGCATTCGATAAAGTAGACAGGAGGAAATTAGGAGAGATGCTGAAAAGGACAGGAATAGGAAAAAGACTGAGGAAGAGGATTATGGAAACTTATAGAGAAACGAAGAATATGGTGAAAGTAGGAGAAAGAAAATCGGAGGAGTTTTGGACAAGCACAGGAGTTAGGCAAGGATGCCCTATGAGCCCTACGTTGTTCAACATATATATTATGGATTTAGAGGCAGAAATGAGGAAAGAACAGACGGGAGGGATAGTAGTAGGTAAAGAAAAGTTTTGGACGATTACGTATGCGGATGATATAGTTATGGTGGCACAAAGTGAACAGAAATTAAATGATGAAGAGGTTTAAAAAACACATAGAGAAGAAGGAGTTAACCTTGAGCCCAGAAAAATCCAAGGTGATGGTGTTCGAGAGAGGAAGAGGACGAGCCGGAAAGAGAGATTGGAAATGGGGAGAAGAAGCCATAGAAGAGGTAAAAGAGATGAGATATTTAGGATACATTATGCAAAAGAATGGTGGAACAGAGAAACATATAGGGGAGAGAATAAGAAGAACGATGATAGCGATGAAAATGACGTGGAGCATCGGAGAAAGACTATTCAGGGATGATTACATAAGAAGAATGAAGATGTTCAACGCATTGGTAGGAAGCATAGCATTATATGGAGCAGAAATATGGGGATGGAATAAGGAAGAGAGACTAGATGGTATAAAGAGGAAATATGTAAAGTGGATTTTGGGACTGGATAAAAGGACACCAAACTATATTCTGAAGGAAGAAACGAAGATGAGGGAATTAAGGATGGAGGCTATGAGGAGAGCAATTAAATACGAGGAGGAGGCGAGGAAAACGGAGAAGAAGATAGTAATAGAATGTATTAAGGAACTAGAAAAGGAGAGAAAAAGCAGGGAGGAGAGCAAATGGGAAAGAAGGAGAAGGGAGGTGCTAGAGGAGGCCGAAATAAGTAAAGAGGTATTGAATGAAGAGAGAGAGAAGGGGGAAACGAAGAAGATAGTGGAGGATATAATGGGAAGAATAGCAAGAAAAGAAGTACAAGTAAGAAGAAAGAAGATAGAAGAATCGAAGTACAATGAAATATATAAAAACATAATGACAGAGGAAACACCAATATATCTGAGAGGAAAAAGAAATAAGAAAGAAAGGAACAGGATAGCGAGATACAGATGTGGGAATGAAACGAAAGGGAGTCAACACTGGATGGAGGAGACAGAGAGGAGGTGCAGAATATGTGGAGAAGGAATAGAAAATATATTACATATCCTGAAAGAATGCGACGAGACAAAGGACGAAATGACAGTGGAAGAGTTTTTAGGGGAGGACGGAAAAGGAAGGGAAGTAATGAAGCGGATAGATGGAAGGAGAGAAGAAAGGAGATTGGAGGAGAAAGTACGGGAAGCGGAAGGAAGGGAAGAAGGGAAGGAAGTCACGAAAAGGAAGGAAAAGAAGGACAGGGCAATCAGAGAGAAGAAAATAGATAGGAAATAGATATATAAAGTGGAAACCAAAGAATTAAAATTTAATAAATATAGAGCTAAATTTAAAGTTAAAGTTAAAGTTAAAGTTGAAGTTGAATTTAATAAGGTTTGATTTGATTTAATTTGGTTAATTTAATTTAATTTAATTTGATTTTATTTTGTTTGATTTTATTTGATTTGACAGTCTATTGTGAGGATTGGAATTAAGATGCGGGTTATCTGAGTTACTGGAGTGTATATTCAATCTGTTGCTGTGTTAAATGTAAAATTTTATGTACCGGAAGCCATCCTAAGCCGAAAGGCAAGGATTAAATTAAATAAATAAATAAATATTATAAGCGGTATGCATTACAGAAGTGTGATCCTCGCTGGACAGAACGGCTCTTGTAGCGGCGCGCATTTTGATCATTACGGTACATGGGATTTAGTTGTAGTACAGGCGAAGGCAAAAATATCACTATACAGAGTGTCTGACACCACCCGTACACCCCTTTTCTGTCAAAAACTCAGCATTTTAGAGAAAAACATTTTAGATGAAAATTGAATGATTTTGAGGGGAACATAAGATGATGTCATTGGTTTGATCTTGAATGGCATCGTTAAGGTCAGGTCAAGGACACCTTCAATGTTTTAAATGGAACCCCCTATATTTTATTGCATATTCTTATCTCGAGAGCTTTCCAAAATATTATAATAAAGTATTTCTTTAAAAGTTATAAAGCTTAAAATAATTTCTTAATTTTACAAAAACTATAAAATATCTCGTAAAATATTCACTTTTCGATGACCTTACCTCAATACTTTTATGCACAGAATAATGAGGAATCAATTGATGTAAAGAAAACACATAGTTGTTTTTAAGAAAAAATATGTAATTATTAGTTACAACTTTTGTCTGAAACATTTTTCCATATCTTTCATATTTTTCAAAATATTTGTCTGGAGCAATTAAAATAGAACACTCTGTATATATATATATATATATATATATATATATATATATATATATATATATATATATATATATACAGGGGTTGGACAAAATAATATGAACACCATGCAATATAAGTACAGTTTGTTGCATGTTGGCAACACTGGTTCCGTGTAAATAATTCGACGCGTATGTAATGCATAGTTTACGTGGCAGGTCTTGTAGGTTATATTTCAGTGTATTATACGCTTTGTTCTGCGACGGTTATAACAAGCGATCGGTGAAATGTGATCTCTCAGACTTCGAAAGAGGGCAAATCGTTGGTGCTCGGTTAGCGGGAGCGTCAGTGACGAAAACAGCTGAACTGTTTAACGTCTCACGAGCGACAGTATCCACGGTAATAACAGCATACACAAACATGGGAAAACATCATCGGCAAAGAGGAATAGTGGACGAAACCCAAAGTTAACTGACAGAGACCGACGAACATTAAAAAGGATTGTGGCCAGACAACATAAAACTACCGCGGCAAAAGTGACAGCAGAACTCAACGCTCACCTGAGTAATACTGTTTCGACAAAAACAGTACGGCGGGAGCTCCACAAAGCTAACATTCATGGAAGGGCTGCAATTGCAAAACCCCTTATAACGGAAGCCAACGCTAAGCTGCGAAAGAAGTGGTGCCACGATCATAAAACCTGGACACTTGATGATTGGAAAAATGTAGTATGGTTCGATGAATCATCGTTCACATTGTTTCCTACTAACGGCCGGGTTTATGTATGGAGAACCCCAAAAGAAGCCTACGAAGCCCGGACTGCCTGCTTCCTACAATCAAGCATAGGGGAGGTTCCGTTATGGTTTGGGCGGCTATATCGTGGTATTCAGCTGGTCCTCTCATTCACATCACTGGCCGGATTACTGCAAATGAATATCTCGACATCCTCAATGATGAAGTTATTACTATGACTAGCATACTGCTGCCAAACACTGCCATATTCCAAGATGATAATGCGCCCATACACACAGCCAAAAAGTTCAATCTTGGTTTGAGGAGCATCAGAATATCATCAAACATCTTCCCTGGCCAGCACAATCGCCAGACCCCAACATAATTGAACCGGGGAGTTTTAGAGCAGAGAATAAGGAGCAGATTTCCATCTCCAACATCATTAAAGCAATTGGCGGATGTTTTAGTAGAAGAATGGGACAACATTCCGTTGGAAACTATTCAGACACTCTACGAATCTATTCCGCGAAGAATTGCAGCTGTTCTACAAGCAAATGGTGGCCCAACATCTTATTAATAAATAAATATTGTGTATATGTCAGGTGTTCATATTATTTTGTCCAACCCCTGTATATACATATACACACACACATATATACACATATATATATATATATATATATATATGGGGCATTCTTTGCCAAATCGGCCACCCCCCCTCGCCAAAATTCGGCGCAACGTAGAGAGTTGTATGAGGTCTCATTTTGAAGCTATATTTGTCTAGTTTTTTTTGGTGAGTGGCCTTTTTGGAAAATTCAAAATGGCGGCTCCAAATCAGCACTGCAAAACACCAAACTCTCGAAAACGAGCGCAAAAAACATTCATAGAGTTTTTTGTGACGGCGAAATATACCGTTTTAGGGTTTGGTTCTTTGTTTTTGGCTGTGCTGATTACGAATCTTGTATCAGAATTTTGAAATTCAAAATGGCGGATCCAATATGGCGGACGCAATTTCGAAAAATGGTTGGATTTTGACGAAAGTGAGTTCCTTGCGGTTTTTGAGGTCGCTGAATCCGAATCTGAAATCGGATCTTCAAAATTCAAAATGGCGGATCCAATATGGCGGACGCAAGTTCGAAAAATGGTTCGATTTTAATGAAAGTGAGTACCTTGGGGTTTTTGAGGTAGCTCAATCTAAATCTGAAATCGGATTTCTTTTTTCTTTTTTGTTTTTATATCCCGCGATTTTTTGTTTTGATTTTTTTTTTCGCATGCATAAGTGTCGTATTTGACAGCTCCGCATGCATAAATATCGTATGTCACTACTGCTCATGCATAAGTGTCGTATTACACTACTGCGCATGCCTAAAATCGTATTTCACTACTGCGCATGCATAACTAACGTATTTCACTACTGCGCATGCATAAGTGTCGTATTTTACTACTGCGCATGGGTAAGTATCGTCTTCTTAGTAAAAACTTTAAAACTGTTAAAATGTTGAGATTATTTTCAAAAGTGAGGGCGGGGGCGTACATTTTTCGAACTTGCGTCCGCCATATTGGATCCGTCATTTTGAATTTTGAAAATCCGATTTCAGATTCGGATTGAGCGACCTCAAAAACCCCAAGGTACACGCTTTCATCAAAATTGAACCATTTTTCGAACTTACGTCCGCCATATTGGATCCGCCATTTTGAATTTTGAAAATCCGATTTCAAATTCGGATTCAGCGACCTCAAAAACCATGATTTAACAAATTACAGTCGAATCGATGCAGTATAAACATGTCTTTTTTCAAGTGCGCATATATGCGTCATGAGACAAAAATGGCACGACTTTTTTCTGCGCATATATGCGTCACTGACAGTCAAGGGGTTAAGCGTAGTCATGGTATAAAGACAAGGGTATGCTCATCCCGTGGAAACCCATTGCGCATCTTATTGTAATTTGACGAATAACACAATCAGGTTTATTGAGAATAACGTAATAACACAACCAGGTTCAAATAAGTCTACGTTTTAGTGTTCTCTCTCGACTTCTGATGCAACTTCCACCGTTTTCTGTCTGCATCCTAGCTCGTCCGCCGCCGTGTCCCTTCTGCCTCCCTCTCCCCGCTTCTCTCGTCATCTGTCTCTAGCTATTGCTTACGCGCCCTTCCACCTCGCGCGCTCGCAACGCGCCCGCACGCAACGCCATCGTTTCCTTACAGCTTCGGCCATCCTGCTAAGAGTGAGTCCTCTCACTTAAAAGCAAGTGTAATACGTACTAAAATCTGTTGCAGTTTACAATCTAATAATTATTACGCCATTCGCATTTGATTCTGTTATAATCTGCGATCATCTGTACGACACTGTTTGTACTGATCGCTTATAACTCATGTAGTAGTAATCGTGATCTGTTATAATCTGCGATTATCTGTGCGATATCCATTGATATCATTCGTAATCTGCACTAATCGCTTATAACTCACGTAATGGTAGTCATGATCTGTTATAATCTACGATTATCTGTGCAATATCTATAAATATCGTTCGTAATCGGCACTGATTGCTTATAACTCACGCAGTGATCTGTTATAATCTGCTATCATCTGTGCAATATCTATAGATATTATTCGCAATCTGCACTAATCGCTTATAACTCATGTAATAATGATCGTTGTCATTTATTATCATTAAATAATCTTTTTTTTCCATTCAATTATACATCTTTGAAAGTGACATAAATAGTGTTATAAACTTACTATATTAGTACAGATAATTTACATTAAGAACGGAGTGTCGGAGTCGCACAATATATTCCAGATTCAATATCCTTCTATGCAATCGGCGGAGGCATTATTTTGATTTGTTTCAATCATTTTTTCGTCCTTCTGGTCGCTGTCACTATCGTCGCTAGTCAGATTGTTAAAATTAAGCCATGGATGTAGTTTGTCGATCGCTATGATGTTTTCATATCGTTTATTTCCTTTACGCGTTATAGGAGTGTCTTCTACTAAGAATCTATCATTCGGTAAAATTTTAATGATACGGTATGGACCTTGAAATTTTGCCATTAGTTTTTTCGGTTTGCCTAACATTGCTTTATCCGTTATGGTTCTTTCGATCCTCACTAAATCTCCGATTTTATAGGATGTAGGTAATTTTCTACATTTGTCGAAATTCTTTTTCGCGGCCTCTTGCTGCTTTCGTACTCTTTCGCTCGCTTCGGATCTCATATTGGTTAGATTATTATCACAGATACGACTGTTAGTTGAGTAGATTACATCGTTAATTATGTTTTCGGAGGGGTTTATTAGTTTACAACCGAATAGTAAATCGGACGGACTTTTTCCCGTGGATTTATTAACAGTAGTGTTTATGCCTAATTGAATCTCGCCTATATAATCATGTTTTCCCATGTGTTTTCCTTTTCACCATGGCACCGGGCGCCTAAAGCGTCCACTATGGTTCGATTAAAGCGTTCTATTTGACCATTTGCTCTAGGGGTAGCAACTGCGTTTAACGTATGTTTTATTCCTAAACTTTGAGTGAAGGACTTAAATTTTGAACTCGTAAAGCACGTACCTCTGTCTGTGATAAGACGATTTGGTGTTCCAAAATAACCGAAATGTTCCTTAAAGATTCTAATTGCCGTTGCGGTTTTCGTGTCTCTGACTGGTTTGATGCATATGTATCTAGTGAATGCGTCAATTATTGTTAATAAATACGCATTACCTCTTTTACTGCGAACAAATGGGCCTAAGTGGTCGGCATGTAAGGTATGAAAAGGTATTTCAATCTTTGGTATTGTGTGAAGTAGGCCCTCCTTAGGGCCTCCGGGTGCCTTATGATGCGCACACTCGAGGCAGGCTGATACGTATTTCTTTGTAAATCTACGCATTTTTGGGAACCAAAATGATTCTTGAATATGACTTAATGTTTTTTCAAAGCCAAAGTGCCCCGCGTTATCGTGATTCATTCGTAGTATTTGCCATCTGACTCCTTTTGGCACTAACCATTTCGTTTTACCATTGATTACTTTATATACGTAGCCTCCCTTTAGCTTGTAATTTTTGTGTATATCTGCTATGTACTCTGTTTTACGATTTTCTAATATTTCTTTGATTCTTTTTATTTCGTCATCCGTGCTTTGAACCGTTGCTATCCAGTCTTTTATTTCTACTTGTAATACATCGAGAATGCATCTTTCTTCACTTAAGCACGTTTCGATTGTCGGGTTACGGCTTAACGCATCCACATGTGCCATGCGTGGCCCCGGCCTATACTCAATCTCGCAGTCGTATTCTTGTAATTGAATCCACCAACGCGCAACACGCGGGATGATGTCTCGTTTAGTCAATGTGGTTCGCAACGCATTACAATCCGTAATTATTTTAAATTTTACGCCCAGTAAATAGACGCGAAAACGATGCAAAGACGCGATCACTGCGAGCGTTTCTAGATCAAATGAATGTAACTTTTGTTCATCATTCGTTGTTTTTCGACTATAATATGCGATTGGTCTAATCGTTCCTTCGGTATCTCGTTGCATAAGAATACCCGCGATTCCGAACTTTGACGCGTCAGTGTGTAGTTCTGTATCTAATTTTACGTCGTATAACGCCATTACCGGTCGTTCTACCAATTTTTCTTTCAAAATACGAAAAGCATTAGCCTGTTCGTCTGTCCATTTCCAACTGAATCTAGTCTTTAAAAGGTCCGTGAGTGGTCGTGCTATAATGGCAAAGTTTTTCACGAACCTTCTGAAGAAACTCGCGAGGCCTATAAATTGTCTAACTTCGTGCACGTTTTTAGGAACAGGAAAATTCGAAACGGCGGTTATCTTTCGTGTACCGGGTCGAATTCCACTTCCAGTGATCTCGAACCCCAAAAAATCGATCTTCTCGCGAAAGAAATCACATTTACTCAAATTTAAAGTTAATCCGTTTTCGCTTATTATTTTCAAAACCTCTTCTAAACGTTCGAGGCCTTCCTTAAACGAGTGCGCCGGTATTAAAATGTCGTCCATATAGATCAAAGCGAATTTGTTTTTCGCCTTTGCTAAGATTTTATTCATAGTTCGCTGAAAGACTGACGGCGCGTTCGCCAGGCCGAACGGCATGCGTTTGTATTGATATTGGTCATCCGGGGTAACGAACGCAGTTTTGTCTTGTGATTCTACCGCTACCGGAATTTGATAATATCCGGAAGCTAAATCAAGAGTAATGAATAGGGAGTTTCCCGCTAACATATCCAATTGATCGTCTATTAACGGTAAAGGGTAATGCTCTTTGATAGTTTTGCGATTCAATGAACGGTAGTCTACACACAGTCGTTGCTCACCCGTTTTCTTTTTCACTATCAAAATCGGACTGGCATACGACGAATTTGACTCGGTTATTATATCCGCGTCGATCATCTCCTGTACCATTTCCCGCACTATTTTACGTTCCGGAACCGAAAGTCGATACGGTCGGTACACGACAGGTTTTGTATCTGTTAGTTTTATTTCCATTTGCACGGCGTTCGTGAAACCTAAG
Source organism: Crematogaster levior (assembly GCA_901521435.1). Taxonomy (NCBI): domain Eukaryota; kingdom Metazoa; phylum Arthropoda; class Insecta; order Hymenoptera; family Formicidae; genus Crematogaster; species Crematogaster levior. The sequence continues at coordinate 38,946 of CABEGB010001199.1, forward strand.
TCCTTCAAATTGTGCGAAAAACAAGTCTTATATTTCATCAATATTGCTTGTAACTCAATGATTTCTTTCTCAGTTAACTGATTGCCGTAGCTAAGAATCGAATCGGATTCCAAATCCTTTTGTTCTAAAATCCTTACGTCTTTGTATTCGCGAATTGGTAGGGCCCGCGTAATTAGTAACGTTCTCTTTAGTTCTAATGCACCTTTCGAGACGTTTTGTATCAATAACCCACTTATTCCATTACGTATTTCATAATCACCCGGCATCAAATAATATTCACTACCCGGTTCGCCTCGCAATGAACCTCTTACGTATACATGTCCCGAATATTCGACGTCTGAATAAATCGGTATGGTTGTCAGTACTCCCGGCTGTATTACGATATCATCCCGTAATCTCAGAGTGCATCTGATTGGAAAATTTCGTTCAAATGTCAACGAGTCCGTTGTCTTAGTTATAACAATTCCGGGTTTTTCAGTAAAACTATGTCCTATCAATACATCATACTTGATCGCGTTATCGTCCACAACGTATATATCGACCGACTCAACGATATCGCAAATTTCTATAGTAACCATAGCGGTGCCTATTGGCATTACAATATTGTCGCCGATGCCTCGCATAATGGGTAGATTATCTACCGACCATATTATTCCCATACTGACTGCTTTACTATATCGTAACAATGTGCATTGGCTACCTAAATCGATGTAACCTGTAATGGGTCTATCGTTTATCTTCAGATTCATCACATACTTATTATCATTTACATCCTCTAATTTTATTAACATCACCGTTTTTTCTTTCGAATCTCGACTCTTGTCGTCAGACGGTAATCTTGAACAGTTTATCGCTAAATGGCCTAATCTATTGCATACCGCACATTTCATTATCTTCTTAGTACATTTAAAACTGTAGTGCCCCTGTTCATTACAATTGTAACAGGTAATCATTGAAGGCGCTGGTTTTACCGATTTCGAACTATTGCTCACAGTACTAGCGCCGCTACTTTCTATTACTGAATCGAGTCTCTTGCTGTGGATGTTCTTAATCTTTTCGGACTCTCGAGATCGTTGTTTAATCGATTGGAAATATTTCAAAACCTGTTCGGGTTCCATACAATTCGCAGCCTTCGCACCTAAACGTACGGAACGATCGTCGATTCCGTGCAATAAGCAGTCGACTGCCCGCTTACCTTCTATTTCTAGTCGATTCAATAAATTAATCTTTTCGTAAAAATAAAGTTCTAATGATTCGCCGAACCGAGCCCTCCGGGCTAACATTTCGCTGATTAATTCGGCATAATCGTCACTACTCGGAAATGATTCCGACAATTTATTCTTCCATTCCGACCACGAAAACGATATAGTTGGTAAGGATTGATACCACGTTTTCGCAACACCAACGAGTTTCGGCATGGCATAATGTACGATTTGATCATTGTCCCATTTGTATATTTTAGCGCATTCTTCGACTTTATTTAACCAATTTTGGATCGTTTGACTCTTATTCATTGGATCGAATTCAGGTATCACGTTACCTAGCATGGGGAATTTGTTTCCTTCCGCGCGATTACCAGCTAATGTTTTCATTAGTTCGGTGAGAAAAAATCGCGTATTTCTATCGTTACTTAAATTTCGTCTTTCGCGTTCAACGGGCGACAAAGAACTGTCACTTCTGCTTACACTACGCCGCCCTCGATGCTGTCCTCGGCTAGGATCACTACTTCTGCGAAGACTCGAACTTCGGCTGCGAGTGTTGTGTCTGTTTCGGCTGCGTTGTCGACGGTGCTCGTACTTGTGACGACGTTCGTCGGATGATTTTCCATTGTTATCGCGTTCGTTCCGATGCCTGCGACGACCGCGACGTTGACTTTGCTCGTTCGACGGATCTTTCGCGGACTCTTTGTCCTTTCTCACATTCCGCTGTCTTCTCTTAGACTCTCGACCACGTCGATAGTCCTCTTCTTCACGTTCGTCTTTCTTACAATTGATGACCTTCATGATATACGGCTGACAATTTACTCAGTAGACGAGGGCCAATCCCACTTCTAAGATGTTGTAATTTGACGAATAACACAATCAGGTTTATTGAGAATAACGTAATAACACAACCAGGTTCAAATAAGTCTACGTTTTAGTGTTCTCTCTCGACTTCTGATGCAACTTCCACCGTTTTCTGTCTGCATCCTAGCTCGTCCGCCGCCGTGTCCCTTCTGCCTCCCTCTCCCCGCTTCTCTCGTCATCTGTCTCTAGCTATTGCTTACGCGCCCTTCCACCTCGCGCGCTCGCAACGCGCCCGCACGCAACGCCATCGTTTCCTTACAATCTCAACAAGCTTACGTCTCCTTCGAAACGTGAAAGCTTGTTGATAATCACGTGGTACCTATATGCGCATAAGCATACCCTTGTTCTTGTATCATGAGCGTAGTTAGCTTCGTACCTCTCAATCGTCCCTCTCGCGCTTCTATTACACTCTTGCTACAGAAGTACATTTCCGTTTCCTGCATTAGAAGTCTTATGGAGACGAGGTGATACTCGGCAGATATATTCACATATTACAGGCGTTTATATTCTGCATTAATTTCTTGACTTTATTGTTGATAGCAGTGTTTCTTACAGTTGCTAGTTAGGTACAGTTCAATGTTATCGTCAGACTTGAACACGGCATAAAAGCTATCTTTATCTCGACATTTTTTTGTTCTTCCGAAGATTTTTTTTCAAAGGTGCTAATGAAACAGTTTATTCACTGTTATTGTTAGAAATTATTGTATCTCAATTTTTTATTTGTTTTATAGGTTTAAAGTTATTTGATAAATCATCGAATAGTGGCAATGCCTCACTCAGATAGATGTTCTAATCCTTTTAATAAAAAAAGGCACATAGGAAAGGGATTACGAAAGATGTCGAAGTCATTGTTGCAAAACTTTCAGCATCTCTCGCCAAATAGCAAAATATGTCATGATTGTAGGGATGAAATCGGTAATGATCCACGTGATAATGATACATCTTTTAACCAGCGACATAACGATTGTGACGAATGTGTCGAAATCGATGGCAATATGTCTTCGGAAAACGACAAAACTGGAGAATCCTCTGAAACTATAAGTTCAATTAGATCGAGAAGAGAAATCGTATTAGAAGAGTTTTTTCTGGTATAAAAGAGAAATTTTCCAGCTTAGACACGAACGACCCCATGAAACTACGAATTCTAACTACAGCTCCTGAATCCTGGAGTATTAGAAAGATATCCGAAGAATTTGGGGCGACAAGATACATGGCAGCTAAAGCAAAAGCTTTACGTGCTGCTGGTGGAGTTCTAGCAGAAACGACTGCAAGAACCGGCAGAACTTTACCACCTACAACTGTTGAAAAAGTGAAGGAATTTTACAACAGTGATTCAAACGGAAGGGTGATGCCCGGGATGAAGGATACCGTCAGCGTCAATCTTGACGGTGAACGTAAAAAAGTGCAAAAGCATCTTATGGTAATGGATTTAAAAGAACTACACGCTGCATTCGTAGAAACTCACCCCGAACTCAAAATAAGTTTTAGTGCGTTTGCAAAACTCCGGCCTAAACACTGTATCCTTGCTGGTGCAAATGGAACCCATTGTGTTTGCGTCTGTATCATTCACGAGAATTGCAAACTGATGCTACAGGCAATAGATCTTGCAGAATTAACAAAACATTTTGAAAAACCTATGTCCGATTATAAAGATTGTTTAAATTCTCTTTTATGCAAAAATCCAACTAAAACATGTTATCTGGATGAATGTGACAATTGTCCAGATGTCGCAAACTGTGGGGCGAGGTTGCTCGAAATTTTAAATAAAGCTGGCATTTATGACATCCAATACAGTTGCTGGGCGGGAACTGACCGTTCGACATTGCAAACGAAGACAGTCGAAGTAACTGAGTACATCGATGAGCTTTGCCAAAAGTTACAACTTCTCAAATCACACTCTTTTATTGCCAAGCAGCAAGCACAGTTTATTTCGGACCGAAAAATGTTCCTTGATAATGATGAAGTTGTCGTCATGTTCGACTTTTCAGAGAACTACTCATATGTCGTTCAAAATGCATCGCAAGCATTCCATTATAATAATGCGCAATATACAGTTTTTACGGTAATATATTACTATAAAAATAACAATGATTTACATCATCAAAGCTGCGTTTTTCTATCAGAAAGTGTAAAACACGATACTGCAGCAGTATATACGATACAGAAATAATTGATTAATGAGTTAAAGTCGACTATTAATAATCTGAAACGAATAATTTACATAACAGACGGTGCCAAGCAACATTTTAAGAATCGGTACCAAATGGCAAATCTTATTTCTCATAAAAAAGATTTCGGAATTGAAGCCGAATGGCATTTCAGTGCGACTGCTCACGGCAAGAGTGCTGTCGATGGCATTGGCGCTATTTTTAAACGAGAAGCGTACAGAGCAAGTTTACTAGCTAAACCATCAGATGCGATATTAACATCGCATGATCTGTTTTCTTGGGCAACGAAGCATTTTAAAACTATAAAGATATTTTATTTTAGCAAAATCGAACACGAAAAAATGAGTAGAAAATTAAATAAAAGATTTGATTCAGCGCTTGCGGTACCAAATATACTACGAAATCATTCCTTTTCAGTAGTTAGAGAGAATGCACTTTTAATCAAACGATTCTCGAATGATGAAGAAGGTGTAACGTTTCCTTCCAAAACTACGGGATGAATACACACACACACACGCACGCACACACAGGTGACGGCAAGGGGAACCACCTGATCAAAGCACCCCGAAGACATGTAAATCCGACTGTGCGACCTCCGCGGGGTACATGTTGGATGACGCTAACGCCAGCAGTATACAGACATTTCAAATTTAGTACCTATCATTCCGGATTTGTATTCAATCACTACAAAATTTTCTCTTCACGGACGTACTTTTTATCTTATGGGTTCTACACCCTTCGATACAACATTCGAAACTCAGCTTTTCTAAATTTAACAAACATTTCAATGTTCATAAATTTTTGTTTTGACAATGACGCATTTAATCGGAAAAGCGCAAGAGAGCATTTGTATCCAAAATTTGACATAGAATATGATCACATTGTTGGTATTATAAAATTTGAAGTTTAGATTTTTCATCCTCCATATTTGATCGGCCATGATGAATTTTTAAAATCTGACTTTATATTCGTAATTTACAACCCCAAAAACCCCCGAGTAACAAGTTCCAAAAAAATCCAATCATTTTTTTTTAATTTATCCGCCATATTGGATCCGCCATTTTGAATTTCAAAATTCTGATGCAAGATTCGTAATCAGCACAGCCAAAAACAAAGAACCAAACCCTAAAACGGTATATTTCGCCGTCACAAAAAACTCTATGAATGTTTTTTGCGCTCGTTTTCGAGAGTTTGGTGTTTTGCAGTGCTGATTTGGAGCCGCCATTTTGAATTTTCCAAAAAGGCCACTCACCAAAAAAAACTAGACAAATATAGCTTCAAAATGAGACCTCATACAACTCTCTACGTTGCGCCGAATTTTGGCGAGGGGGGGTGGCCGATTTGGCAAAGAATGCCCCATATATATACATATACCACCTTAATCAAAAAGTTCTCGGAATTCACTCAGAAAATTCAAAATACAAGTTTATTCATCAAAAGTGATATTGTCCCCTTCAAAGTACTCCCCATCTGCAACGCACTTATGCTAGCGCTTGATCCAGCTCTCGAAACATTTCTGGAACTCTATTTTCGATATAGCTACCATAGCCGTCTTCGATTTTTCCATTACCTCCTTTCGGCTGTTAAAACGCGTTCCCCGTAGTGGTTTTTTGACTCGATCGAACAGAAAAAAATCACAGGGACCCATATCAGGTGAAATCGATGGCTGTTGGATGGTATTCGTTTCGTTCTTGGTCAAAAATTCACGGATAATGATGGCACTGTGCGACGGTACGTTATCATGGTGCAAAATCCACGAGTTGTTTGCCTACAAATCTTTTCTTTTTTGGCGAATTGCTTCACGCAAACGTCTCATAACGCCCAAATAATAGTCCTTATTAACTGTCTGACCTTCTGGCAAAAATTCGTGATGTACAATACCGTTGTAATCCATGAAAACCGTGAGCATCGCTTTCGGACTCACGATCACTTCTGAAGCGTTCATGCCACTCGTAAACGGCTGTTTTCTTTAGAGTATCATTGCCGAAACAGTTTCCCAACATTTCCAAAGTTTTCGCACCATTGAATCCATTTTTAAACATTTTACGCAAAATTTAATACAAACTCGTTGCAAACTCAACTCCATTTTTAAAACTGTAAAAAATCGAAAACACATACAGAGGTAGATGTACTCAAGACGGCGTAACTTTTATAAATGTCAAGCTATGGCGATAAAATTTGGTGGGAATGTCAATGATACACTCACCCGAAAAAAAAGCGGTACACTTAAAATGTGGGAAAAATTTACCAAATTTCAACTGACGAATATTTCGTAAATAATAAAGATAGAAAGTTCTATAAACTATGAAAATGAAGCTTAGAACCTCTACTTTAAGAATCGATTTATTTTATTGTTGCAAGATAAATTTATTGAAAATGGCGGATGACAAAGCAAGAGCATGCAAAATTGTAAAATAATGACCCAAATTTGCGACAATGCACGGCGTAAACAAAAAATTGTAGCTTATTGGGATCAAAAGCGCATGAAAGTACAGAGTCTCCTCTTTGAAATGCTTTTTTATTCATCTCGATATGATAATTTTTCGCCGAGATATTTCCATTTAAAGAAAAAAAACAGGTATTTTCTTCAAATGCGAATATCTCGGTGAAAAATCATCATATCGAGATGAATAAAAAAGCATTTTAAAGAGGAGACTGTATTTTCACATGCTTTTAATCCTAATAAGCTACAATTTTTTGTTTATGTCGTGCACCGTCATAAATTTGGACCATTATTTTTCAATTTTGCATGCCTTCGCTTTGTCATCCACCATTTTAGAAAAAATTGTCACACATTATTCTGTTATGAATTTTTGAATACTAAACATTCAAGCCTTTAAAATGGTTTTTTTTAAATCTTACTAGCCCTATTAAGTACCGAGATATTTAATTTTGAATCTTGAACCAGGCCGAATTGCAAGAATAAGAATGTTGTGGTTCATCAGTTCCGCGATATTTTAAAACTTTGCTTGCGATTGTAAGTGTTGATTCTGCTCTTGGCGTTACCCAGGATCAATGACGTGGACATGGCAGAAGTCTGATCCCATGTGTGTGTGTGTTTGTTTACACGTGCGCACCACCGAGTGTAAGTGGCTCGTCAAGTGGTATTTAACGTGCGTGCGTGCGTGCGTGCGTGCGTGCGTGCGTGCGTGCGTGCATCAGTTCCGCGATATTTTAAAACTTGCTTGCGATTGTAAGTGTTGATTCTGCTCTTGGCGTTACCCAGGATCAATGACGTGGACATGGCAGAAGTCTGTTCCCATGTGTGTGTGTGTGTTTGCATTTACACGTGCGCACCACCGAGATAAGGACCCCATGGCTCGTCAAGTCCACGGTATTTAACGACTCCAAACCCTCCCGGTGGTGCGTTTAAAATTGTGTGCGCGCGCGTATACTAATAACGGGTATGACCTCCTCGTGCGCGTATTACTTCATTAATGCGACGAGGCATACTTCTTATTAGTGTTCTTATTTCATTTTGTGTAATTTTACTCCATTCCATTTCAAGAACTCTTCTGGCAATGACTGAGGAGCAGGTACACAATTTCGTACTTTTCTGCCAAGGTTGTCCCATAGGTGTTCAATGGAATTTAAGGCAAGTTTCTCATGTAACAGGTTCAAAAAATCGATTTTTTTTTTTACATATTTTAAAAGTCTATCATTAGGAGAATATGCTGTTAAATTTTCATTTAAAAATTCGAATTATTTCCCGAGTTATAGACCGTAAAAGTGAGCGCGTCGCCAAGCGCACGGCAGTTGACGACGCTTGGCTAGCGACGCCGTGTTTAAAGTCCCCCTTTTTTAACCATTTATGATCAATTCTTATATTTAGAATAATAATACCGCTCGATGTAGATCAAAAATTAATTGGAAGGAGATAAGAAGGCCGTATAGGTTTCGCAATCGAGCAAATACAAAGATGACGTTTTAAAATTTCATCGAAATTTAACTAGACTTTATTCAAAGTAAAAAAATATATATTGGAACGTTTCGACTACACTGAGTCTTCATCAGCCTTTTGAAACAATGTGTAATAGACGCATTAAACCAAACCGTCTTTGTTTAAAATATATATACGTTACATGACTTTAATAAATAAATAAATAACATAAAAATAAAAATAAAACATGGTTGGAAACGACAAACATCTCGACACCGGTCACAATGGTAAAAATAAGGTAGACATGATAAAATAGAGGTCAACCGCGTTATAAAATTGTAAAATGTAATATAAAACCTAATTTGAAGCGAACTTATTCGTCGTTATTTGGCGAGAATATGTTGGTCGGTTGAAAAACATGTTTTGTCACCTCCTTCTTAAACAGCGTCAACGTTTGAGATTTTCTTTCGTCAAATGATATGTGGGAAATCGCATTCTAAGAGATAAAAAATATATAAAGTCATAAGATAATCTTATTAAAACAGGACGGTAGCTCAGTGTTCACAAACATCCATTTACATGATAAAACTTTTTCTCAATAGCCTACAAATACTATAATATAATAATTAGTCTTAATACCTGTCGTAAGTTGAAACCCGGAATTGTATAACGTGTTGAGGTATAATAGAGCCGATCAGAAAACGTGTTATATAGTCACAGATTTAAAAACGAGTGCTGTCAACGAATAATATAAAACCAATTTTTGACGCTTTCGGATTAGAGCGCTGTTCGCAGACGTGTCAGAGAAGGGGAAGTAGCGACAAATCGTCAATGAGGCTTGTGTACGCATTGTTAAGTAACTCTGTATCTCTTTGGGAATTAATCGCATATGTCTGTCCCCTGATGTGGATCATTTCGCTGATTAATCTTTTTTGATAGTTGTATTCCACATCAAGAACACAGACATTTTCCCAATCAAACTGGTGATCGAACCCCATTATATGTTCTGATATAACGGTGTGTTTGGATGGATCTCCTCTTATGTTATATCTATGTTCTTTCAAACGCGTGCTTAGTTTCCTTTTTGTTTGACCAACATACGATGCTTCACAGTTCTTACAACTTATCTTGTATACTACGCAATTCCTATCGGATCTTGGATGCTCACCCGACCATGGGGAAATGAACTTTCTTAATTGGTTTAAACATCTATATCCGATCACGAATTTTGATTTATCTATAATCGGTTTGATGAATTTGGATATGTGTCTTACAAATGGCAGAACAATGTACGTTTTTTGTGTGTTGGTGGATGTGAGATTTATCGGGCTGTTTTTAGCGCCAATCTTATTGGCCAACATATTGATTCTAAAATTAATGTGTTTGAAAATGAAGTGAATAGGAAAACCATTGTTCAGAAGAATATTGATGCATAGTTCTACGTTCTTTTTGTGGAAACAAGGGTGTGATAGCAATAACGCTCTGTCGATTAGTCCGTATATGGTGCCGATCTTGTGGCACTGCGGATGATTTGAAAAATAAGATAGAAATCTGCCAGAAAACGTGCTCTTGTGGAACCAGTCAATCATCAATGTGCGATTATCGTTGATTAGTTTGAGGTCAAGAAAGGAGAGAGAGTTATTGTTCTCGTATTCTATCGTGAACTTCAATCTGTCATGGTATGCATTGAATGCCTCAAGGAATGACTGTGTTGCCTTAACAGGTGCCGCCAAAATGATGTCGTCGACGTAACGAAAATAAAAGGTGGGTGAGCACTTGATAGATTTTAGAACGTGTTCCTCCAAATCCTGCATTACTATATCGGCTATCATAGGCGACAAGGGCGAGCCCATCGGTGTTCCAAACATTTGTTTATAGACCTTCCCATTATATTTAAAATATGTTGATGTTAGTATAAAATCAATGGCGGTCATAAACTCTTGTGCCGGTAACCTGGTGTTTGGCATGATAAAATTCCACCTGTTAGCGATCCCTTGGATTGCAAGATTTAGAGGAACATTCGTGAAAAGAGAAGATACATCCAATGAGAGCAAAACGTCGGACGCCCTCAATCTTAACCCCGATAGGCGTTCATAGAGTACAAAACTATTTTTTACATGGCTCTTTGGTAATGGTAGGCTGTCAGTGATAATCTTATTCAAGAAGGTAGCCAAACTGTAGAGTGCACTATTTTTGGAAGAGACAATCAATCTTAACGGGTAACCATTTTTATGAATTTTAGGGAGTCCGTAGGCTTTCGGGAGTGGAGCATCACTACTTTTTAACGAGAAAAACTCTCTTTTCGTGATATAATCATTCTGTAACCATCTTTTTAGTAGCACGTTAAGTTGTTTTTCTAGGAGGGGAGAAGGATCTTTTTTGACTGTGATATATGTGTCTTCGTCACTTAACAGTATTATCATTTTATTATTGTACGATTGTTTATCGATAGCAACCGTTGTGTTGCCTTTGTCGGCCCTTGTGAATAGGATGTCCGGATGTTCTTGGCAGAAGGCCCGTGTGTGTTTTAGCATGTTTAGTAGTGTGCTGTGTATGGGGTCTTTCAAAGTTTTTAATGTCAGAAAATTATGGAGTTCAGGAATAATGTGTTCATAAATTTTTTTCTGGAACTCAGATTTTTGTACATTGGAGTAGGTCTCAATGTCCTTAATAAAGGTGATTATAGAGTTCCTTTTGTCAAAGGTGTCCGGTAAACTGAACCTTTCTCCAAGTTGTAGTAAACCCGAAACCTCTTGTGGAATCTTGGTCTTAGTTAAGTTTATGAACCATCCGTCATTGGTCCGAATTAAAGGGTTGTGTTTATTGGAAGGAAAGGTATGTGGTCGTATAGTGACATTATAATTTGTATTGTCATTGGTATTGTTTTTTTGGAAGATGTTGGTTAGTACTCCTTTGTTATCAATTTTTGTTTGAAACCTAATGGGTTTTATTTCATTCACGTAGTCTTCTTCTTTTTTTGACACCAACCAAAAAAATTTTTTCTTATGTAGTGACGTTTGTCTTTTATGGTGGTTGTAGAAGGACGTGTACCATGATCTGTGAAGGTCGTGCCAAATGTGGGCGGGAAGTGAGTTGGACAGTATGTGAAACGTTCTATGGAGATTACCCTTTAAGAACCATACGTATCTGTGCAGATCAAAAATCTCTACATTCAGGGCCTCCCTCTTGAAATTCGTAGTCAATTCTTATATTTGTCTATTTGTATGTGTGTCCTACCTAAGACTCTTCCTTAACCTGTGTTAGTGTATAACGGTTTTCTGCCAACGCAAAGCATCTTTACATGTGGTCTTAGGGCAACGTGAATCTTTTGGAACCAGTTCTCAGTCGGCATATGTTATTCGAGGAGTACAGATCGAGTAAAATGGATAGAAAATCATCAAGAAAGAGTTCTAGACGTTCAAGAGCACCTGCGCGAAAAAGATCGTTTCGAGGGAATCAACATACTGCCGAAAAAGACACCGATTTTGTTAGTACCTCGGCCAAGAAATTAAAACAGACTGACGATTTCGAAGCAAATGTTGATCCTACTTTCAACTGCTACTTTATAAATTTTACTCTAATTTTTTCAACGTTGCAAAACTTATTAAAGTGTAAAAAGTGTGATGGTGACGTTCAATTTTTAAAACAAACACAGCAAGGATTGGGCTTTAAAATTTGTGTAAAATGTCCTTGTCAAGAAGTTTTAATTAATTCTAGCCCTTTTGTTAAAAATGCATTTGAAATTAATAGACGATTTGCGATTATGGAGGTTATGGGTGTAACAATCGGCCCGGAAGCTATGAATTTCGTAGAGACGCACGACGAAGCGCGCATAGTAAAGGCGGAGCGCTGTAGCTCTGCGGCTTCAAAAGAGGCCAGAGCAGCTTTGAGGGCGGCCAGAGCAGAGGAAAACGATGCTTTTGAGGAAGCTGAAGGTCTATTGTATGGAGCAGGCTTAGCCGATTAGTGTAAGTATATTTTTTCTTCGAAAAATAAACTAGAAAAACTTTAAACGCGTTTTTCTCAAAACTGCTTTTTTTTTATCGGTGCAGGTGATTTAAAAAAAACTATCCAACCGATTGGCTTGAAATTTTGTGAGCATAATCTGCATATGATTGGCTCTCGCAGGTACTAGAATCGCTTATATTTAACGAAAATTTTTTATTTTTTTCGACCAATAATAAGCAAAAAAATTGCGATTTTTTGCTTCAAAGTTTTAAATGACCGCCATTTTGTTTCTTTTTTATAAAAATGACCAATTCTGATACCTGCGATAGCGACAAGCATACAGTTTAAGAATCTTTTTGACTTTTTTGTTTCAGATGACAATGAGAGCTGAATTCACCTGCACTGCTGACGATGCTTTTTTTCAAGGCACCATCTTTAACTGTAAAAAATATAAACAAAATATTAATAAATTATGACAAAAAAATTTATTTATAAACTATAAGATGCAAGTAATTACATATAAAAAGATTAAAAAGATTGCGTTTTATTTTCTCCATAAAAAAAATTCCTAAAAAATGCTTAAAATTTTGGCTATTACATGAGAAACCTGCCTTAAATCTGGACTCATTGCTGGCCATTCGAGTTGATTTATGCCAACTTCATCGCAGAAATCAAGCACTTTTCTCGCAACGTCAATCAAATATAGTTCAAATCAGTCAGTCAGTCAAAATCAGTCAGTCAGAATCAGTCAGTTAGAATCAGTCAATCAGTCAGTCAGAATCAGTCAGAATCAATCAGTCAGTCAGAATCAGTCAATCAATCAGTCAGAATTAGTCAGAATCAGTCAGTCAGTCAGAATCAGTCAATCAGTCAGTCAGAATCAGTCAGTTAGTCTAAAAAGTAAAAAAGTTAAAAAGAAATTGGAGAAATGTCGTCAGGGTAAAAAAAGATTGTTTTGCATACAAAGATGTCTGCAGATTTTTTGTGATTTCTTTGCGCTGACTTCTTGTTTACCAGTGCGGCAAATTTGCCTACTGATAGCCTTGTTATTTCTTTTTTGAAACGCGTTACTTATTTTTACGACCTCGTCAGGATAAACAATAATTAATCTTTTTGCATTGAAATTGGTCAATTATGGCGACGATAAGTCCTGAAAAAGCTGCTCAAGTTGTAGCGTTAATTGAAGATAGAAAAAGTCGAAGGTACGTTGCTGAAACACTTGATTTATCAATGTCAACCGTGCAACGTACTTATGTTAGGTACTTATAGTAGAAGATCCGAGCTAAGAACGACCTGCACCCATCTGTTTAACGGATAAAAAGTATTTTATATCCAATTTAGTATATTAAAAAATATATCGCGAGTGGGTTGACTAAAAAATTCCTGGCCAGACTATAATTAATTAAAAATTGAAAAATGACTTTTTATTAAACATTGCACGAATGAGTTTAACGAATAAGTTTAATACCAACCGATAGTATGGAGCCTATAGAAAATGCAAACGTTGGGTTGTCTATTTTTTTCCTGGCCTAACTACTGAGTTGGCAGGTATAAACAGGTATTTTGATACTAGTTATTTGCACCCATTTGTTTAATAAATAAATCTTATATCAAAATGAGCGCTGTTTTATTGCGAACACGATGATATAGGGTTGTCTGCAAAAAATCTGGTTTGAATGACGTTTGGCGAATTTTTAAAAGTGAAATTTCGATCCGACTGGAAACTTGCGACAAAGAGGTCCGAGCTAAGTATCCCGTGCGATAGAAAAGAACGCAGCGTTGCAGCTGCGCGCGACGCGACCGCTGGATGAAAGAGAGTGCGCATGCTATTTGTTCATGTAATAGAGAATGACAGCAATACACTAATAAACACTGAGCATTACTTTGGAGCAACTGGCAATAGACTTGAGAAAACAACGATATATATATAATAAATTAAATATATGAATATGTATATTAAATTATATATTTAATAATATATCTATAATATTTTTAATATCATATAATATTATAATATCATATAATATGTGGCATTACACACTGATAGAAGGATTTTTTAACATTTAATAAGATTTGTTAATATTTAATAAATGATTTGTTAACAAGAATATTTTAACAAATATTTGTTAACAGTTAATAAATCATTTATTAAATATTAACAAATCTTATTAAATGTTAAAAAATCCTTCTATCAGTGTGTAATGCCACATATTATATGATATTAAAAATATTATAGATATATTATTAAATATATAATTTAATATACATATTCATATATTTAATTTATTATATATATATCGTTGTTTTCTCAAGTCTATTGCCAGTTGCTCCAAAGTAATGCTCAGTGTTTATTAGTGTATTGCTGTCATTCTCTATTACATGAACAAATAGCATGCGCACTCTCTTTCATCCAGCGGTCGCGTCGCGCGCAGCTGCAACGCTGCGTTCTTTTCTATCGCACGGGATACTTAGCTCGGACCTCTTTGTCGCAAGTTTCCAGTCGGATCGAAATTTCACTTTTAAAAATTCGCCAAACGTCATTCAAACCAGATTTTTTGCAGACAACCCTATATCATCGTGTTCGCAATAAAACAGCGCTCATTTTGATATAAGATTTATTTATTAAACAAATGGGTGCAAATAACTAGTATCAAAATACCTGTTTATACCTGCCAACTCAGTAGTTAGGCCAGGAAAAAAATAGACAACCCAACGTTTGCATTTTCTATAGGCTCCATACTATCGGTTGGTATTAAACTTATTCGTTAAACTCATTCGTGCAATGTTTAATAAAAAGTCATTTTTCAATTTTTAATTAATTATAGTCTGGCCAGGAATTTTTTAGTCAACCCACTCGCGATATATTTTTTAATATATTAAATTGGATATAAAATACTTTTCATCCGTTAAACAAATGGGTGCAGATCGTTCTTAGTTCGGATCTTAGACTATTAGAGACTAATTCTTATCAAAGAAGACCTGGTTCGGGACGTCCTCGCTGTACGAATGAAAATAATGACCGATTTATTGTTTTAAATTCATTAAGAGACAGACATCGAACGGCTGTTCAAATTCGAAACAATTTAAGAAATGTCCGATGTAATGTATCCGTTGACACTATTCGAAACAGATTAGCGGAATACAGTCTTTTTCCGCAGGCCAGCAAATGTACCTTTGCTTACGCGTCGCCATCGCGTAACTCGGCTCAATTTTGCTGCTGAACATGCAGACTGGACATATGCAGAATGGAATACCGTTCTTTTTAGCGACGAATCTCGTTTTTGTTTTTATTCTTCAGATGAACGAGAACGTGTATACCGTCGCGTTGGAGAACAATTTGTAGATTGTACTGTACGTGAGAGGCGTAGTTACAATGGTGGCTCTGTAATGGTTTGGGCAGGAATTTCTGCAAACACTCTAACGGATCTCCACTTTTTTGACGCAAACATGAACGCAGATGTATACGTGGAAAACGTACTCATACCATACGTTGTTCCGTATGCGCACTTCATCGGAGGGAACTTCCTGTTTATGCAAGACAATGCTCGACCGCACGTTGCGAGAAAAGTGCTTGATTTCTGCGATGAAGTTGGCATAAATCGACTCGAATGGCCAGCAATGAGTCCAGATTTAAATCCCATTGAATACCTATGGGACAACCTTGGCAGAAAAGTACGAAATTGTATACCTGCTCCTCAGTCGTTGCCAGAACTTCGAAGAGTTCTTGAAATGGAATGGAGTAAAATTACACAAAATGAAATAAGAACACTAATAAGGAGTATGCCTCGTCGCATTAATGAAGTAATACGCGCACGAGGAGGTCATACCCGTTATTAGTATACGCGCGCGCACACAATTTTAAACGCACCACCGGGAGGGTTTGGAGTCGTTAAATACCGTGGACTTGACGAGCCATGGGGTCCTTATCTCGGTGGTGCGCACGTGTAAATGCAAACACACACACACACATGGGAACAGACTTCTGCCATGTCCACGTCATTGATCCTGGGTAACGCCAAGAGCAGAATCAACACTTACAATCGCAAGCACGCACGCACGCACGCACGCACGCACGCACGCACGCACGCACATGGGATCAGACTTCTGCCATGTCCACGTCATTGATCCTGGGTAACGCCAAGAGCAGAATCAACACTTACAATCGCAAGCAAAGTTTTAAAATATCGCGGAACTGATGAACCACAACATTCTTATTCTTGCAATTCGGCCTGGTTCAAGATTCAAAATTAAATATCTCGGTACTTAATAGGGCTAGCAAGATTTTTAAAAAACCATTTTAAAGGCTTGAATGTTTAGTATTCAAAAATTCATAACAGAATAATGTGTGACAATTTTTTCTAAAATGGTGGATGACAAAGCGAAGGCATGCAAAATTGAAAAATAATGGTCCAAATTTATGACGGTGCACGACATAAACAAAAAATTGTAGCTTATTAGGATTAAAAGCATGTGAAAGTACATGCTCCTGCGTGCGTGCGTGCGTGCGTGCGTGCGTGCGTATGTGATTTTTCGTGCGTGATGCGCATTTGTGCGCGTAATGATATATATACAGGGTGTCCCGCACAAGATGAATCACCACTCGTATACAGATAGAGTAAGTTAAACTGAGTAGAAAAGTTCTGTATCATTTTGCGATTTTCGTAATAATTAATGAGATATTAAATAAAGAAGATCGACCAATACGCGCGAATCTAAGCGCGCGGCGAGAAGGGACAACCCACGGTTACTGTCTAGCGTCCGAGTGCGCGGGGAGAAGAAACAGCCCACCGTTGTGGCTATCCCTTCTCCCCGCGCGCTAACATGCTAGACCAGAGCTGTCATTTAGTTGCACATTTCAGGCCGATTCCGTCGGTCGACGCCTACTGTCCCCCTCTCGCGGCGCGTGACGCTTCATCTCAGGAGCGTCACGCGTATTATAAGTACGACGATATTTCAATCCTCCTAAGCCTGTTAGAACATTCTTTCTTTGAATAATTTTAGACAAATAATCGAAAATAATCCTTTTGTTGTTATTATTATTTTCAATAATAATATTCTACATTATTATTAATTTATATTTAATAATAATAATTGTATATTTCATTTAGAAGTTTCGTTAGTTCTTGTGCATTTATAATAAAATTATAATAATAATTCATTAATTTCCGTAATATAGGAGAATATCAGTTGAGTAAGGAATCAGTAAGTGTAGGAACCTGTACTATATTATAATTATTATATACTTATATATAATTAGGACAATAGTTTCCACGTCACCCGTGAGGTACTATTGCTGACGCGTTTTTTTTTTAAGTGGTTTCCCCAGTAGGCCTACTCCACTGAAGAGAACAATAAAAGAACAGTAAAAGAATTAATGAACGAGAGGGTGGAAATCAAAGGAACTATAAGCAATTGATATTTAAATATTTGGATCCACATATTTATGTGAAAACTCCTTTTCAAGAATGAAATATGTTAAAACCGACAAACGTTCTTCCTTATCTGATAAATCATTAGCTTCTTTAATGCGAACTAATTCTTCTAACATTTCTATAGATATCTCATCTCTTGTAGAATCATGTAAACGGCCTAGAAAATCAAAT
This sequence comes from Crematogaster levior, assembly GCA_901521435.1. Lineage (NCBI taxonomy): Eukaryota > Metazoa > Arthropoda > Insecta > Hymenoptera > Formicidae > Crematogaster > Crematogaster levior. The sequence continues at coordinate 56,611 of CABEGB010001199.1, forward strand.
ATTTAAATATCAATTGTAGTTCCTTTGATTTCCACCCTCTCGTTCATTAATTCTTTTACTGTTCTTTTATTGTTCTCTCAGTGGAGTAGGCCTACTGGGGAAACCACTTTAAAAAAAAACGCGTCAGTAATAGTACCTCACGGGTGACGTGGAAACTATTGTCCTAATTATAAGTATATAATAATTATAATATAGTACAGGTTCCTACACTTACTGATTCCTTACTCAACTGATATTCTCCTATATTACGGAAATTAATGAATTATTATTATAATTTTATTATAAATGCACAAGAACTAACGAAACTTCTAAATGAAATATACAATTATTATTATTAAATATAAATTAATAATAATGTAGAATATTATTATTGAAAATAATAATAACAACAAAAGGATTATTTTCGATTATTTGTCTAAAATTATTCAAAGAAAGAATGTTCTAACAGGCTTAGGAGGATTGGAATATCGTCGTACTTATAATACGCGTGACGCTCCTGAGATGAAGCGTCACACGCCGCGAGAGGAGGACAGTAGGCGTCGACCGACGGAATCGGCCTGAAATGTGCAACTAAATGACAGCTCTGTGCTAGACGATAATGGTGGGCTGTTCCTTCTCCCCGCGCACTCGGACGATAGACAGTAACCATGGATTGTCCCTTCTCGCCGCGCGCTTAGATTCGCGCGTATTGGTCGATCTTCTTTATTTAATATCTCATTAATTATTACGAAAATCGCAAAATGATACAGAACTTTTCTACTCAGTTTAACTTACTCTATCTGTATACGAGTGGTGATTCATCTTGTGCGGGACACCCTGTATATATATATATATATATATATATTTCCACACAATCAGAATTTATTTCACCTAGATAATACACACACACACCAACCATAAGATGGTACCATTGGTTTGACCTTGAAGAATTATTTGAAAGTCACATGAAAGTCACCTCAATTTTTTTAAATGGCATCCCCTATTTTTTATTGCATATTCTTGTAGCTTATCTCGAGACCTTTCCAAAACACTATAAATAAATGTTTTTTCGTTAAATATTTTCCGAGTTATAAGGCTTGAAATAATTTCTTAATTTTACATAAACTATAAAATATCTCGTAAAATATTCACTTTTCGATGATCTTACCTTAATACTTTTATGCACAGAATAATGAGAGAAATCAATTGGTGTAAAGAAAACACATAGTTGTTTTTAAGAAAATATATGTAATTGTTAATTACAAATTGCACATTTTTTCTTAAAAACAACTATGTGTTTTCTTTACACCAATTGATTTCTCTCATTATTCTGTGCATAAAAGTATTGAGGTAAGATCATCGAAAAGTGAATATTTTACGAGATATTTTATAGTTTATGTAAAATTAAGAAATTATTTCAAGCCTTATAACTCGGAAAATATTTAACGAAAAAACATTTATTTATAGTGTTTTGGAAAGGTCTCGAGATAAGCTACAAGAATATGCAATAAAAAATAGGGGATGCCATTTAAAAAAATTGAGGTGACTTTCATGTGACTTTCAAATAATTCTTCAAGGTCAAACCAATGACACCATCTTATGTCCCCCTCGAAGTCACAAAACTTTTGTCTGAAACATTTTTCTTTAAAATGTCGCGTTTACAAAAAAATCGGGTGGGACGGGTGGTCTGGGACACCCTGTATATATATATATATATATATATATATATATATATATACAGGGTGATTCAGAACAACCTTTTGATATTGAAATGTCGCATTCGCGACAGCAAGCAGTCGACTGATTTTATGGTTGTACGCCAAGTAAACACGTGTTGCGTGTTGTGTATTATGTGTATTTCTTTGAGTGATTTTCAGTCAAAGAACTCGGTGATGATCGACAATGATTAGTGATCGACTGAGTGAAACGTGAGTGAAAATGTGTGAAACGTAAGTTTATAAAAGAAGAATAGTTTGCGTTTAATTACTCAGATATGGATTATCAGTGGGAACGCGATTTAATATCTACATAAAAGTTGTGGAAGTCACAAGAAATATTGATTACGATCCATCCATTTCTCAAGGAACTACAATATAACACGAAGTTATCGTATCTCTAGGTAAGTGATTACGAAAAATGTCGTATTCCTGACTCAATTCTGACATTTCTTTGCGAAATTGTCTCCTAAGCTTAGTTTTTCAATTACAAAAATAAATAGAGTGAGCAAGAGTAAGAATAAGTCAAAGTAAAAGTGAGTGAGTGAGAGAGATAGAGAGAATGTGTCATGTGCGTGTTTTGTGTATCGCATACGTATAGCGATAAGCTGAGCGCCCCACGTAATCACTTGCGTCGGACGGTGAGTTGCGTCGCTTATCTTCCGTACTCGTTAACGTTAATTCGTTCATTATTTCTCTTTATAACTCAAAAACTAAGCTTCGGAGAAAATTTTGGTAAAAGAAAAATCATCTCAGAATTCACTCAGGAATAAAACATTTCAATATTAAAAGGTTGTTTTGGATTACCCTGTATACATATATTATATACAGGGTGTCCCAAACCACCCGTCCACCCCATTTAAAAGCTAGGGATGCGATTCTATCAAAAAATGTTGTAGACAAAAGTTGTATGGTTTTAAGGGGGACATAAAATGGTGTCATTAATTTGACCTTGAATAGTTACTTGAAGGTCACGTGAAGGTCACCTTTCATTTTTTAAATCGAAACCTTTATTTTTTTTAGATATTCTTCTAGCTTATCTCGAGAGCTTTCCAAAACACTATAATAAAGTATTTTTTCATTAAGTATTTTCCGAGTTATAAAGCTTGAAATAATTTCTTAATTTTACATAAACTGTAAAATATCTCGTAAAATATTTACTTTTCGATGACCTTACCTCAATACTTTTATGCACAGAATAATGAGAGGAACCAATTGGTGTCAAGAAAACACATAGTTGTTTTTAAGAAAAAATATACAATTTGTAACTAACAATTACATATTTTTTCTTAAAAATAACTATGTGTTTTCTTTACACCAATTGATTCCTCTCATTATTCTGTGCATAAAAGTATTGAGGTAAGGTTATCGAAAAGTGAATATTTTACGAGATATTTTACAGTTTATGTAAAATTAAGAAATTATTTCAAGCTTTATAACTCGGAAAATACTTAATGAAAAAATACTTTATTATAGTGTTTTGGAAAGCTCTCGAGATAAGCTAGAAGAATATCTAATAAAAAATAAAGGTTTCGATTTAAAAAATGAAAGGTGACCTTCACGTGACCTTCAAGTAACTATTCAAGGTCAAATTAATGACACCATTTTATGTCCCCCTTAAAACCATACAACTTTTGTCTACAACATTTTTTGATAGAATCGCATCCCTAGCTTTTAAATGGGGTGGACGGGTGGTCTGGGACACCCTGTATATATATATATATATATATATATACAGGGTGTCCCAGACTTGACGCACCATAGGTAAATGGTGAGATTCCTGAGATCATTTCGAGACGAAAATCCTAATACCAAAATATCGAGGGTGCTATAGTTTTTAAATGAGAAGGGTTTATAGTTGACTAATCAAGTCGTCCGAAATTCGCGCGCTCAGGCATGGCACACTGTACAGTAGTGAAAGTGTTTTTAAGCCCCAATTCTATTCTCGAAATTGATAATTTTACATACGTTGTTGTTATAATTGTTTAATTTTTTAAGAAATTATTTTACAAATGAGAATTTTATAGCCGTAACAGCCGTAAATAAAAAATTATTCATTGATATTAATTTTACATTTATGTCATGTGAAATTGTCACTTATTTGCGATACACTTCATGTAACAGCTTTGACAGTTCGTGTTCCAAAGTCAATACTGACATATTTTACTATTAATTATCATAATTATAACATAAATACAGGGTCCGGCAATGAAGTATGGTGTTTTTGAAAAAATTGACACACTTTCATTTTTAAACATACATCAATATTTATTATTTTAATACATGAGTGGAATGATGCCATTTAAGTAACATAACATAGAATACATACAATTACAATACATACAATTTCGTTGCATGGAGATATGGAATGGCCACCTCGGTCACCAGACCTTTCATGTTGTGACTACTTTTTATGGGGCTACTTAAAATCCAAAGTTTACATAGACAAACCGCGAACTCTTGAGGCTCTTTCAGAAAGCATAGCGCACGAAATTGAAAGGATTCCTCGTGCCATGCTCGAAAGGAGTATGGACGATTTTGCAATCCGTCTCCAAGAATGCTTCGACAAGAATGGACGCCACCTAACTGATGTAATTTTTCGCACCTGACTATGTTATGTTACTTAAATGGCATCATTCCACTCATGTATTAAAATAATAAATATTGATGTATGTTTAAAAATGAAAGTGTGTCAATTTTTTCAAAAACACCATACTTCATTGCCGGACCCTGTACAATAAAATAAGAAACAATTATAACAACAACGTATGCAAAATTATCAATTTCGAGAATAGAATTAGGGCTTGAAAACACCTTCACTACTGTACAGTGTGCCATGCCTGAGCGCGCGAATTTCGGACGACTTGATTAGTCAACTATAAACCCTTCTCATTTAAAAACTATAGCACCCTCGATATTTTGGTATTAGAATTTTCGTCTTGAAATGATCTCAGGAATCTCCCATTTACCTATGGTGCGTCAAGTCTAAGACACCCTGTATATACAGGGTTCCGTAAGTCAAGATAAATCACTCGAGAGATGAATGAGGACCTAAAAACAAGAAAGTTGATATGAACATAGGTCCCAAAATGTGTTGTTTTCGAGAGCTTCGGCGATTGATTCTCGGACACTGCGCGCGCGCGCATGAGTGTGTGTATGAGTACATTTTCTTCTTTCTCGAGTATTAAGCCTAGGGCCTGTTTTATCCACTACTTGTATCTCTTCGAGACTACAATGGTAGTTCTATGAGCATTCCTCTTTTTTACAATTTGCAGTTACTAGCCTCACCTATAAACCTTCCTTTTTTTATTCGGGTTTAGGACCGGCAACGCTATCGTCGATGACTGGCATAGGCAGAGGTGGTGACCGATAGGAGAACAGTCGAATATCGAAATCCGGCAGTTCCTGGATTAGATTTGAACCTGGATTTTTGGCTCATTAGAACTGTACATATCGCACTGCGCCATGGTCGCCTTCGCACGCACGCACGCACGCACGCACGCACGCACGCACGCACATCTTACAAACTTTTATTTTTTCTTTACAAAAACAAAAAAGAGATTACTAAATTTTTGTGTCAGCACTTATGTACAATTATCTTTATACACATTCGATTCACAGCAATAATTAGCACCTTTAAAATTGTTATCAGAGTATTAGATATACAGGGTACATCTGACACCCGTCCACCGCTTTTCTTTCAAAAACTAATCATTTTAGAAAAAATTCGTTTTACACGAAAATTGTATGGTTTTAAGGGAACATAAGATAGTGTCATTGGTTTGACTTTGGGTGGCATCGTTAAGGTCAGATCAAGGACACCTTCAATTTCTTAAATAAAACCCCCTATTTTTTATTGCATATTCTTGTAGCTTATCTCGAGAGCTTCCCGAAACACTATAATAAAGTATTTTTTATACAATAATTTTCTCTTCGCCAGTGATAAGAAATTCGGTGGAAAGGGCAATGATTGACGATCAAACTGGCATGAATGATATCTTTATTAATTAACGTTAATTACTACGTTTCGACCTTTGGTTTAGGTCCTTATTAAGTATATCTGTAAATATATTATAAAGGAATAATAAAATCGTTTTTGGCACAAATTATACATATTCAATTTGTGACTTACGTGATAGTCAGTCCGGCAAACATTAATACAAAATTATAATAACAATTTCATGATAGAACAATTAAGATTTAGGAAGACATGAAAGGCGTCTGTTGTTCGTGACAGCGATAATAAGACTGAGTGGGATCGAATTTGACTGTGTGACGTTGGGGACAAAATTATAATAAATAAAAATAAAGAGAAAGAAAATAACAAGACATATAAGTAGAAAAATCGGGTCTCTAGTCAAGAATGTCAATAACAAATAAGTAAAGATTGTGTCAAGTAATTTATAAGATGTAATTTAAAGACCGTCATAAATAGCAGTTAAATTATCTGTGTCCTTTTGGAAGTTAATTGCAGAATTACATTTTTTGATAAATAGCATCTTTGCTATCTCCCGTTTTCTTGTATGTGTCTACTTATGTAAAATTCTAGGATTGTTCCAGTCAAATTCGTGACCATAAGATAATCTGTGTTTGCTGATGACAGAATGGTTGGTTACATGTTTTTTGATCATTCTGGTGTTCTTTTAACTGAGTCATTAACTGTCTTTTAAGTATTCTTTAAAGTATTTTTTCATTAAGTATTTTCCGAGTTATAAAGCTTGAAATAATTTCTTAATTTTACATAAACTATAAAATATCAGGAATCAATTGGTGAAAAGAAAACACATAGTTGCTTTTAACAAAAAATATGCAATTTGTAACTAACAATTACATATTTTTTCTTAAAAACAACTATGTGTTTTCTTTACATCAATTGATTCCTCTCATTATTCTGTACATAAAAGTATTGAGGTCGTCGAAAGGTGAATATTTTACGAAATATTTTATAGTTTATGTAAAATTAAGAAATTATTTCAAGCCTTATAACTCGGAAAATACTTAATAAAAAAATACTTTATTACAGTATTTGGAAAGCTCTCGAGATAAGCTACAAGAATATGCAGTAAAAATAGGGGGTTCCATTTAAGAAATTGAAGGTGTTCTTGACCTGACCTTAACGATGCCACCCAGGGTCAAACCAATAACATCATCTTATGTTCCCTCAAAACCATACAATTTTCGTGTAAAACGTTTTTCTCTAAAATATCAAAACTAATCAAAACTAATCAATTAGTTTTTAGAAGAAAAGAGGTGGTCAGTAGTATGCACCCTGTATAATGTATTTTAATTGCAAATAGAAAAAAGGATAAAGAGCCATATCTTATTTTTCATGCGGTACGTAAAAAATACTAAACAGTTGCAATAATATATTGTACTTTTTTTCTCAGAATACAACAACAGCTTATTTCGAGTTATTTGTTCCATTTAAATATCATAACAATATACATTGATTGAGTATGTATATTTGTAACACATGCACGCACGCAAGCATATATAAGTAGCATACGTGTGTATGTATTATTTTTAGTTGTAGTGAAACTAGCCGTCGTAAAGTAATTTGCCACAATGCAAAAATGATATCGTGCTTTTATTACTTAATTATAGGAATACGAAAGTATATAGCATATAGAACAGCCACTTAAGTTATAATAATGTTCTCGTTTGTTTTACGTCGAAAAACACAACTATTAAAGATTTTATCTTTGTTGCATTATTAAAGCTAAACGATAAATATTTATAGTATATTTACTAGTATTTATGTATATACTTTAAAATCTATAATATATAGAATAATTATATTTTAAATGATACACACACACATATGTATATATATGTATATATATATATATATATATCTAATTCGCTCTTGGGGGGGATACTGTAATCATTAAGTTATTAATATCATTAAATAGTATACTCTATAATTCAGTTAGACACTGGTAATTCCTTTTGCACATACTACCCGCGCGCGCGCGCGCGCGATTGTATTTTACTACAACTTTGTATTAAGAACATTTACTATAAGAATTCCAACATATCTGAATTTAATTTCGACATTGGAAGACAATTTGGCCATGCATTTTAAACGATGCATTTGAGGAAAAACACTCCATTATTATTACACGTTATGTCATTGATTGTATATAAGATAAATTTGTCACAATTTCGTAATGAAAGATATAGACAAAACAACATGCGTTTGTAAATTCACTTTCAACACACACACACACACACACACACCGCACATGCATGCACATACACACATATATAATATAAAATGACAAACTTGTTCATACAGCGATATATATACATCAGTTCCTCTTTTGTTATTAAAGCTCTTATAGTTATAAGTAATGGCAACTTAGCTACAATGTATCGGATTATATAAATGTAATCATGTCAAATGTCGTTATGCTTTTTCATTTCGGTAAGATCGATTTTGTCTTAGCATCTTATTATGCAAAAATTTTAAGACTCAATACAACTGTTACCACAGTTAATACGGTGTCCACGATACATTGACAAGCACATGGAAATCAGAGCTATAAAATGTCTTCAAAATGTATACAATGTATTTAATGTATATGTTGTACTATATAAATTCATGTATCTTTTAAGAGTTAGACAGCATTAGAAAACATTGAAAACGATTAAAAGATAATCATTAAAGTATACGATAAACACATTCATCCAAAAAATCTATACATAAAATATTTTTAATATTTTTTTAATAATTATTATTTATAATTCTTCGTAAAATTTGAAATAAGAGACAGTGTTAAATAAGACCGATACATTTAAAAGGTCACACATTCCTAATTATCTTCAATATCACAGTAATTATAGAAACGTAAATTAAACGGGGTATTTTTGTCTGAGATAATTAATATAAACAAATGAAAATGGCAAGCAAAATGTTTTTTAATAAAACGTACCCTATAGTGCTTACCCATTAATTATTTAATTTCCTTCTATCTCTCTTGTCCATGTTGTATTTTAAATTAAACGATAAATGTATAATATATCATTAAACAGAAAAAGAAAATAAATTCATTTTGTTTCTTTATGTAGCTATATACTTTGAAAACAATTACTTGTACGAAAATACAATTCATCCTGCTAGAAATATTAATATATTAGAAATTATACATCGACATATTGCATACTATCATTAAAATTGCAAAAAATTATGAAATATGCTTTCGTGTCATAAGTAACATTGTATAAATGCTCATTTTGCTCAATTTGTCTTTACACTTGAGCATATAATAAAGCATATATAAAGCAAACTTTGTTCGCGAATTTTTCGATGTAATAGTCTCGTCTTAAAAATACAATACTATATTCGCATGCAATATATGTGCATTTATTTAAAAAATGTTAAGAAAAATGATATACTTTTAATTCATTGATTTTTAATCGATTCTGTTTTAAAATAATTCAACATTTAAAAAATTAAAATTTTTTAATTTATACTTCTGTCTTTTGGAAATATTTGAAACTGTATAGTTTCGAAAATTAATTAAAATATTTTTCCATTAAAAATGTTTAAAACATTATCATCCTTGAAAAAGAATTTCTAAAATTTCTTTACTTCATATAAAATATTGCTTATTAGATATACTTTAAATTTGAATAGAATGCATTCCAAAAAAATGAAATGGGAGATTAGTCTAATCTAAAAATTATGGCATATCATAAATTAGTGAAATTTTAACTTTTATTATATCTTTCATCATTAGTAAACTATTAGTAAATATATATAACTTCGACCGATCAAAATAATTTATTATTGTCCACTTTTATCGCAAAGACAAACAGTTATCAGTTCCGCGAATTTTCGTTTCCCTGCACTTGAATAATTTTTTCAAGAATAGTTATCAGTCTCCTGCACATCACTTCACTGATAACAGCCTGATCTTCTAACACTTTCGTCAAATCTTTGTACAGCTTTTCTGCTTGTCCATCTAGCTGCGTTAACATCGGCGCGATGATTTCACGCGAATTCTTCTCCTCCAGTTTTGGCACCTTCTCTTCTCTTTCGGATTCCTTATGTTAGTTTAACGTTATTAGTATTTTGTGTCTTTCACATTCGATTATATTATTTATATATTACGCACGCACGCACGCGCACGCACGCACGCGCACGCACGCACACGCACACGCACACGCACGCACACGCACACGCACACGCACGCACACGCACGCGCGCGCACACGCGCACACAGAGGATGAGTAAAAAAAATGGAATGTAATCTCTGAATATCTCTGAGAAGTTACATTTTTTAAAAGAAATGTTAAATACAAAAGTTGTAGGGATTGGAGAGAAGTATTCATTGATGATACCTTGACCTTGACTTCTAAAATTATTTCAAGGTCAGAACGCAAAATTTTCCCATCTTTTTTACTCACCCTGTGTATCTACAGGATAGGCCATTTTAATCAATCCACTAGAACTTTACGTTTAAGGCAAATGTTTTAGACCAAAATTGCACGGTTTGGAGGGGGACAAATAATGATAAAATTAATTTTCGAAAAAAATTAATTTTTTAATATGGTGACCATCCTCATTTTTTTAAATAAAATGATACAATTTTTTTTACATAATATAATTCCTCTCGTTAATCTGCACATAAAAGTAAAGTAAAAAAATCAATAGTTTACGAAATATTTATACTTTATTCTGACATTTTGACATAAAGTATAAAGTATCTCATAAACTATTGATTTTTAAACACATATTTTTCAAAAAAGAAAATGTTGCAAATTGCAACTTGCACAACAGCAATTATGTGTTTTTTATACTGATTCATCTCATTATTCTATACATAAAGGTATTGTTAATTTTGTCAAAAAATAAATAGTTTACAAGATACCTTACATCAAAAATTCTGTGCCAGAATAAAGTATAAATATTTCGTAAACTATTGATTTTTTGACTTTACTTTTATATGTAGATTAACGAGAGGAATCATATTATGTAAAACAAATTATATAATTTCAGTTTAAAAAATGGCAATGGCCTCCATATGACCTTGAAAAATTAATTTTTTTGAAAATTAATTTCACCATTATTTGTCCCCCTCCAAACTATGTAATTTTTGTCTAAAACATAAAAACTATGAGATATATTCTAGTGAATTGATTAAAAAATAGTTCGTATATACATAGAATTATGCGTAGGGAAAAGTCCTTTGTTTATTCATATTTTTTAAATTATATACGTATACACATAGAGTATTTATATATGTAATAGCATCCCCCGTCGCGGCCTTGCCCGCGTTATAATTGAATAGAACTTGGAGTGTGTCATTAGTGCATGTAATATGATCTTTTTTGAAATATTTATTTCGCCACCTATCGGCCACTGCGCGAAGCTATGCGTGTTGCATACCGCCGGCCGCAGAACGCCATTCCTACGCGAAGTAGTCCCTACGCTATGGCAATGTAGTCCCATGTTTTTTTTCGCAAATAATGCATTAAAAAAATTGTACTTTATACAGCCTATGGCATTCCACGTGTAATAAAGAATCTTTATTTAAAATTTCAAAACAATCGGTCAAGTAGTTTTTGAGATTTTTGCGGACAAACAAACAAACGCTGTCTCTTTAT
>CABEGB010001199.1:68076-171642 GCA_901521435.1 Crematogaster levior
ATATGTGCATGGCTCAGGGATCACAATTCATAAACATCCATTACCACATGTGTGACTTTAGTGATCGAATTTATCATACCCTGCATATAACGCGCGCGCGCGTGTGTGTGTGTACATAAGTGATTCTTAAGTACATATTTCTGAAAATTAAAAAGGTAATTAAATAATTTTGCAAAGAAAAGTTTATATATACTTTTGTCATAAACATTTAATTCCGCACAAAATGTTAAAATATTAAATGTTAAAATATTATATTTTTTTAAATCTTGACGACGCAATTCCAATTAATTTCTTCAAAATGTACTGTGTGTTAGTAGTGATTAAAAGGCTAACTTTTTTCTGAACATTAAAAAAAATTTTTTTTTACACTTTACAAATTGTTTTAGTACTTTTCGTTTTTTTGTAAAAAATAATTTCAAAACCGCTCGTACGCCATATACCATTATCCATACCAAAATTAATTATTTGCAAATAAATAATCACATCTTGAAGAATATACTATTTAATTTATCTCTTTATAATTTTTACATCCGGAAAAAATATTTTCCAATTTTTGTCTAAAATTCACTTTATTTCTCAATTTCTTAGCTTTTAATATAAAGAAATGAAAGTTTTGAATTTTTAAGTGAAAATAGTTATTTTTTTTTTATTTTCAGAAAAATTTTTGTTCACAGTCACTATTAAATTTGATCAAAATAACCTATGGCACATGTTAAAAAAATATCTGAGAATTAAAAAAAAAAAAACTCAATAGCTTCCTCGCAGCAAGCATTTTTTATGCCTGTAGTCTCAAACAGCCTAGCTATGAAATTCCGGAGAAGTGTGCCAGCTAAAGGTTAATTTGAAAAAACAGATATTCAGCTCGCTGTCTGTAGAATAAAAAAATTTAACATTTATTTTATTATATTATAATTTACATTATTTACATATTTTATGGCAATAATAAACTTTAGCTAACACATGGCCTTGATCTTTACTTTTATACGAATACGAGCAAATAGTGTTTGCGTTATCATTATTATTCTTCAAGATGTGATCATTTCTTTGCAAATAATTAATTTTGGTATCATTAATGGTATATGGCGTACGAGCGGTTATTGAAATCGGATTTTTTACAAAAAAACGAAAAGTACTAAAACAATTTGTAAAGTGTAAAAAAAAATTTTCAATTAATGTTAGCAAAAAGTTAGCCTTTTAATCACTACTAACACACAGTACATTTTGAAGAAATTAATTGGAATTGCGTCGTCAAGATTTAAAAAAATATAATATTTTAACATTTAATATTTTAACATTTTGTGCGGAATTAAATGTTTATGACAAAAGTATATATAAACTTTTCTTTGCAAAATTATTTAATTACCTTTTTAATTTTCAGAAATATGTACTTAAGAATCACTTATGTACACACACACACGCGCGCGCGCGTTATATGCAGGGTATGATAAATTCGATCACTAAAGTCACACATGTGGTAATGGATGTTTATGAATTGTGATCCCTGAGCCATGCACATATTATTTTTTTTAAATACTTTTATCAATGGCAAATTGAAAATCGTTTGAAATCTTTTGAATGACTCAAATATAACTCAAATATGAACAATAATTCGAAGAAAATATTGAATTGTGATTTTTTGCTTAAAAGTAAGATATATATACAGAGTGGGCCATTTTAATCCATCCAGTCGAATATTTCGAAAACCAAGTCCGGGAGAGAAAAATTTTTCCGACAAAAGTTGTTTGGTTTCGAGGGGACCATAAGATGGTACCATTGGTTTGACTTTGAAGAATTATTTGAAAGTCACATGAAAGTCACCTCAATTTTTTTAAATGGCATCCCCTATTTTTTATCACATATTCTTGTAGCTGACCTCGAGAGCTTTCCAAAACACTATAATAAAGTGTATCCAATCGACGTGTATCCAATTTGCTTTAACTATAATAAAGTATTTTTTCATTAAGTATTTTCCGAGTTATAAAGCTTGAAATAATTTCTTAATTTTACATAAACTGTAAAATATCTCGTAAAATATTTACTTTTCGATGACCTTACCTCAATACTTTTATGCACAGAATAATGAGAGGAATCAATTGGTGTAAAGAAAACACATAGTTGTTTTTAAGAAAAAATATGTAATTGTTAGTTACAAATTGCATATTTTTTCTTAAAAACAACTATGTGTTTTCTTTACACCAATTGATTCCTCTCATTATTCTGTGCATAAAAGTATTGAGGTAAGGTCATCGAAAAGGCCATCACTATCGTTTGGCGCTTTTCAAGAAAAATATCAGTGGTTGTCCGTAAGCCTCCGAAAAAGAGCTTACAATTTTTATATAAGTTTTTTTAACATTTTATTAAAATACAATGATTGGAGATATGAGTTACAGCGTAGTTTTTTCAGCGTAGTTTTTAGTATATAAATATATAATTACAATGACGAAGGTAGTAATTTCATACGTTTAACGCATACATGTTATAACCGATATTTGAAATTTCAACGAACAAATAACATTTACATCACACATAAAAAGTGGCGATATTTTAAAATCACATTTTATATGTAATGCCAAATCACAATATTATTTATTGATTGAAATTTAAAGTAGCAGATATAGCATGTATTATATGTGTCAACGTATGAAATTACTACCTTTCATTGTAATAAAATCTTTCATTGTTGATATAGCATTTTTTGTAACGTTTCGGAGAAGATACATTGTAATATTTCTGGAATGTTTTATTGAAATGTTTCAGGACAATTCGACATTACCGCAATCTTGCAGCAATCTAGCCGCAATTGCTAAACAATTCCATCACCTGATTAAAGAATCTTTATTCATAACCACTTAACTTGACCTTTATCTGCTTTCATGATAACAGCATCATTATTATTCAGGAATATTTTACATTTCTTAAAACCGTCTAAGATATGCTTGTCAAAATGACTGTAATAATAATGTGTAATAATGTGTAATAATGTGTAATAATAATGTGTTCGTATTTAACTAAAAACAATGAATGTTGTGCAATAAATCCGCAATCATACTACGAGTGACATCAGTAATTGCTTGAGACATATTATACGCATTGATTTCGTAGTTTTTATTAGATCAATTGCAGAGTTGATGGTCTTTTTTATTGTATCGATTTATAAGTAACACAAAATTATCGCCTAAAAGGATCCTAGTCATCGACTCTGACAATTGTTTTGTGCTTGTATTAACAATCCATATTAATAATCCATTAGAGTAGTCAAAACTTAAAAAAGAGTTGTAGTATGAGTTCTGGTTTTCCATCATTTTATTAAACTTAAACCATTTAAATTTTATTCGTTTGGTGTGATTGTTAATCTTATCATTATTTAATTTGAAAAACTTTTCTAGTAAGTCTCGATTTAAATGTCGTGTGAGCTGAAATAACGATAAGATACTATATATGACTAAAATCGCCTCAACGGTCAGAGCTGGATCTGACAATTAGAGTAGCCGATTAATGTACTGCATACCGACTTGGTTTGTCGGTTTTTAAATGCAGTAAATCACCAACTTAAAATCAACATCAATTTTAATTTTTGGTGTTAATAATTTCCATTTCTCCCTAAATTAAATAAAGAATTTATTGCGAAAAATATATTACCTCAGCCAGGATTCAAACTGGGAACTGTCTCATTTCATGTCACCAATTCGACCACCGAGGCATGTAATAATATTATCGCAATAACTAGTAACACGTAAACGTTTATTGTAGATCCATTTTTTAATCGTCAAGGGCACATGTAGTACATTACATGATAAATTTTTTACTTTTCATCGACCGCAAATTAAATAACGATAAGATATATAACTAATACAATTAATAAATTGGCCAGACGGTCGAAGAAAATTAAAATTTGGTTTTTTATTATTATGTTATTTATTGGCGAAGAAAAGTTTTTGAAGTTATTATCTCTAACTAATTTAAGAATTTGACGTATCATTTATGTAAATGTAAATGTAAATGTAAATGTAAATGTATAATAAAATAAGTACTTATAATGTGTGAAGATTTACAGGAAATACATGAATATAAATATTTAATAGAAAAGTAAAACAATGTGTATTTCCAACTACTTGGCGTTTTTAACTACTTAGCATTTCCAATCAGAAATTAAGAGTCAAATTAAAATCAATTGTATGTTGATGACGAATAATCTGTGTTTCTTTATATACGGATATTTTTAAACAATTCGGTAGATAGTTTTGATTGTAACAGTTATTATCTCTAACTAATTTGAGAATTTGACGTATCATTTATGTAAATGTAAATGTATAATAAAATAAGTACTTATAATGTGTGAAGATTTACAGGAAATACATGAATATAAATATTTAATAGAAAAGTAAAACAATGTGTGTTTCCAACTACTTGGCGTTTTTAATTACTTAGCATTTCCAATCAGAAATTAAGAGTCAAATTAAAATCAATTGTATGTTGATGACGAATAATCTGTGTTTCTTTATATACTTATATTTATTTTTAAACAATTCGGTAGACAGTTTTGGTTGTAACAGTTTGGTGATAACACTGTCAGTGATTGGAACTATTTTATTAAAGAGTCATCGTTATTGTGTTACATATTGTAATATTATGCTATTGATATTAAGCTGCTATATAGAGTAAAAGTAAATAATCATAAAAATTTTCTAGTACATTTTACTTGCATCTCTTATTAGTTACTAACTACATGTTACAAAACTAACGTTTAATTTCGTGTGTTCATGTAGAGCCATTTTTTAATTTATGGAAACCAGTTGCCTAAATTTGACCACTGTTTTCTCAATGGACTATGTTTTCTAAATTTGATTTATTTTAACCTTTCGAGCACATTTCCGTAGCAAATCTTAATGTACGCACGAGATCAAATTGACCCCAATTGTTTTTCGTTAAAATGTCTGTAAAACTATGCACATTTTTGGAAAAAATGTAGACATTTTTGTAGGTATTTTGAGGTATTTTAAGTTTATTCAACTTAAGGCTGCAATTAGATTAAAAAAAATTTTGTTTAATTATAAAAAATGTGTTGGAAGTCAAAGCTGCGCAAAAAATGCACTATTTTACAAAGAACATGGGACTTTCTCCCTTTTTTTTACATGGGAAAATGCGTTGCGCATACCACCGGCCTCAGGGGAGGACCGGTGGTTGTGTAGGACTCTCCGAAATTAAGTTTTCCAGGTATACCTACTAAAACTCCACAGCGACTGTCTTCTTGCACTTTTGGAAGTCCTCGAGAACGAGCTTTCATACCTCCAGGACTCTCTTACGAATGACTCCCTGTGCACGCGGCTTAAAAGACTATTAGCAAAATTAATAATTTTTCTTACAATTTCTATAACAAGTAATATATTAGATATGAAGAGATAAAAAAAGAAGACACAATTCAGTATATAAACTGTTAATCGTCGATTCATAAATGATCATATACCAACGTAAAACCCAAGATAAGAAATATTTGTGTACAATAACATGTGAATAAACTTTCACAATAGCATGTGAATAAACTTTTTAATTTGCAAGTGTTGATGTTAAGTTTTAATTTATCTGTTTTAATATTTTTTTCAAGATATAATAAATGTGTTATAGGTCTACTTTAAATGTTATGTTAAAAATGGTTTTTTACATAAAAACAGTTCTTTATTTACTTATTCATTATTTTGTTATCATTAATTGTGTCATTTATGTAGTTTACATTTCTAAGTTAGGTAACTATGAATTTATATTAGGCAACCTGTTTCCAATTTGGATCATTCATGTTTGTTAACTAGTATTTAATCTGCATGTAAATAAATTTTTGTTAAGAATTACAAGACATAAAAAATAGGTTACTACTTCTAATTAATATAGTTCTTAAATTCATACTAAAATTCTCTATTAAAATATTCATTCCATAAAAAATTAAAAATATTGAAGAACGAATTATTTTTTATGTCGTGTTCGATTAACCCTTAGTCCCGACTCATGGGTCGTTTTCGACCCAAGCGAAATTTCAAAGTACCTTAGGTACCTCCATTTCTTAATAACAAACTATATAAAAAAATAATTTTTATCGAAATATTATGATTGGGACTTCAAGTTGAAGGTTGAAAGAAGCTCCATGAATTTTTTCAGATTTTTTAAAGCGTTTTTACTGATCCAAATAACGCAAAGACGCAAACGACCCATGAGTCGGGATTAAAGGTGCCGAAAAGAACCGTCGGGACTAAGGGTTAAGCGTCGTCTTTGATTAATCACGCAATATGAAGTATGACACATATATTGTGTGATTAATAAGTTTAATCTTCGATTATTGGTTTAAAAAGGGAATTTTTAATTGTTGGTTTAAAGAGAAAAGATGATAGCTTTCTGTTTATTGATAACGTGAAATTAATTTTTTGGTTTTCCAGCATAGCAATTTGAAAACAAAGGAAAACCAAATATTTGCACACAGCCAAAAGTTTTTATGGAGAAAGATATTCAAAAAGAAAAACCTTTGGCTTTCAAGATGATAAACAATAAAGATGGTACGCAAAACGGAAGTGAAATCTATACAAAAACTAAAGGATGGTTTAAAAATGAATTGAAGTGGAGTAATATCATATCTATTAGTTTTTTTCATTTGTATTTTATATACGTCTGTTTTACTTTTAAATTTTTCGAAAATCTGATGACTACTGCTTGGAGTGAGTATTTTTTGGAAATTCTTCTGATAATTTCATAATTTCTTTGACATGATTGTATTTCATGGAAAAAACACGTTAAAAAATACATTCTACAAAAATAAAATTTAATCTATTAGATAAAAGATTATTTATTTTTTTATGATTCTTTTTATGAGTTTATGAATATTTAGGTTTAAACATAACACTTTGATTGAAATTGTCTTGTCCATTTATTCAAAATGTTAGAATCATTTTTAAGGACTTCTGAAATAAATGATGATTGATTAAAAGCTGATCCGATTAGACTTATACAATTGAAGAAAGCACGTAATAGAAACTTAACGGCAAACAAGGGACTGTTGTTTATGGGACTGTTGTTCATATTTTTATTGTACTTATTTCTTATTAACAATATTGATTTCATCATAATCAATCAACGTAAACTGTCAAAAGTCGTGGTAATTGCAAGCACATTACAAAGTTAATTTAGTCTTCAATTTTCACTCTGACAAACATTAAAATTAACAACAAATTTGGTGTTTATCAAAAATTAAGAAAAATTCTGATTTTTATACTTTTTTTTAAGTCTCTCGTTTTTCAATTAATACAATCGTTAAAATTGAAAGTAAAATATTATGATAGATTGACTGTGCAAATATAGATTATAGGTATTATATTTATTTATGTGTATTATAATTATATGTGAGAAATACAAATAATCAATTATATAAATAAACAGTTATTATGCATGATTTCATAAGCATTTTTAATGACATTTAATTGTATCAACTCTTTTTGTTTCAAGTATATGTCTCGTATATATTAGGAGGGTTGGGCGTCACCGCCGGTGCTCATCGTTTATGGAGTCACCGAGCTTACAAAGCAAAATGGCCGCTTAAAATTATACTTGTTGTTCTCTACACTTCAGCCGGCATGGTAGACAAACGTTTATTAATTACCATTTCGTGTATTGCAAGACGGAAAAATTTTTCTTTGCAATTGTCATCTTTCACAGAACAACCTTTATGAGTGGGTACGAGATCATCGGGTGCATCACAAATACACAGATACGGATGCAGATCCACATAACAGCAATCGAGGATTCTTTTTCTCTCACGTTGGCTGGTTGATGATAAAAAAACACCCAGAGGTGATCCGAAGAGGTCGTCAGATCGATATGAATGATGTATTGACTGATCCTATTTTCGTATTCAGTATCAAGTAAGTTGAACAAAGGATGAATCAAGAGGCACGGTAGTGTCTCGCACCAAGTGTACGCGTACAGTGCGTACAGCGCGATACGAAGCGTGAGACAGACCAAGACTCTTTTACGCGAGACCAAGTTTTGAGAGACCCTTCGATTATCAGATTTTAATAACGGCTGATCTGATCAACTTCTAAGTAGACTCAATGGATAGCTTGGGATTGATTTGCATAAGAAAAGTATTTTTATTTTTCTCCTATGTGCCCTATGTGACGAGCGAAGATGCAAAGTCTAAATGTGACGAATTTACGATTAAGAAACTCCGTTTTCTTAGTCATTATCGTAAATGTAGGTAAGGAGGGCCGCGGTGAAGTCCGTGAAAAAATGTGCTAAAGTGTAGGCAAGGGAGCTGCGGTGAAGAAATGAGAGGTGAAGAAATGTGCTACAGGACGTCGTTTATTTGTCGTCAAGTGTCATCAAGGGGGGCCGCGGTGAAGTCCGCCATCCTCCTTATCCATCGATAATATTAGTCGATGCTAGTCGATAATATCGATTTCGATATTTACTGTCGGTACTAAAAATTTCTAGTTTAAGGGGATCCTAAAGCGGAGACCGAACTTCGACGGGCGCCCTCATCTAGATGGAATTAAAAATGTCGGTAAAATTACCGACAATTTTAATTTCGTCCATTTTCTATATTATCGACTCAAAATGCAGTTTTGTCAGATTGAAAGTCTCGATCTGAGAGAAAGCACAGCTGTACTGTCTCAGCTGACAAGAAAACAATACAGACAATAGAGACAAGGATAGCACATAATGTTCTCTTTTTTCTCTCGCGCTATATGTATATTTTTACTGTTCGCTAAGCTAGCCGATTCAACGATTTGGAATCAGACGTCGAATCGATCGCTTTATCATACATATAATGTTTATAAAATAAATAAAATATTATATTTTATTTATATTTTTTTAAAATAATAAATAATATAAACATCATTTCATCAGTAGTAGCATAAATATTACATTTATTAATGTATTATTCAACGATATAATTCGGTGTAATATGTAAAAAATCAATTTTTACATTTTTATTTTTAAATTTTACATTTATATTTTATATTTATTTAGATAAATTGTCTATAGATATTCGTCTTTAGACATAATGGACATTCTTTATTGCTTATAAAAAAATATATAAAAGTTTTTTATAAACAAATATCTATTTATACGTTGAATAATATATTGATAAGAATAATATTTATGCTACTACTGATAAACATTTTTATATTCTTTATTATTTTCAAAAAATATAAATATTTTGTTTTTTTAATAAACATTATACACACACACACACACACACACACACACACACACACACACACACACACATACATATGCAATATGTATTTTTCGTGTTAGAACTTGTGCAGCGTGATTTATTTATTGAATCAATCAGGATACAAATAATATACATATTTAGTATATTTTCTTAAAATAATATATAACAAAATATACAACAAAGTCAAAACATATGATTTTAAATATTGAAAATGTAAGAATGGGGCCCTCCAACGCCTATACCTATGAGAACGCAACCAACATATTTTTTCCGTCTCTCCGATCTTTTGATTATTATTATAACCAATATTGTCGTAATAGACATTTCTGATTTTTTAATTATAATTTGTAATCAGAATAGTTTCCAATTTTTATTGAAACGTGTCTTGTCTCATTTCCTTCTCTATTGAGACTCTAACATTATTATAAATATTTCCAAAAGTTTTTTATACATTATACATTTTTGGAAAACGTAACAATTTATTATCTTCTATGATTTTTATAAAGTGTTGTCTCATACACTTTACATCCTTGAAATATTTCCTAAAGCTATAGTTGTGGTAATAGCTGCAGCGTAAATTCCACAACATGTACCATCAGGTTGTGCTTCAACTTTTTCAAAAATAATGTCACTTTGACTTATTTTTGGATAACGAAGTTGTATATAATTTTTTTCTTTGGCTGCCAACTTATTATATGTACAGCAAGGTAAACTGTCATATACGTGAAGTTTATTGCCATCAAAAAATATACATCGCCAGTGATCACTACAATTTCCTCGAATTATTTGTAAGCTTTTGTCGCTGTGACTAGCTACAATCATATGAGGAAACTCTAAATATAGCACACTTTGCGTTTCAAAATGAGAAGTTTTTCTTATAACGCGTAAGAATCTATCTAATGATTCGTCATTTAATTTGCTATACATAGGCAAGACATTCTTTTTTAATGAGGAGATAGGAGCAATTATCTCATCTAGAATTTTTTTATGCCTTGCCTTATCGTCTTCAGTAATATCATGATTGTTGCTTATACTAACAATAACACAATCATCATTCTGCTCTATATCTGGAGTAATCGCAGCAGTAATAATTGTTTCCGTCGATGAAATATCAGATTTGTTCTTATCTCTACCGATGACATTTTTACTCTCTACTACATTTTGCTAAATACTTTTTCGAATATTTACTTTTTTAGCTGCTTCTTCCTTTGCTTCTAGAATATAGCTTGGATTTCTAATTGGCATATGCCTATTATAACAACTATCCAAGATTTCCAGAAGCATACATTCGTTGTAGAAACGTATTAGAAGAGGCAGTATTTTATTTCTCCAAAAAACGTCATCTCTATTTACGTGCACCAATTTCATGCTTTGTGGTGTCCATACGGCAAAAATACAATATTCTCGCTGTGTTATGTTCAATTGGCCTTGAACCTGATAATAATATCGGTGATTTATTTCTTGTGGATTTTTTTTATCGAAGATATTGTCTCAATGGCTTTTTTCACTGTTAAATTTTCAGCAGATAAAGGACATTTAATTTCCACCAGACCGTTTTCATCAATAGAAGAAGCATCCAAGCATGGATTTTTAATATCAATAAATAATCCACACGGTTTTATTTTTTTATTTAATTTTATAGCCAATTCTTTTCTTCCTACTTCTTCATTGTCACAACCATATCTTATGGCTGCGATAGCAATGAACAGAGGATACAAAATTATTATTATTTTTTACACTTCTGACATTTCATTGCCAGGATTGACACCTCTAGTATTTAAATTAGTCAGCACACAATTTATGCCTCTGGCATTTTTGTAACCAGCACACGATTTACGCCTCTGGCATTTTTGTAACCAGCACATGATTTACGCCTCTGGTATTTAAATTAGTCAGCACACGATTTACGCCTCTGACATTTTTGTAACCAGCACACGATTTATGCCTCTGGTATTTAAATTAGTCAGCACACGATTTACGCCTCTGGTATTTAAATTAGTCAGCACACGATTTACGCCTCTGACATTTTTATTACCAGCACACGATTTACGCCTCTGACATTTTTGTAACCAGCACACGATTTACGCCTCTGACATTTTTGTAACCAGCACACGATTTACGCTTCTGGCTTTATATTCAATGTATAAATACATATATAAATACTCTATGTGTATACATATATTATTTATAAAATATGAATAAGCAAAGGACTTTTTCCTTATGCATAATTCTATTCCTTTTATATAACATTCTACATAATTATGAAAATAAATCTTCTTTTCTGTAATGATTAACAATTCAAAAAAAAAGGATATTATTTGACGGCAAACTAACTGTATATGATATCTTTATTTGTGTTCACGACTTTTCGACCATTGGTTCTAATCCTTTTTAAATGGTATTATACAATTTTTTCTCAACAGCGTTACATATTGAAAGGAACGGTATTACATTTTTAAATCATCCTACAATTTTGTAATATATTAATATACAACTTACAGAGGCCGTGTGTCAAACAGAGTCCATATATAAAACAATAAAGAAAATTCTTGTGCAAGTGTAGAAAACATGTCAGAGATTTGTGACGGCATGAATGGGGACTGAGTGGTAACAAATTCTACCGTTCTCTTAATCCAGGACAAATTTAGACCAGATAAAAATAAATAAATAAATAGTTGAACGTGTCAATATATTTGTTCGCTGCGGAATGGAGCTTTGAGGAGTGAGATAGAGATACGAGCTCGCACACACACAAATAACTCACACGCAAGTTTCAACAATAATTAAAAGTATATTTAAAAGACAATAAAAGTCTTAATATTTACAAAGGTTATTTACACAGTTTTCTTATTACACAACTCAAACACTTTCAGATCGCGGAACACAGCACGGACAATGCGAGTCCGCGGTGAGGAGCGCGAAACACGATCGAAAGTGATTAACCCTTATGTGCACAACCGGGTACCCGGGTATCCACCGCGCCATACTTTTGCGTATAACTTCATGAAAAATTGAAATATCGATTTTTCCGTCTAGGAATGCCTCGTTGAACTCTTTGAGAATATGAAACGACTGAAAAAAAATTTTTTTTCGAATTTTTTTAACCTAAATTACATGGTTTTATGACACATACACGTTGGGCACAACCGGGTACCCGGGTATCCACTAGGTGTAAAATTATGTTTTCGCTCAGAAATTAATTAATAACATTGATTAATATTTTATTTAGGTAATGGTAGTTTATAAATAAACAACAAATATGATTCTGCTATTGCCGTATTATCCCCACTACATCCCCACTACAGCCGGTCGACTAAGATCGCCCGATCCCCTTCGTACCTGCGCAGCGCTCCGGTACTCAATTGTTATGTTTATTTTTTGGAATGCTGTGGCGGGCTCAGGATCTCCAATATGACTTAAATACTTTCTATTGATGTTTATTTAATGAAATAAATTTATTTCAAACGATTCCGTTTGTTTAAACTGTCAAAAATTAAGATAAACTCGCAGTGGATACCCGGGTACCCCGGTTGTGCAACAACGTGGAAAAAGTTGGTTGTGCACATAAGGGTTAAGGCGTATGCGAATACCGATTCCGCGAACGCGTGGAGCAAGCGATAAGTAATTAATATCTTGATTATAATCTAATTAAAAATTACCCGATCTATACCGTGTTTGGTGTCATTTTAATCGCAAAAGTCTCATTAATCCATTAAAATTATTTTTGGACTGATAAAATGCGAAATGTAAAAGTTTTATTTTCTATGGTAAAATAAAATATGATACGAAAGATTGGAGATTAAGATAGGCTCGCGTCGAGACTTCGGAACTCTCTTTGATATTGACCATCTCGCTTGCTTCTTACTCGTTCTCTCACGCATTCTTATAGCTAGCCGTGCGCCGAGCACACACGTACACCGCTTCTTCCTTGTGTGCGTGAAGTAGCGCGCACACGAGGAAAAGCCGTGTACGTGTGCGCTGGGCTAGCTAGAAGAGCGCGGACATATACGTATATCTTCCGTCTCCGTCTCTCCCTCTCGCTATAGCTGACACGCTTGGCGATCGAGATTGAAAATTATATTTCTTGCAAGGAGACGGTCGAGCTTTCCATCTGGAATTTAGTTGAATATCATATATGTTTTTATATCTCTTCCTACTAATATATTTACTTTTTTCAACGTGTTTTTAAATAATTTATGCAATACATTAAAATTAAACCTATATTAATATCATTATAAAAATTATATTTATATAATATTTTTTAAGGATTAATATAGGTTTAATTTAATATATCGCATAAATTATTTAAAGACACGTTAAAAAAAGTAAATATATTAGTAGGAAGAGTATAAAAACATATATGATATTCAACTAAATTCCAGATGGAAAGTTCGACCGTCTCCTTGCAAGAAATATAATTTTCGATCTCGATCGCCAAGCGTGTCAGCTATAGCGAAAGGGAGAGACGGAGACGGAAGATATGTCTGCGCTCTTCTAGCTAGCCGAACGCACACGTACACGGCTTTTTCCTCGTGTGCGTGATGTAGCGCGCACACAAGGAAAAAGCCATGTACGTGTGCGTTCAGTTAGCTAGAAGAGCGCGGACATATACGTATATCTTCCATCTCCGTCACACGAAAGCAGCACCTTCTATCGTCATATCTAGGAACTAAACTTGATGTCTTTTTACCTCTCGTACAGAAATTTCGTACGAAAGTCTCGGGTATACAGATTAAAAATTTAAACTTTTTTTTGGCTGCATGGAATGATAAATCCTTTTGTAGGATTAAAGTAGACACTTCAACGGAACTGGGTGACAAACTGTTATGTGCAGAAAAGGTACCAAATTTTTATATAAAATTGATATTTTCACGATATTTTCACATTTTGACATTCGCTCTGAAGATAAATATAATGTAATTTTGTAATTACTTCCTTCTTCGGCGTAAAATTTGCACCTCCCATGTTCGTTTGCGTGCATACTTTAATCCTGGAAAAGGATTTTTAATTCTGTGTAGTCAAAAAAAAGTTTAGTATTAATTTTTAATGAAACCGTATGACATTTTGTCGGTAAAACAGACGGCTTTAGGATCCCCTTAATCAATGTACCAAGTCACAATCTTTTTCTGACGTTACTATTGCGAGGATTGCGAATATTGTTGACATTCTGTTTAGAATTATATGAGAAATTAAAAGCCTCTTTTTATTACATTTCTAGTTTAAAATTGCCTCTTTGTTCTTTTGAAGTATGAAAATATTGGAGATCAAATATGAAAATAACAATATATATTTAAAAAGAAACAGAATAGAAAAAAGACGCTCAAGAGTAACATATTAATTGAAAATATTGGAAATCAAATATGAAAATAAAACAATATATTTTAAAAGAATAGAACAAGGATGCTCAAGAATAACATTAATTGACATAAATCTTATTTTCATTACATTTATAGTTAAAAATTGCCTCTGTTCTCTTCCCAGATAGCACAACTGATTCTTTTGATTTCAAAGAGAATTCACTTTCTTGAGTTCTTTTCGAATTCGCGTAATCTGTTCGAAATGAACTAAAAAAGAATTCCTTTTCATTGCGAATTCTTATGGACTCAAAAAGGAATCCTTTTTGAATCTAAAAAGGAACTCACAAATGGTGACATAAAAGTGAAGTCTTTTGGAATGCTGAAAATACTTTTAGAACAGATATGGGATGGAAAAAGAATTCATTTTGTAAATCGGGGACCAAAAAAGAATTCTTTTCGAATTCTCTGTGCTATCTGGGTTGTGTTTCTTGAGGTATGAAAATATTAGAAATCAAATATGAAACAATGTAGATTAACAATGTAGATTTTAAAAGAAATAAATTTAAAACAAATTTAAAAGAATTATATTTCTAGTTTAAAATTGCCTCTTTGTTTCTCTCTCTTGAATTCCAGGAACCAAGAAGTGTCGAAATAGAAAATACCAATAACGTGTGTTTATTATTTTACGAATCTTCTCTTTTTTTTTACTTGTTGATAAGCTGAACCACACATCGTTTATCCGCACCTTAAGATATTTAATACTACAAAATATGTAAAATTACAACAAATTACTTTTTTAAAAAAAAGGTACAAAAGAAGCGCCAAGTATATATCGCGAGAGAACGCGTTCAAAAGAGAATTCTTGCAAAAAAGAACTTTAATATATGTTGAAAACTTTCGGTAAAAGATTACTCAAATTTTCTCTAAAAAAGTAATGAGATATCAAGAAACACAGCAGTGTTTTGTGCCAAATGTTTGCGAAGCGACGCGAAGTGACGAGCATGGGCGTTATATTGTATATTTACGCCGCGTGATTAGTTCAGCATAAGATCTGTAGATGAACAACGGGAGGGGGAAAGGAAGGTCTTCCAACTCATATTTAGACATTTGGTCCTAAAATGGCGGAGCCGCTATCTTCTAGATGTTTAAACTAAGTTTTTTTGTCAGAGCTGTCAATGTATCAATATATACATATTGTGCGCCATTCCGCTAACGTTCTTCGGAGGGCGATTTCCTTGCGCTGTTCTTGCGATCGGGCCTTCAGCCTTCCGGCGCTCGCCTCCTTGCTTGGGGCTCGTGGGACGTCACATGTCCCTCCGCCTTGGCTTGAGGTAGCCTCCTTTACACCCAGCATTCCTGGTGAAAACGAGGTGCCGATGACAGTCTCCGCCGCTCCTTTCAGCGCCTCCATACGGTGTACACTTTCGCGCGGGCGTTCACCTCCGCGTTTCCTCCGGCCCCTGATCGCTGCGCCTCGAGTCGTCAATCTCCTTGCAACCGCTCGTCCGCTTCTCCCCCGTCGATAGCTGCTTTCTCTTCCGGGTCGGGAGGCCGGTATCGCCGAATAAGGTGCCTTATAATACAATAAACTTAAATTAAATAATGCTAGTTTAATAATGCTAAACAACGCTACGCTTGCCCCGGGGATCTTGGTACGCTCGGTCTCTTACGGTCTCGAACACAAGGCCGCGTCTTTGTGACGGTGGCGGGACGCTGCTACCCCGCAGAGAAGCGGCAACGTCACAATACATATACAGGGTGTCCTTCCATAGATGTCCGAGCAAATATCTCGCAACTAGTTGAAGTTACATGAAAGTGTAATAAGAGAAATTTACACGGCTCTGAGTCAGCTACAAAATGCAAGTATAAATTTTTTTTTACTCGTGACCTTTTTGAGTTATGTAGCTCAATATGATTTTTTTTAATGGATAATTTTTTTGCATATTTATATAGTAGGAGTCATTTGCAATCAAAATCATATGTAGTAAAAAATTGGCCACCGAGGTCTCCGGACTTGACACCTTGCGATTTTTTTCTTTGGGATATATTAAAGACACTGTCTATGCAACTATTCTTGAAAATGAAGATTTACGATATAAGATCACTAGAGCTGTTGAAGGCATTACAGCAGAAATGTTGCAGTCAACAATGGAAAACGTATATAAAACGTGTTGAATGCTGCATCGAACATGATGGTAATACTTTCGAGCAATTTATGTGTTAATAAATGTTTCATGAAAAAACAATGTTTGTTTATTTTCTTAATCTCTTTGACATTTCAAACCACGTTCAAATACTTACAATCCAATTTACTACTTTAATACTTAAGATGCCGATTATCTCGTAAATATCTACGATGCATAGTAGCAATTTTTTGCTACATATGATTTTGATTGCAAATGACTCCTACTATATAAATATGCAAAAAAAAAATTATAGGTATCCATTTAAAAAAACCATGTTGAGCTACATAACTCGAAAAGGTCACGAGTAAAAAAAAATTTATACTTGCATTTTGTAGCTGACTCAGAGCCGTGCAAATTTCTCTTATTACACTTTCATGTAACTTCAACCAGTTGCGAGATATTTGTTCGGACATCTATGGAAGGACACCCTGTATATACATGCGTAATTTTCTGCAATCTTCTCTTAGAAAATCTGCTTTTTCTATAGGTTCTTTCGCAAGATATATAATAATATGTGACAATATATTATAAAAAACTGCATGTCATATACAGGGTGGCTGAAAAGTTTCAGCACAGCCGAAGTGTACAGCTAGATTGGCTCATACTGATGATAAAAGTCAAATACCATTATGCAATATTCGCAATAGTTATTGAGTTATTAATTAAAGTGTCTAAGCCAATGCGCGCGTGAGAAAGTGGTAGGTTGGGCTGTTTGGCAACATTGAAAAGCGTGAGGAGTCACGCGGCGAGTGATAATAGACGCGCGACAATAGAGTTGCTCGCGCTCGCGACTCCCCCCGCGCCCCGCGCAGATACCCTCTCGCCGCGTGACTCCTCCTCACGCTTTTCAATGTTGCCGAACAACCCAACCTACCACTTTCTCACGCGCGCATTGGCTCAGACACTTTAATTAATAACTCAATAACTATTGCGAATATTGCATAATGGTATTTGACTTTTATTATCAGTATGAGCTAATCTAGTTGTACACTTTGGCTGTGCTGAAACTTTTGAGCCATCCTGTATAATTAGTTTATGATACTTCGTAGATATTTTTGGATATTAAAAATTATCTTCACCTTCCTGCTTCCAATCATGGTGCCTGTGTATGGATGGAATGAGACTTGGTATAGAGCCTTCGTGTCACAGATTGTTCTTCGTTACGTTTTCCTTTTAAATTCTACGTGGAGCGTCAATAGTGCGGCTCATATGTGGGGCTCAAAACCATACGATGTGTAAGCAAATAATTAACACCCAGAATATTTACAATTGTCCGAGCACACATAACAAACTTTATCAAGAAAAATTTCCTTTGCTATTCTGTATTGCACATAAATAAATTTGTTTCATTTGTTTTAACAATAGGCACATAAATCCAACAGAGAATAATTGGGTCAATGCTCTATCACACGGCGAAGGATATCACAATTATCATCATGTTTTTCCATGGGACTATAAGGCTGCTGACTTACATTGTTCCAACCGCATAACTACAACATTCATTCACATTTTCGCAAGAATTGGATGGGCGTATGATCTGAAAAAACCATCAGAAGAACTCGTGAGGTCCATTGCGATGAAAAAGGGTGACGGAAGCTTATGGAAGACTGTGCCGTATCCAGCCAGTAAAAAATCCTAAAAACAGTAGTTTTTTTGTCTCTTTGGACGACGTCATATTTTGATTCAAATTGTTGTGTAAATGATAATTTATTATAAGACATGATTGGGAAAAAAGTTTTTAAGTTGACCACACGTAGGAATGGTTTCTGAGATACGAAGGGTTCAAGTGACGAAAATCTTCAACCGCGCTGCTGCTCAGTAGTTACAACGTGACATTTCAAAAATTATTTCTATCAGATCAGGGCAAATCAAACTCACTGTTGATGGTATTACACAATAATATTACACAATAATTATGGAACTTTATTGAGTGCGTATAAATGTCGACAGAACCAATCTGAATTAGAACAGAACAGTTGTATATAAGGAACTTTCTGGTTAGTCGACGTTAAAGACAAAAGAAGAAACGTAAAGAACATAGAATATAGAAACTAAAGATGGTAGATTCACATATAAACAATAACTAATTCGAGAAGGCGCGTCGATTGCTCAATCTAATCCTAACACTCCCTCTATCGACGTGCCAGGTAATCCTAATATTTGAACACAACGGTTATGTTTGACTTTTGGTAAAAATTTAGTTAATACGTTGGCGATCATTGATCCGTTCTTTTATAATTGATTTCAATTTCGCCCTTTTCCTGTATTTCTTTAACAAAATGATACCTTAAATCTATGTGCTTACTTCTATTGTAATGTACAGCATTTTTACTTAATTGTATAGCACTTTGGTTGTCACAGTATGTAACTGTAGGATCGTACGCACGGTCGTCAAATTTCATATGACGCATTAGTCTCTTTAAATAAATTGTCTCTTTTGTGACCTCCGATAGACCCATGTATTCAGCCTCCATTGTTAACAAAGCCACCGATCTTTGCTTCTTCGCCTGCCAACTAATTGGTCCTTTCGCCAAAATAACAACGCTTCCAGTATACGATCTTCGGTCGTCGATGTCGCTTCCCCAATCAGCGTCAACGTAGGCATACATATTTTTGTTATCCTTTTTGTAAGTTATTCTATATTCAATGGTCTTTATATATCGTAATACGCGTTTCACTGCTTGCCAATGCGTTATATCTGGTTTTGAACAGAAGCAGCTCAAAACACTCGGTGCAAACGATAAATCAGGACGAGTTGCGATTACCAAGTAGATTAATCCACCGAAGTTCCCGGTATGATTTGCCTTCCATTTCGTTTATTTCCTCTTCTGTTTTTGGTTCATCTTCTTTAGTGATCCTGGTGTTTGATTCTATAGGTATAGATACAAGGATTTACAATCAGACATTCCGAACTTCTTGAGGAGATCACATGCATATCTTTCTTGTGATAATTTTATTTTTCCAGTAGATCCATCGCGTTCTATATTTTTGCCCAATATGTTGCTCACGAGTTCTAAGTTATTCATTTTAAACTCGTATTGTAATATTTTCTTTCGTTCATTCAATTTATTTATGTCTCTTGATCCTATTAATAAATCGTCGACATAAACTATAATTATTAAATCATTTTTGTCTACATAAACGCATGGATCTGCTTCTGTCTTCTTCATGTTGATGCTTGATAAACAATTATCCAATTTCTTGTACCATTCACGACCGGATTAATCCATATAAAGACCGTTTCAATAGACATACCTTCAATAGACATACCTTATCTTCTTGTCCTTTGACACTGAATTCCTTTGACTTTGAATGCTTCTGGTTGATTCATGTAAATTTTTTCAGACAGATCCCCTTGGACATACGCGGTAATTACATCCATCCATTTGATGGACGTGCATTTCTTTTTTTGTACACATGCGGCTAAAAATGTACGTATAGTTTCAAACCTTGCCACCGGTGCAAACACTTCGTTGAAGTCAATCCTTCTCTCTGTTCATTTCCCCGTACAACTAATCTTGCTTTATAACGATCAATATTTCCATTTTATTTCCGCTTGATCTTAAATATCCATCAATTAGAAAGTACTTTTTCATTTTTCGGTCGAGCTACTAATATCCAAATATTGTTCTCTTTTAAAGACTCGTATTCTCGTTTCATTGCAGCTAGTCATAATTCTTCATCTTTTCTGCCAAATATATCTTCCACGCTATAGGGCTCATCTGGAATATTCACACACGCTAAATTTGTTGTTTCGTTAAATAATTTTCTTGGCCTTTCTCGTTTGCCGGTTCTTAAAATCTTAGGTCGTCCGGGAGCTCGATTGCCGTATCATCAACAGTTTCCTCTTCCGGTAAAGATGTTTGATTCTCATTTTGTCCTTCATTTCCTTCTTCTATATTTTCGACGTTCGTGTCTTCTTGTATTATTTCGTTAATGGTTTCTTCATCCGCGGGTTTAGAATTTATTTTTAGCACATTTAATGGGGTTTCAAAGTAATCATATTTCTTTGTATTTTCTTCACTTAATTTTTCGTTGAATCGAACATCGCGTTGTTAATTACTTTTCTAGTTCCAGGTTTCCAGAGCCTGTAAGCTTTTGATTCTTCTGAATAACCTACTAGTAAATACGAATCTCCTTTCGGTTCTAGCTTACTTCTTCGCGGCTTCTTCGCCCTTTATTTAATGCAATTACTCTACTCCCAAAAATGCGCATGAATCCTACGTACGGCTTTTTATTACTCCATAATTCCATCGGCGTGACATCATCAAGTTGTTTGGACGGGCACCTGTTTCGTATAAATGCAGCTATATTTATTGCTTCAGCCCATAGACTTTTAGGTAATTTAGATTGTATTAACATACAACGGGCCATTTCCAAAAGTGTGCGATTTGCTCATTCAGCAACTCCATTCTGCTGTGGCGTATATGCAACACTAAGTTCTCTTTTGATTCCTTCTGCCTCTAAATAATCCTTGAATTCCTTAGAAACATACTCTTTAGCGTTATCTGATCGAAATCTTTTAATGAGACATCCCATTTCCTTCTCGACTCTTTTCTTATAATTTTTCGACATGCGACAAAAATATCTGACCGTTTTTTTAGCATGACTACGTGTATGTATCTTGTGTAATCATCTGTAAATGTTGCAAAGTATTTGGCGCCACCAAGAGATTCAACGTCAAATGGACCACATATGTCAGAAAATCAAATCTAGTTTGCCTGTACTTCTATTGACGGAGTGACTTTGTATGGCAGTTGATGAATCTTTCCTTTATCGCAAATTTCACATGTGAATTTTTCACGAATTATATTCATATTTATGTTCATCACCATGTCTTTCGATTTTAGTTTATTTAGATCATGTCCATATCTTTCATGCCATCGCAATTGCTGGTCATTCTTGTTTGATGAATTGTATAAAGCTGCGTTGTTAATATGTGTTAGTTGATCTTCATCCAATACATATAATTGATTTTGTCTCTTTGCATGGATTGCAATTGTTCCATCTTTGCGTTTAACTTCTGCATGATTTTTAGTAAACATTACTGTATAACCATGATCATACTAGATACTGACAATAGGTTATTTTTAAATCCTGGTACTAATAAGATTAATCCTGGTACTAATATTTTGCAATTTAATTTGACTTATATTATTTTTCAGTTTAACATTTAATTTAACAGTGCCTTCACCAGTTGATTCCGTGCTATATTTTCCAGCAGTGTGAATTTGACATTTTTCGGTATTGTCCAGCTCGAAGAATTTCTTCTCGTCGTTGCACATGTGGCGTGTGGCACACTATCGAAGCACCATTCGGACGACTTGCGATTCTGCGGACAAAATTGTAGCAAGCATTGCATCTTCCGTGTTTGTCTTTGTTGTCTTTCTTACGCACTTGCAATCAGAAGTTCTGTGTCCAATTTTTCCGCAATTGAAACATTTACCTGTAAACTTTGATTTTAGCTTCGTATTTTGTTGATTTGCGTTCAACTTTGGATTTTTAATTGCTTTGTTTTTATTTTTAGGCAGGAGAGCTTCATTATCATCTTCGTGAACGGTGTGCTTATCGTTGCGTTCTGATCGCCTCGCTTCATCTTCTATTAATTTTGCTTTCAATGACTCAATGCTTGGAATTTCGTCCCTAGATTTAATCGCTACACAAAGTTTTCATACTCGGCTGACAATGAATTCAAAATCATAATAGATAATAATTTGTGTGGTATTCCCGCTTCTTCTAATTTTTCGGCAACGTTACAAAACGAACTAATATACGCTGCCATTGTTTGTGAAGATTCCTTTTTCATGCGATACAACTTTTTATATAGAGTGGTTTTTCTTACCGATCCTATCGATTCGTACATGTGCGCTAATATATCCCAAGCTTACTTTGACGTTTGAACTCTTTTTATATGGTTTAGTTGATTGCTTTTTTAATGCTTAACATAATTAATGCGGTAAATATTCGGTTTCACAAACCACCCTTCAATGACCTTGACCTTGACATATATTGTCAAGGTCATTCTCCTGAGTGATCTTCAGAAGGTTTTAATCGCTCGTTTTTCATTAAAAAGTTATTAACAAAATAGTTTGGAAAATATAGCAGTTATTTTGAATACATCTTTACACATCCACCGCCAATGAACAAAAGAAGTTTCACGATAATGTGTGTGTATATGCCATTCCTACTGTTGTTGATATTTCTTATGACTTTGAAACGATATTCGAAAATAAACCAGTATACGATAGATTTTCGTACAGATTCTAAGCTAGCGCATAATTTGAAATATGGTGTAAGAGCGAAAACGCGTAAAACATAGGTTTGCGTCAAAAATTGCAAAACCCATATGGAACCTCACTTCGCATTGAAAAGTGTACGCGTGTAGGCAGTGTGTTCCGCTCTCCCTACGGGGGGGCTCCACTACCGAGAATTAAAAAGTGTATGCTGTCTAGTTTCGTGAAGCAGCCCGGCGATGGCAAAAGATGGTAACATACATTTTTTAATACGAAGTGAAATTCCACATGGGTTTATAACTTTCCACGCTAAGCGAGTTCCACTCACACTTATGTGTGTGTAGCTTCTTAGTAGTGGAGCCCCCCGTAGAAGGGGCGGAACACACTGCCTCCACGCATACACTTTCAATGCGAAGTGAGGTTCCACATGGGTTTGCAATTTTCCATGCGAAGCGAGTTCCATCTGGTGAGGGGAGGCGCAGGTGGGGGGCCGAAGGCTGCACCCCCCCCTTCGGTGTGTGTGTGTGTGGATGTGTTCCAATTCACTATTTTTCAAATCTTTTTTTGTTAATAATTTTTTAATAAAAAATGAGCGACGGCTAAAATCTTCTGAAGGTCACTCAGGAGGATGGCCTTGACAACATATGTCAAAGTCAAGGTCATTGAAGGGTGAAACCGAATATTTACCCGTAAGGCCATAATTCGTTGCAGATCACTGCACTTTTCATCGTTAACTTCCATGACTCGAAATTTGTCTCGTCTTTTTCGATATGCTGCGCATTTGCTATTACCGCCATGGTTACTGTTGTCGATACAATATTTTTGTCGAACTATTTACTTCTTTTCCAGTTATACACGCACCTGGGCCCATAATCTGTCAGATCAGAGCAAATCAAATCACTCACTGTTGACGGTATTACACAATAATTATGGAACTTTATTGAGTGCGTATAAATGTCGACAGAACCAATCTAAATTAGAACAGAACAGTTGTATGTAATGAACTTTCTGGTCAGTCGACATTAAAGACAAAAAGAAACGTAAAGAACATAGAACATATCTGAGCTCTCTTCGGTTGCGGTAGTCCTTATATACCCCCGTTGTTCATGGTGGGGAGAGGGGGGTTGATTTGGTCAGCCAATCAGAATGTTTTAATTGATCGGCCGGTCAATTAAAAAACCCGGGAGGACGGTATGCCAAAAAGGATTTATTTAAAGACCTTTGTCATGGTTGAGGTTGTCAGGATGTTTCAAAATTTCCAGACCTTCACGGTATTTTCTGACGAAATAGCTTTGTGAAGGGGCCAGTATGGTAGACTTATCGTACTGCACGGAATGTCCAGTCTCCAGTGTTCAGCTAAGGCTGATTGAGAAAAGTGGCTGTATTTGGCACCGCTGGTGTTCCTTGATCCGTGTACTGATCTTCCTCCCGGTTTCTCCTATGTACACTTTTCGGCAGGCGCAAGGTATTTTGTAGACACCTGGTGTTTCCAGGCATGGTCTTTGATCCTTGGGATTTGGGAGTAATTGAGAAATCTCCTTTTGGGGTTTGAAGATCACTCTGTTCCGAATTTCTTGAAGGATTCGATATTTCGCGAAGGTTAGTCGCGAAGCGACGTCTGCCCTTTTTTCATGTATAGATTCTCAGGCGCACGACTGCCGCACGTGATCAAGGCCGAACTCGGCGGAACGTTCGTATGTTGAGCGCCTCGTGAATGCGTGAAAATCACGCGCTAAGGTACTGATCGACCACTAGACAACAGCTCGATTTTGGAGCTACGAAATTCCTGTCGGCGGATTTCGGCAGAGCGAGAGAAGCAACGCTAAGCGACAGGCGAGTGCACGCGCTATCGGCCTCTGTAATACGGAGCAGTTAATAAAGCTACTTGTGTTTTAATAAAGCTACTTGTGTTTAACTTGTGTTTTAGAAAGGGCTTCTAAATTTATTCCGTGCACTTGATCTCCCGATCACGCAATCCTCACGCGAACATTTCTATTTGGAGCGTCAACATTTAATGGTCCTTCGAGCCGGATTCTTCGAGTGTATCGGAACTTCTATAGTGAAACAGACAGTTAACGAATGGTGCAGGGTAGTGTGGAAAAGGTTAACACTCAAAAAAAGAAAAAATAACCGTCGGGCGTGCTCAGGCTGTCGCATTCGCTCGCGATCATCATCGCCCTATCTTTCTCGCTCTCCCGCGCTCCGCATTGTCGAGCAGCTTCTTACGACGAACTCGAGCTCCACGAGCGCCCCACGTGCGGCCGTACACTCTTCACGAATATTGCCGTAGCGGGAGTTGGTGCAGGTGAACGTTCACTCAGTGAAGTAAATTTTGAGCTCGTACGGCGCACGCCCCGCGTTGCTTCTACGCGTCGCAGCGTTTCTTCGCTGCGTAAAGTACACGCAAGAAAGGTGTAAGAGGCGGCGCCCCCGCGCGCTGCATTGAGCTCTGACTTTGCGCCCTACGTGCACTTCTTTATGCTATCTTCCGCTCGCAATCATTTCCGGTGGTTCACTCGCCACCGAACCAAGACGTTACGACTAGCAGGCAGCTACCATGTCAGCCGAATTGCGGCAGGTCCTCCTTGAGCAAAATACCACGATCAGGCTGATCAAGCGAGTGCTAATAAATTACAAGCTTCCGAAGGCGAACGTCACTCTCCCCAAAACGAAAGGCCGACTTGCTGACTTGAAGGAGCATTGGAAGAAGGCGCAGCAACTCCACAACAGAATCAGCCTCTTGGCGACGGCTGACGACCAAAAAACGCTGTCGTACTTCACCGACGACGAGTTCTACGCGGCCGAGGATGCCTACCACGACGCAGCGGATGTTCTTCATGACGCGATAAGTAGCTTTGTAAAAACGGACGCTCCTGCTTACGACGCTAGCACTGACTCTTCATATCGCGACGCGAATTCTCAGTCCTCTCTGCAGTTGCCGCGCATTGCGCTCCCGAGATTTTCGGGTCATTTTGCCGACTGGAAAAATTTCCGGAGCACGTTCGAATCTCTCATCGCTGCGAATGACGCGTTGTCAAATACGCAAAAATTTCATTATCTAAAGTCGAGTATTCAGGGAGGCGCCGCGTTATTGATAAATAATTTAAAAATTACGGCTGCGAATTACGACTCCGCGTGGCAGTTGCTGCTAGACGAATACGATGATAAACAGGCGTTGATACATACACACATTCATTCGTTCGTCAATCTTCCCAAAATGAAAAGCGAGAGCGTTGCAGACTTAAAGAAATTGCGAGACACCGCGTCGGCTGCGCTTGCCGCCCTTTCAAATCTCGGATGTCCTGTCGATCAATGGGACAATCTCCTCGTGTATCTCATTTTGCAAAAATTTAGTCCGAGGACGCGTAATGAATGGAGCTTGAAGCGTAGCGGTTCGACGGAATCGTCGTCATATAAAGAGCTCAACGCATTTCTAACGTTGCGAATCCGCGGACTTGCCGATTTTCCCGAGCCGTCGACTGCCGCGTCCGATAATTCGCGGAGCCGAGCTCGCTCCACCGTCAATAATGTGTCGGTAGTAAAGTGCGTCAATTGCGCCGAAAACCATT
This sequence comes from Crematogaster levior, assembly GCA_901521435.1. Taxonomy (NCBI): domain Eukaryota; kingdom Metazoa; phylum Arthropoda; class Insecta; order Hymenoptera; family Formicidae; genus Crematogaster; species Crematogaster levior. The sequence continues at coordinate 94,582 of CABEGB010001199.1, forward strand.
CCTTAGCGAAATGCGAGGAATTTTTGTCAAAATCGGTCGCGCAGCGGCACGCGCTCGTCAGACAGAAGCAACTCTGTTATAATTGTCTCCGATCGGGTCATTTTCCGCAGAAATGCCCCAGTAAATTCCGATGTAATCATTGCCGCCGTCTGCATCATTCCACATTGCATTTCAAAGAAGGCGAAACCACGCCGGCATCCGCCGATCCCGCGTCCGCGTCGCAAGCTGTCGACAGTTCCAGACAGCAAACACCTTCGAGCGCCTCTTCGGTTACCGGTATCGAACGTTGCGCACGTTCAAAAGGTGCAAAAAGAAGTCGCTCATACGCCGAACGTACTGTTAGCCACCGCATGGGTTGATCTTCATACATTGGAAGGACGTTGTTTTAGTGTCCGCGCATTGCTCGATCAAGGATCGACTTTCAGTTTTATTTCCGAGTCTCTTTGTCAGACTTTACGCACGAAACGACAACGGGCCGAACTTTGCATACGCTGCTTCGGCGAAAAATACACCGGTCTTGCGAAGTCCAGGGTCTCACTGCAGTTAACCCCGAGCGCTCAATCTGCACCGATGTTCCCCCTGACAGCGTACGTCTTTCAGCGCATCACGTCATACGCAGCTTCGCAGATTCGGTCTCTCGCGACGTGGCCGCATCTTCACGACCTCCCGCTAGCCGATCCGAATCCCGCTAGTCTACATCCGATTCACTTGCTAATCGGCGCTGATTTGTATGGATCGTTATTGGCGGGCGAGATACGTCAAGGTCCTTTGGGCACGCCCACTGCTCAAAAAACTGCTATCGGGTGGATTTTGTCTGGTCCTACCGGTGCTGCCCCACTCAGAGGGGACGACATTGACGTGTTACCATGCACGTCCGAGTGTGACACGAACTCGTTGTTACGTAAATTTTGGAAGGTCGAGGAGGTATCAGAAGAACGTCCTCTCAAAGCAGAGGACGATCGATGCGAAAAACACTTTGTTTCCACTCACTCTTGCACGTCGCAGGGCAGATACATCGTGCGACTGCCTTTTAAATCAGATTCTCCAATCAACATTGGCGAATCGTTATCGATCGCACGATCGCTGTACGCTCGAACGGAGAGCAGACTACGATCTCGGCCGGAGATCACCATTCCATATAACGACTTTCTTCGCGAATACCTCGCGTTGGGTCACATGGAGTCCGTCAAGGAAGGCGAGACTCCCTCGTATACACCCGTGTACCTTCCTCATCACGCCATTCTGCGTGATTCCAGCTGTTGCGGAAACTCTTATTACTTTCTGCGATTATATCGTAACATTTATATCTGAGAACGATTCTCCAATCGTGGCGTTATCCGCGCGTTTTCTGGAATGTTGTTTATCGGCAATGGCTTTTGTTCTCGGTCTTTCGCATAGACCGTGCCGATGTACGCTGTTTCTAATACTCAGGCCTTGCGTGTGGCCTTCACATACCTCACCATATTGCGATTCATCACACGAGTTCTGATTCGTCCAAATTTCCCAACCAGGCGGATCGCGAAGAGAAGCCGCGCGACCAGAGCTGCGAAATCAGAGAGTACGCCGACGACCGACAGCGGGATAACACGCTTTCCCTCGCTCCGATAACACACACATTGTGACATCGCACAGTGTCGCCCAGTTAATTGTTCGCCGGTACCATTGTACAATAAAAGATCGTTACGTTGTTGAGATCACTTTGGTTTTGCCTCTCTCCTTGAACTCCAATACCGTGATCCAAAAAAGAACATAAATTTTTAGAAGTGTTCGCGGGACCTAACGAGTCCATGATTCCACGCGTTCGACAAAAGGTTTCATGGTCGTGAATTTCTCGCGACCATTTTATGGTCCTTCGAGCCTTGGCGTTCGCGGACTGCAAACGGAAAGTGATCATCTCATTCACTGTACCGTGCAATCCTCATAAACTTAAGACATTCCATTTCGCCGCCGTACGGGAAACCTTCCCCGGACTTCGCAGATCACGTGCGACCAGTGCCGGGGATCACATGCACACCCCATCTTGTCGTGCGCGCAATCACACAGGGCACACGTGAAATAACACTCGCGGACATCCCAGTGCCCTACAGTGTTGCTCAACGCCTTTCGTGCACGAACCAGTGCTACGAAAGTGGCTATTCATAAGAGAGTGAGTGTCGAGTGTTCTCTCGCCATTCAACGCTATTCGCGCGTGCCGTTGCCCTGCGAATAAATCGAACATATCACACGCAGTATCGCGCATCAGTTGCGATACTCCACGCCATTCGTTATTACCATGGCCGAATCCGTTGACTTTCTGCTCACGGAACAATCGTTCACCATAGACGCTCTTAATCGCAGTCTTGTGAATTTCAAAAAGCTGCCCAAAGCACAGACAACGTTACCCAAACTGGAGAGCCGATTGACGAAGCTTCACGATCAGTGGTCAACGTGCAAAGCCACTCATGTGAAAATTCTGCATGCAGTCACGCCCAAGGAAAAAGGCGAGCTGCCATACTTTGTCAAGGAGGAATTCTATGCCGCGGAAGAAACGTATGACAGCACCGTGGACCTGATCAGCGAAGCCATCCGAAAGCTAAGCCCAACTCCTCCTACGCATCATTCCAGTGACCGATCGTCAATTTTTGATTCTGACACGCGTCGTCCGATACAGCTGCCACGCATTTCCTTAACGAAATTCTCCGGTAAATTTACGGAGTGGGAAAATTTTAAAGGCATTTTCGAGTCGCTTGTTGCTAATAACGATTCTCTTTCAAATACAGAAAAGTTACATTATTTAAAAACAAGCGTCATCGGTGACGCCGCTCAATTAATTGCAAATATTCGAATCGCGGATGAAAATTATGCAGCGGCGTGGCAACGGTTGACCGACGAATACGACGATAAGTTCCCGATAATTCAATCTCACATCCATGCATTTGCGGAACTCCCGATCATGCGTTCGGAAACCGCAGCGGAATTACGACAACTTCGCGACACCGTAGCAGCATCTCTCGCTGCGTTAGACAGCCTTGATCGGCCGATCAATTCGTGGGATGACTTGCTCGTGTATTTTATATCACGCAAGTTCAGCTCCAAAACGAAAACTGAATGGAATCTAAAATGTGGCAGTCTCTCTGAATGCCCGACTTATAAAAACATTCATGAATTTATGACTTTACGGATTCGTGGGCTCACCGATCAGGGCATGTCAGTCGAAAATTCGGCGTCTAATTCTCGCAATGGAAAACCACGCGGTACCGTCAATAATGTAATTACACTAAAATGTGTTGAATGCTCCGGAGCTCATTGGCTGTCAAAATGCGATAAATTTCTCGCGCGACCAGTAGATCAGCGAATCAGTTTGATCAACCAGCTGCAGCTGTGTCACAATTGTCTCCGTAAAGGTCATGCCGCGAACGTTTGTATGTCACGAGGTCGATGCTTACGGTGTCAGAGACGACACCACACGACTTTGCATAAAACATCTCAAGCCAACTCGAAGGGTGACGCGTCTCAGCAATTATCCGAAACGAAATCCGAGACGACCGTACAAAAGGCGTCTCCCGTCACTGCCACGGTACAATCCGTGCAGCCGAAAACCCGCGCGCCTGCGAATATTCTCCTCGCGACAGCGTGGGTAACCTTGCGCACACAGGAAGGACGCACTGCAAACGTGCGTGCCCTTCTGGACCAAGGATCCACATATAGTTTCATAAGCGAATCGTTGTGTCAAACGTTGCGGACCAGGCGGCAACGCGCTAATTTACAGATTCGGTGCTTCGGGGAAAAATACAGCGGGTCAGCTCGCTCGCGGGTACAACTACATCTCTCTCCGACCTTCAATTCTCGAAAATCAATATCGTTATGGGCATACGCCTACGAAAAAATTACGTCATACGCTTCCTCTCAAATTCGAGAAGTAAATTCTTGGCCGCATTTACGCGGATTAAAACTCGCAGATCCTGACCCGTCAAGTACCCATCCAATACATTTACTGATCGGTGCCGATTTATACGGTGCTTTATTAATCGGTGACATTCGTCAAGGCTCGCTTGGTACGCCAACAGCGCAGGCCACTCTATTCGGCTGGATCCTCTCCGGTCCCACCGGCGGTACGGATACAACTTATCCGTCCGCTGCTGTTCACAATTGTGTCGTTGAAGACGACCTTACTCCCGTCATCCAACAATTCTGGATAGACGAAACAATTTCTAATTCCGCGCCTCCACTTACGGAGGACGAACAACGTTGTGAGCAACATTTTGCTGCAACTCACACCCGCGACATACACGGACGCTATGTGGTACGATTACCGAGAATGGCGCACCGCCGAACATCGGTGAATCACTTCCGATTACTTCAGTGCTTCACGCCAAATTAACAAATCGGCTGTCACGACAGTCCGCAATTAGCACGCTCTATCATGCGTTTCTCGCAGAATATGAAGAGCTAGGTCACATGACCCAGGTGGAATCCTCCACTTCTAGTCCTTCGCACGCGGTCTACATACCGCATCACGCAGTTCTTCGCGAACACAGCACCACCACGAAATTACGCGTGGTGTTCAACGCTTCCTGCCGTACATCAAACGGCACTTCATTAAACGACCATCTTATGATCGGTCCAAAACTCCAGCAGGACTTAGCCGCAATAATTCTTCGCTGGCGATTATTTCAATACGTGTACACCGCTGACATAGCAAAGATGTACAGACAAATCTCGGTCCACGAGAAAGATCGAGATTATCAACGAATTCTGTGGCACCCCTCGGGTGGTGCACATGTAAATCATTATCAATTAAAGACCGTCACATACGGCACCGCTTGTGCTCCATATTTAGCCATGCGCGTCTTGCGCCAATTAAACGAGGATGATGGACACGAGTTCCCCCTCGCACAAACCATTTTTCGCGACTCAATTTATGTCGACGATACACTTTTCGGCGCGGATGACATGTCCAGCGCCATCAAAGCTCGAGATCAACTCATCGCGCTCATGCAACGCGGCAAGTTTGATCTACGCAAATGGTCAGCAAACTCTCCGGAGTTACTGTCAGACATCCCGCTTGACAAGCGGCAATCGGATCTCGCTATTAAAGGCGATGACTCACTTAAGGTGCTAGGGCTGTCATGGTCGCCCTCCTCTGATTCATTCTGGTTTAAAGTATCTTCTCGCCCCCCTGGTGCAAACACGAAACGCTCAGTTTTGGCATTGATTGCAAAACTATATGACCCACTCGGGTGGGCATCGCCCGTAGTAATAACCGCGAAAATTTTGCTGCAAGAGCTATGGCTCGCCAAAATTAACTGGGACGATCAGCTCCCATCATCTCTTCTTCAGCAATGGATTTCATACTATTCTGATTTGCCCAAGCTCGAAACAATTAAAATTACACGATGGACAGGTTCGCATCGAGATAATGTAGGAATTGAACTACACGGGTTTGCCGATGCATCAAAGCGTGCCTATGCCGCGATGGTTTACTTGCGCGTGCTCCAACCCCATGACGACATTCAGATTACGTTGCTCTGCGCCAAAACCAAGGTCGCGCCTCTCAAGACGCTAAGCATTCCAAAACTCGAACTCAACGCGGTGGTTTTACTCAGTCGACTGATTAAATAGAGTTATCGGTCTTTAAATCTGTCAAACATCCCGGTGTACGGGTGGACGGACTCCACTGTTACACTAGCGTGGATAACTCAACACCCTTCAAAATGGCGGACTTATGTCGCAAATCGCGTTTCGGAAATCCAAAACACTGTTCCGACGATAAAATGGCAGCATGTCGCATCAGCGGACAATCCCGCTGATTGCGCCTCGCGCGGCTTATCTGCTGCCGAATTTGTGACGCACTCTGCGTGGTTTTCCGGACCGTCCTGGCTCCGCACTCATTCCTCAACTTGGCCAATTCAATCGACAAACAAAAACATATCCATCGACGCGTTACTCGAGGAGTCCTCCTCGGCGTCGGTGCATCATACCGACACTATCAATACGTGGACCCTCCCGAACGACTTTTCGACATGGACAAAATTAATACGTGTTACTGCTTGTCTATTTCGATTTGGAACAAATTTATGCAACCGTTTACGGGGGGCTTCATTAAATCTTTCGTTCTTAGAAGCGCACGAACTCAATCGTGCTGAACACTTCTGGCTTGACCAAGTCCAACTATTTTCTTCAGAATTGTCAGCGTTACAACAAAACGCTCCTATTTCAAAATCGAGCCGATTAAGCTCGTTATGCCCATTTCTCGGGCAAGATCAATTAATACGACTAGGCGGGCGGTTAAAGAACGCCCTGTTGCCTTACTCGGAATATCACCCGATCATTCTGGCAGATCATCGGATTGTGCAGCTGCTGATCGCTAATGCACATAAGGCCGCTCTTCATGGCGGCACTCAGTTAACGCTCCGCATCCTTAAGCAACGTTATTGGATTATTTCCGCGCGTTCTCAGATTAAACGGTACATTCGAAGCTGTATTACCTGTGAACGGTACCGAGCCGTCACCGCGGACCAGCTCATGGGTCAGTTGCCCGAACATCGAGTTACGCCGTCAGCACCGTTCACCTACACCGGCGTTGATTATGCTGGACCAGTACTCTTGACTTTGCGGGCCGCTCGCGGTCAAAAGACCAAGAAGCACTACATTGCAATTTTTGTGTGCTTCACCACGAAGGCCATTCATCTTGAGTGTGTAGATGACTACTCAACCGAAGGATTTCTCGCTGCCCTGTCTCGATTTACGAGTCGACGTGGTCTTCCATCGCACATTTACAGTGATCAAGGCACCAATTTTAGAGGTGCCGACAAGGAGCTGCGAAATTCCTTCCGCGTTATCACTCAGGATCCCATTCTGAAAGGTCAACTCGCCAATGACCGCATCTCTTGGCACTTCAACCCTCCGGCAGCACCGCACTTCGGCGGACTCTGGGAAGCTAATGTAAAAAATGTCAAGTATCACTTGAAACGCGTTATTGGCACGCACGCTCTGACTCGTGCCGAGTTTCAAACGCTGTTATGCCGGATCGAATCCTGCTTAAATTCAAGACCATTGACGCCCATGTCTGATGACCCTTCTGATCTTACCGCGTTGACGCCTGGTCACTTTCTCATCGGTCGACTGCTCGTGAGCATTCCCGAACAATCTGTGTCCGATGTAAAACTTAATACGCTTAGCAGATGGCAGCTCGTTCAGAGACTGCATGAGCAGTTCTGGCACACCTGGTCTCACGACTATCTGCATTCTCTTCAGCAGCGAGGCAAATGGCGTGACCCCAAGCATAATCTCGCGATTAATGATCTTGTTTTAATTAAAAATAACATTCTACCTCCTGCTAAATGGGACCTTGGTCGAATCGTCCAAGTGCACCCCGGATCAGATGGTTTTGTTCGCGTTGCGACCGTTCGCACAGCGACTAGTTTACTTCAGCGCCCTACGACGCAACTATGCAAGCTGCCAATTGCTAACGCGGATTCACTATCGCTCTCTACGACTCAATCAAATCCTGTAAAATAAAATACACTACTCGCCTTGTATATTCTTTAACGTTACTCATTGCGCCAATTAGTTAATCTAAAATGAAGATTCTACTCTTGTACTAACTCAGTTCGATCACCCATGTATAATAAAGCCCCGAGACAACATTTCAGAACTACCCTCTCTGCCAATTCGGTACTCATCTTGCATGCGGATGCATGCAAGGCGGGCGGTATGTTGCGGAAACTCTTATTACTTTCTGCGATTATATCGTAACATTTATATCTGAGAACGATTCTCCAATCGTGGCGTTATCCGCGCGTTTTCTGGAATGTTGTTTATCGGCAATGGCTTTTGTTCTCGGTCTTTCGCATAGACCGTGCCGATGTACGCTGTTTCTAATACTCAGGCCTTGCGAGTGGCCTTCACATACCTCACCATATTGCGATTCATCACACGAGTTCTGATTCGTCCAAATTTCCCAACCAGGCGGATCGCGAAGAGAAGCCGCGCGACCAGAGCTGCGAAATCAGAGAGTACGCCGACGACCGACAGCGGGATAACACGCTTTCCCTCGCTCCGATAACACACACATTGTGACATCGCGCAGTGTCGCCCAGTTAATTGTTCGCCGGTACCATTGTACAATAAAAGATCGTTACGTTGTTGAGATCACTTTGGTTTTGCCTCTCTCCTTGAACTCCAATACTGTGATCCAAAAAAGAACATAAATTTTTAGAAGTGTTCGCGGGACCTAACGAGTCCATGATTCCACGCGTTCGACAAAAGGTTTCATGCTTGTGAATTTCTCGCGACCACCAGCGCTACCACGAAACTGCGGGTAGTCTTTGACGCTTCGTGTAAGACTCGTGACGGCACGTCGCTCAACGAGCACCTTCTGATCGGACCGAAGCTACAACAGGATCTACCACCTTGCTCGGTGGCGTCGATGGCGCCACGTATATACCGCAGACATAGCGAAGATGTTTCGACAAATCTTAATTGATCCTGCGGACGCTGACTTTCAGCGAATACTTTGGCGACCTACGCCGGAATCATCTTTGCTATCGTTCCGATTACTTACGGTTACATACGGGTTGGCACCCGCGCCCTATCTCACGATGCGTGTACTCAAGCAGCTCGCGACAGATGAAGGTCACGCGTTTCCCGCGGCGACTCCGATTGTCGAACGTTCAATTTACGTCGACGACGCGCTATTCGGCGCCGACGAAATTCACGAGGCGCGTATCGCGCGAGATCAGTTAACCGGTTTAATGCAAATGGGAGGGTTCCAACTGCGAAAGTGGGCCGTGAACTCATTGAAACTTTTAGAAGACATCCCTGGCGATCAACATGATCACGCGGATCACGTTCTCGCGAAAGACGAGACTCTTAAAATTTTAGGCTTATCGTGGCTACCGCGCGAAGATTTCTTTCGTTTTGTGACATCTCCGCCTACGGCGACTAATCCAACGAGACGATCCATTTTATCCTTTATCGCGAAACTCTACGATCCGTTGGGCTGGGCAGCTCCGGTTGTAATTGTCGCGAAAATTTTGCTTCAAGAGCTATGGTTACTTACTAAAGGGGAGTGGGACGATCCGATCCCAAATGACTTGGTGCAGCGTTGGCTGAGTTATACCTCCGACTTGCCACACCTTACGGGGGTCTGTATCCCCCGTTGGACCGGTCAGCACCGAGACAACTTGTGGCTGGAGGTGCACGGCTTCGCCGACGCCTCCAACCGTGCCTACGCGGCGGTCGCGTATCTAAGGGTGGTGCATTCCGCGACTAACTTTAAGGTCAGCCTTATTTGCGCGAAAACAAAGGTCGCCCCCGTCAAAACTCTTAGCATCCCGCGCCTCGAGTTAAACGCGGTCGTCCTGTTGGGTCGGATACTCCTGTGGATAAGAAAATCCCTCTCCTTATCGCACGTTCCGATTTACGGATGGACCGACTCCATGATAGTATTAGCCTGGTTAAAACAGCATCCTTCGACGTGGACCACTTATATAGCGAATCGCGTTTCTGAATTACAGACGTCGCTATCTACCGTTAGCTGAATAACGTCCCCTCCCGCGACAATCCGGCCGATTGTGCCTCGCGGGGGCTTTCGGCCACGGAACTCGCATCTCATTACCTGTGGTGATCTGGTCCGCCTTGGTTACAAGAACCCTCTACCTCCTGGCCGAAGCATAACCCCGTGATTGACGCGACGATTACGGAACAAGTCTCAGCCGAACAGCGAAAATCTACCACACACCATCTCGAAGGTGCGCACGAGTGGGAACTTCTTCATAGATACTCTAGCTGGACTCAGCTCGTCAGAATAACGGCGTATATTCGCCGATTTGTTGAAAATTTAAAGAGGAGAATCTCCTCCCTGCCGAAAGAAGGGTTGCCGATAAAGGTCTCCGAGTTGCGTGAAGCTGCTGAATTTTGGACTCGCGCAACAAACTCACTTTCCGAAAGAATGGAACGAAACAACAAGCCACCTTCCGGTGTCGAAATCTAGCTCTCTGCGAGCGCTCCATCCCATTATGGGAACTGATTCATTACTCCGCCTTGGCGGGCGGTTAAAAAACGCCGCCATCGGATTTACCGAAAAACACCCCATATTACTACCGAGACATCGCGTTTCGGAACTTCTCATTGATCACGCTCATCGAGCTACTCTTCACGGAGGTACGCAACTTACGTTGCGTACTCTCAGACAAAAGTATTGGATTATAGGCGGCCGTAATCTCGTTAAAGCGCATATACGTCAATGCGTGACTTACGCGCGTCAATCCGCAAAAACGTCTGCGCAGTTGATGGGAGATCTACCGCCTTCGCGAGTAAACTCTTCGCCGCCGTTTTCCCATACAGGCGTCGATTACGCCGGCCCGTTCGGCATTATTCCAGTAGTGGGCCGTGGCCAAAGGATGGTCAAACATTATGTCGCCTTGTTCGTCTGCCTCGCGACGAAGGCGATACATTTAGAGGTTGTAGAAGATTATTCTATCGCCGGCTTCCTTGCCGCTTTCACTCGATTTGTTAGTCGACGTGGATTACCGTCACACATGTACAGCGATAACGGTATCAATTTTCATGGCGCGGACAACGAACTCCGCGATCATTTCCGGTCTGTGAGCTCGGACCCTGCGTTACAAGTCGCCCTCGCAAATGATGAAGTTCGATGGCATTTCATTCCGGCTGCCGCCCCGCATTTCGGAGGGCTTTGGGAAGCGGACGTTAAGAGTTTAAAATTCCATCTCAAAACGAGTTATCGGATCCCGCATGCTCTCCAAGACCGAATTTGCGACGCTGCTCTGTCAGGTCGAGGCGTGTTTAAATTCGCGTCCGATAGCCGCTCTCAGCGACGATCCTAGCGATTTATCCGCCTTGCCGGGTCATTTTTTGATAGGTCGCCCCCTGGTTGCCGTACCGAAGGAGTCCGTGCTTGATATTAATGCAAACCGACTGTCACGGTGGCAGCTTGTGCGATCGATGCAGGAGCAGATTTGGCGCTCTTGGTCGAAAGATTACTTGCACTCTTTGCAGGCTCGGAAGAAGTGGGCTGTGCCGCGGCCAGCTATCGAGGTAAACGATTTGGTTGCCGTAAAGAATCCACTGCTCCCCCCTTCGAAGTGGGAACTAGCGCGTAATTCAAGTGCATCCGGGTTCGGATGGGTATGTTCGCGTCGTTACCTTGCGTACAGCCGCTCAATACAAACGACCAATAGCTCAAATTTGCAAGCTACCGGTGTCATCTGCGCCTGACACATCGGAACAAAATCCTTTCTAGAAGATTCGTGCGACTAGAGAATTGCGCTCACCTGGACATAATGAAACCTTTACTCATTATTATTGTTTGCCATTGATATTTATTGTTAACTCTTCATCACTACTTTCTTACTCTTAAGCTTTACTCATCACCCAATCTTGCGTGAAATCTCTGTTCAAGCTCTGTTCCTGTATAGTTCAGGAAAACAATAGAATTCAATCGATTGAACCGGCTGGCGTTTCGCCTCTTCTCCGGAGGCGAGGCGGGCGGTATGTTCCGGATTTCTCGAAGGATTCAATATTTCGCGAAGGTTAGTCGCGAGCGACGTCTGCCCTTTTTTCATGTATAGATTCTCAGGCGCACGACTGCCGCACGTGATTAAGGCCGAACTCGGCGGAATATTCGTATGTCGAGCGCCTCGTGAATGCGTGAAAATCACGCGCTAAGGTACTGATCGACCACTAGACAACAGCTCGATTTTGGAGCTACGAAATTCCTGTCGGCGGATTTCGGCAGAGCGAGAGAAGCAACGCTAAGCGACAGGCGAGTGCACGCGCTATCGGCCTCTGTAATACGGAGCAGTTAATAAAGCTACTTGTGTTTCACGAAAGGACTTCTAAATTTATTCCGTGCACTTGATCTTCCGATCACGCAATCCTCACGCGAACATTTCTATTTGGAGCGTCAACACACTCTAATGTTATGTTACTCAAAATTCTGCCTATGCGCTCCGTCATACGTTAAAGATACGGAAGGACAGCCGTCTTTTTCTTTCCTCTCTCTTCATCTAGTGTTTCGGTGTTGTTGAGACTAGAGATTTTGTTTTTCAATCTCTTGGTTGTCTGATTGATGTTCTTGCTGTTGTACCCATTCTTAGTCAAGGCCTGATTAAGATGTTTTAATTCTTCATCCAGGGAAGTAGGCTCAGAGATTGTGAGAGCTCTGTATATCAATGAACTGATAACTGAATTCTTTTACGAAGGATGGTGATGGGAGGTTGTGTGAAGATACTAATCAGTGTTGGTTGGTTTTCGGTAAACCTGATGGCCTAAGGTGCCATCTCCACGCACGTAGCATCCATCCGGAAACCCTCTCGGTTAACGATATCAATGGCACGAAAGCCTTAAAACTAACATAGAACATAGGAACTAAAGATGGTAGATTCACATATAAACAATAACTAATTCGAGAGAGCGCGTTGATTGCTCAATCTAATTCTAACAATTTCTATATCAAATTTTTAACTAATTTAAATGAACTAAAATTGAAATTACAAAACAATAAGATTTTTTAAAAATGTGTAATAATACATATGTCAACAATTAATAAAATTGTTTATTAATTTTTAGTAATTTAAGCAAGCATTTGATTTGAAAAAATCTTTGATTCAGATTTTCATTTTTTATCTTTAGTCACGTTTTTTAAAAAATCCGACCGCACCTTCTGATTCTGATGATAAAATGTGTATGAGAAAATAACTATAAGATGAATATTACTATTATTATGAATAAGAACAAGCAAATGCGTAAACAAGAAAATATAATTGTTGAAAAAGCTTCAGAAGAAGATTTCCTGTCTTCACTGGCCGAGTAAATCCAAAAAATGTTATGAACACTAACAAACTTTTTTAATGCATCCAACAGAGCATGCATCGATTTTGACTAACTTTGATCATTTATATCTCAGGAATCTGTTTCTTTATTCAGTTTAAAAATATTTTCCGAATAAAGAGTAATCATAAAAATACCTGTTTTCTCGATCGTTTGATGGACCTTATGGATCGAATCGAATTGTTGTCCAATTAATAGCTAATAGTCATATGTTAATCTGACAAAAATTTTAAATGACCATAGGAATAATTTCAGACACATAGAGTCAAAATTGTCACTTTCGGTGAATAAATCTAGCGATATAGAAAGGATGTGAATGCTATATTAATATTCCCTTACACACTAATTGCTAAATATTTTGAAATAATGTATACATAGTACTAATTTTAAGTCAAAACAATTTTGATGCGATATATACGATATGTACGTTTGATATGATATGATTGCATATTTTACGCTTGATTTTAATTAATTTTTGCTGTTTAGATTGATTTTAATAACGAAATAACGAGTTACTTCATAATATTTAAAATAACAAATTACTTTATAATATTTAATATATATATATTTATAATGAAGTTCGAATTTTAATAATAAGATTCAAAACCACTTGAATAGAATAGAAGCGACCATTTTGAACATTCGACTTAAAATTAGTAATTTTAATAATTAACCCAATTCCTGAAACACTTTTTTCAGCATCTCATTTCTGAAATGGTGGATCGAAAAGACCTGACACATAAAACAATTAAATCTTATGAAAAAAATCATATTATCTATAAACCTTCTACTTTACGAGATCAAACAGTTAAGAATGTGTTTTTAATGTGAGGTTAGGACTCATCGCCTTCCTTGGTTTCCAAATATTAGGTGTACAAAAAAGTTCTGAGCTTTAGATTTCATACAACCAAAATAACAATTTAAATTTTATATAAATTATATATCTTCCCGCCATTTTGCGGTTTTAAAGCGTTGATATTTGGCCTTCTAAAATGCCATACGGTTTGGCGTTTGATGCACATAACCTCAAAAATCAGTAGTGTTCACGATGGCAATAACAAAAGAGCATATTCGATTTTCCATCCACTTCGCGTTTCATCTGAAGAAAAATGCTGCTGAAGCACCTGCAATGATTTATGCTGCATATGGAGAGAACGTTGTAAGTTATACTACATGGAAAAGATTGGTATCAAAAATTTCGCCAAGGAGTCTTAAAGATGAACCGCGTGCTGGACGCCCTGAAAAGATTGAAACGGACGAATTGCAAGCACTGCTGGATATAAACTCTGCGGAAACTGAAAAGGAGCTTGCAGAACAGCTTGGCGTTACGCAGCAAGCCATTTCCTTACGTTTACATACGATGGGAAAGGTTCCGGTCAGAAAGGAAGGCAGATGGGTTCTGCATGAATTGTCCGAAGACAACAAAAATCGATGGCGTGACACTGCACTCACTTTGCTTTCAAAGTTTCGGAAAAAAGATTTTCTACACAAAATCATTACAGGCGATGAAAAGTGGATTCTTTATGATAACTCTAAACGTAGAAAATCATGGGTTGACCTTGGTCAACTTTCGACATCGACGCCAAAGCCCAATATCCATGTCAAGAAGGTTTTGTTCTGTATCTGGTGGGATTGGAAAGGTGTGTTGTATTACGAGTTGTTACAACCGGGTGAAACAATCACGGCAGACCACTACCAACAACAATTGACCAATTTGAGCGATGCATTAGAAGAAAAGAGGCCATTTACTAGCCAAGGACGTCGTAAAGTGATCTTGCTTCATGACAATGCTCGACCACATGTTGCGAAAGCGACTCAGGACCATATCTTTGCGTTAGACTGGGAACTTCTTCCGCACGCGGCGTATAGCCCAGACATGGCGCCTTCCGATTACTACCTATTCCGGTCGCTGCAGCATCATTTGACTGATACACATTTCGTAAGATTTGAAGAGATACGAAAATGCATTGATGACTTTATCGCTTCGAAGCCGGTGAGCTTCTATCGTCAAGGAATTTGCAAGCTACCCGAAAGATGGCAAAAGGTCGTTAATGCAAACGGAGAATATTTCGCTGATTAATATTTTTGTTTGTTTTTGAATAAAGATTGAATTTTACAAAAAAAAGCTTAGAATTTTTTTGTACACCTAAATTACAATTGAAATTTTAACCTGGGTCGAATCGACACCAGGTTTCAGGAATCGGGTCAAAGAAGTATTCTGAGTATTTAGACGAAATTTGCGGTTGTTCTTTGACTATAATTTAAATCAATGTATGATGTCGTCCAAAGAGGCGATTTTTGGGAAATCACTCTTTGAATAATAAAAATGACTAATTATAAGAATCTCATTTCTTCACGATAGAGTTTTGTGGATTAATTAACAATAATGTAATACGATATTATAATAATTTATATGCACTTATCAATATAAACTTAAATTTCTTTGAGAATGTATTATTTTCTTATTAACCATTTAATAATTAAATAATAATAAATTTTGCATTTTAATCATTCCTGTTTCGGTTTAGAAGTAGATTAAATTTAGTTTAGAATCACTTGATTCATATTCATTGATAAGGTTTAATTTATTATAATTTGCGCTGTCATTATTCATGTACTTTCTAATCATTTTCAGAATATTCTCGGTCACATTCCTTTCTCTTCGAAATGTATTCTACGTTTCATGTTTACTAGTTTCGCGGTAAAGCTTGTTTTCGCACATCGCTTCAAGGCCGCTCCCGGCAGGACATTCCAAGCATAGCGATTCCCCCTTTTTTGTGTAGGAAAGTTTCGGTACCCGCTCCAATTACTGACGACGTTAGAACGATACGAGAGAGCACACGATCGAGACGTGTTCGTCTCCGAGACGCGCTGTTAAACCGAGACTAAAACCGAGTGTAAATATTACTCGTGAGTGCGCACAGTGTTAAAACTATCTCGTACCTATCTCATCAACTACGCTAGATGACCGCGGCTAGTTAAGAAAGCTGCTAAATTAGTTCCGAATTACCCAGAGTGGCTACGCGCTGTCGTTTGCCGCGACGGCCACTTCTCGTTAGAATCGCGTAGCGATCGCGAGTGCGCATCAACTCGCGTGGAATGAACGACAGGTTTATAAGTGTGGACATTGAGACGTTTTAATAAATTGAGATTGTCATTGTCGTGAATCTCAACCTGTGCAATTCTTTTCCGGCGTTCAGATCTCACGCTCCTCGCTCACGTTTCATTTGCACTCTTGCTCCCTCACATGCTCATCACTCTATCCTCCCTCTATCTCTTCGACCAGTGCTCGCATAGGACAAACCAACGCTCCTACGCACTCTCTTCTTTCCTCTCGCTCTTTCGCTCGCGCTCTCTCTGAGCGAACCCAGCCTTCTTTCTCACTGCTCGCGATCAATCTTAGCCGATCGCGAACATATTAAAATTTGGTCCTTCAAGCCGGATTCGGGCAGACGGGTTTCTCGAACTGTCCCTCTCAGACATTCAACTCAGTGAGTGCTGTGTCTCAAAACGGGTGAGGCAATGAGTGATTTACTTTTAAAGCAGCAGACGCTGCTCCAAACTGTGGCGCGCTCCTTGTCGAACTTTAAGAAAATCGGGAAGAACAATTTGACTCCTGCCAAAATACGGTCAAGGATCGGCGTTTTGAAGGAGAGTGTGGACGCAGTGTGTAGACGGTCATGCAGCATTGCAGCGCGTCGTTCCTGCCGCCGCGAGTAAGGAGGCGACCTACTTCGAAACGCAGCTTTTCGAGAAACACGAGGAGCTCTATCAGGAGGCCTTGGATCACATGGCGGACTGTCTCGAGGAGTTGGAGCCATCGATAGCAGCTGCACCATTGGCAAGCTCCACAATGCGAAGCGCAGATCTCGTCGCGAATTCTGTCTCACATTTACCGTCCATAAAAATTCCGCCGTTTTCGGGCAAACCGGACGAATGGGAAACGTTCCGCGATAGATTCATCGCATTAATCATAGATAATAAAGAGCTCACCGCATTCTCTCGAATGCACTTCTTAGCGTCGAGCCTCACGGGTAGCGCACTCGATGCAATCAGATCCGTCCCGGTGACGGCTGATAATTTCGAAATCGCGTGGAAAATCTTGCTGTCGAGATACGACAATAAACGCCGGTTAGTTGAGGCTCATGTTTCCGCGCTTTATAATTTACCTAGCGTTGCTCGTGAATCCGCGGCGGACTTGAATAATTTGCGCGAACCGGGCAACCGCTTCTTTAAGAAAATTGAATCGTTCAAACGATGAAATTCTGAGCGACATACTCGTTTACGCAGTCGTTCAGAAGCTCGATCCCGCTACGTGAAGAGCGTGGAAGCTGAGAGGAAGCGAAACATCGGATATCCCGTCGTATAACGACCTTGATCAATTTCTTGCGGCGCATGCTCGAGCGTTCGAGGAATTAAATCCTCTTAGTTCCGCGAAATCTACGCGCACGGCAAGGACCACGAGCGCTACGGCATCGGCGGCTCTCCGATTTTATGCCCTCTGTGTCGCACTTTCTAAATAAATGCGCTCAATTCTTGAAGCTGAACCAAGTCCGCGTCAACGCGCGGAGTTGGTAAAGCAATATCAACGCTGTTGGAATTGCTTCAGTATCAAACACGCCGTGCAATCATGCCCAAGTAAATTCTCATGCCAAAAATGTAAAAAACGGCATCACTCTCTCCTCCACACGGACTCAGGCTCTGCTTCAAACGCAACGGTGACGCCAGTTGAGATTCCGGCGCATAGTCAAAAGGAGGAAACCTCGGCCGTAGCATCTGCGACTTTTCAACTCTCTCAACCGCGGGTGCTACTCGCGACCGCGCGCGTCCGCGTACGTTTCCTCTCGGGTCGCTCTCACGTCGTTCGCGCGCTCCTCGACCAGGGCTCGGAAATCACTCTCATTTCCGAAAGACTTGTACAAATGTTGAAACTCAAGCGCTTTCGCACGCCTATCTCAATCTGCGCGGTCGGCTGCGTGGACGCCGGGACGTGTAAATACGCCGCTCAAATCGAAATATCTTCGGTGAATAATTCTGAGCCGGTGCTCTCGACCACTGCGTCAATAATGCGATCTCTTACCGGTTATTCTCCGCCGCGCTCAGTGTCTCTTCATCAATGGGAGTACCTCGCCGATCTAGCGCTTGCCGATCCTACGCTCACTCGCGCTGAGCCTATCGAGCTACTTATTGGCTCCGATCTTTATGGAGAAATAATTTGCGACGGAATCCGACGGGAAGCGATCGGTCAACCGATAGCGCAAAATACCATTTTTGGATGGATCCTCTCAGGTCCGACGGCGCTTCCGCAATCGGCGCAACCAGCGGTTCAATATTGTTCACATGCGACATCGTTATCGAAAGCGGAGATCTTCTCTCTTGACCAGGCATTGAGACGGTTCTGGGAACTCGAGGAAACTCCCCGTCAGACCATGCTCATGCCGGACGAGCAATGTTGCAAGTATCATTTTATAGCGACGCACTCGCGTTGCGCTAATGGCAAATATGTTGTCCGCCTTCAAAGATGGTCCCCCAATTAATGTCGGTCATTCTCGCGACACCTCAGCTCGCTGTCTCCGCTGTCTTCTCCGTAAATTGAAGAATTCTTCCACCATTCATAAAGAATATTGCGAATTTCTCCGCAAGTACGAGGAACATGGACACATGCAGAGAACCTCGATTCCCGCGGAGCCGTCTCAATGCGTCTACATCCCTCACCACCCGGTTATTCGTGACAGTAACAGCACCACGCGTTTGAGAGTGGTTTTCAATGCGTCGAGTCTCACTTCGAATTCTACCTCTCTCAATGACCACTTGCTCACAGGTCCCAAATTGCAAACCGACTTAGCCGCGGTCGTCATGCGTTGGCGGCAATTCCGATACGTCTATTCCGCTGACATTGCCAAAATGTATCGCCAAATTCGCGTCGATGCACGTGACGTTGATTATCAACGAATTTTGTGGACTGATAGCGAGTCAGAAAGCGTTCGTGATTATCAATTAACCACCGTCACGTACGGAACCGCAGCCGCTCCGTTTCTGGCTCTCCGAGTGCTGCATCAACTTACGCAGGGTGAAGGACACTCCCTTCGGCGGTAGCAGTACTTCGAAACCACATTTACGTGGACGACTTTTTGTTTGGAGCTGACAACGTTCAGATTCTCCGACAAACACGCAATTAGGTGTGTGAATTACTCGGTAAGGGTCATTTCTTTCAATTACGAAAATGGTCTAGTAACTCGTCGCAACTTCTCGATGATATTCCCACGGAGGATCATGGGCTCGCTTGTAGCAAAACATTGCAGAGCGACGAGATGCTCAGCATCCTCGGAATCCGCTGGGTTCCATCTCGTGATGTTTTCCAATTTCACGTCTCTATCCCTTCAACTTCTCTTCGAACTAAACGCTCGATTATGTCTATCGCAAGAATGTTCGATCCTTTAGGCTGGAGCGTTCCTGTTACAATTCCGGCTAAAATCTTCTTGCAAAGATTGTGGCAACTGCGAGCTGGGTGGGACGACATACTTCCTCCAAATCTAACCGGGGATTGGATCTCGATTGAGGACTCATTAAAATCAATTAACGATCTTCAGATAAATCGGTGGGATAAGCGAGGCGCCGATACCCGTGATTGCGAAGTACACGGCTTCTCAGACGCGTCTATTCATGCCTACGCCGCTTCTGTTTATTTACGAGTCCAATCGCTCTCCGGTGAAATCTCTTCAACGCTTCTCATAAGCAAATCAAAGGTCACACCTCTAAAGCCGTTAACAGTGCCGCGGCTCGAACTAGCTGCCGCGGTTTTATTATCGCGCTTACTTGAATTTGTTATTCGCTCTCTCTCTCTCTCTCTCGGGAGTACCTTGTTTCTGTTGGACAGATTCCATGGTAACACTCGCGTGAATCACACAGCACCCATCAAAATGGAAGACGTTCGTATCAAACCGAGTGACAGAAATTCAATCTCGGGTTCCGGCTGCCTCATGGCGGCACGTTTCAACTCATGACAATCCCTCGGATTGTGCCTCACGACATGGTATAAGGACAAGGGTATGCTCGTCCCGGTGGTAGACCACTGCGCAGGTCAACGAGCATACGTCACATTCGGCCAGCTTCGGCTATTTCCGGAGCGGTTCGTGTTCGTGAAATATGGCCGCTATACACGTGCTGTATGGATAACCTACATCCGGCTAGCGTCTGTGTAGTGTGTTTTAGTGAGAATTGTGAATTTATTGCGAAGAAAAAAATGAGCTGTGCAGTGAATGTACGAACCATTCTCGGAAAACGAAAAATATGCCTGGAAAAAAGGTGCAATATTTTTCATTTCCAAAAGATAGTGCAATTGCTGCAGAGTGGCGTAAAGTCTGTGCAAAACAAGACGACTCCGTTATTAAAGGTATGATACTGCGAAAGTATTTTGTGATATTATTATTTAATAGATACAACCAACGTGAATATAATAAAATATACATTGTTTTGTTTAGGGAGAATATGTTCGATTCACTTCGAACCTTCGTGCTTCGAGAAGTCTCTACAGCAACAACTATTGGGGTATTCTCCAGCAAGAGTACGCAAGTTGCGATCTGATGCAACTCCCACGTTACATTTATGTAACGAGTCATCGATTGTGACTGAGTTAGATACATCATTGCACATCGACAATGTATCAGAAGTTGTGGATACTATTGTTGATGCAACACCAACAACATCAACTGCTACAACGGACCTATGTAGCCATGCTGATGACGCCAGTTCCATGTAAGTTCTACATAGTTAAGAATAGAGTAGTTTTTGTCTCTACCCTTATTTAATTGGATTGCGAGTAAAAAACTCCTTAATTTAAACCTGCAATGTTATTTCATTTACTTGACGAACTATTAGGCAAGATTTATATAGCAATTTTTTAATTTTATTATATGCTTTTAGACAAAATTTGCAAAGGGAATTAGCAGAAATGAAAAAGAAGTTGCAGAAGTACGAGGAGAAAGAGAAATTGGACAGGTAGTGATAATACCTTTCTATTTTTTAAGTGTAATGTTTGCAATATTTGTATATACTTATTTTTATTAAATTGTATTCGTATACTTTCAGTGATAATCATCAGCAGCAATTAACAGCGATGAAGGAAAAGTTATCGGAGTACAAAGAACAACGGAATCGAGAGCGTGAAATGTTCGAGGCAAAGATATACGACGTACTGAACAAAGTTTTCACGCCAGGACAAATCCGATCATTGCTGAATCCATCCAAAACAAACGCGTGACATGGTCTCCCGAGGACATAGCCAGTGCTATGTCGTTAAGAAGCGTTAGCCCGAAAGCGTACAGATATTTGCGAAACGTTGTGAAAACGCCTCTCCCTGCGCTTTCAACTCTTAGAAGGTGGGCAAGTAATATTAGTACAGAGCCTGGTATCATAAATGCAGTGCTTCATTGCATGAAAGTTAAAGGAAAAAGCATGAAAAATTTCGAAAAATTGGTTGTCGTAACGTTCGATGAGGTGTATTTATCGAATAAAGTAGGTATCGATCGTAAAATCCAAAAAGTGATAGGACCGCATAAGACGTGCCAGTGCGTTATGGTACGGAGTTTGTTTGCAAATTGGAAACAGCCTATATATTACGATTACGACAAGGCGATGAAAAAAGACACGCTTGAAACTATTATTTCGCAATTATATCACGTTGGTTACACAGTTGTAGCGATTGCATGTGATATGGGTTCGAGTAACATGGCACTATGGTCGGAATTAAATATAGGGGTACCACCGAAAAATTGTCACTTTCCTCATCCTGTTGATCACAGTCTACAAGTGTTTGCATTTGCAGATGTGCCGCACTTATTGAAACTGGCAAGAAATCATTTGCTTGATAACGGATTTACCGTCTGTGGACAGCGCATTGACAAGAAATGTCTCCAGCGAATAGTAGACATTAATACAAAGGATATAAAAGTGTCGTATTCTCTCACACAATATCATCTCGACGTTCAAGGAACAGAACGACAAAAAGTACTCCCCGCTGTACAGGTATTTTCGGAACGTGTTGCGAAAGCTATTGAATGGTACGGATTGAAAGGTTATATGGACAAACTAGACTGGACAGAATCAGCGCGCGTTATTAAATTATTCAACAATTGGTTTGATATTTTTAATGCTAGCAGTATGTATGGGCAACATGAGGGAAAAAATGCATACGGTATTAATGTAGAGAGGCAAAATTGTATATTTGATGAAATGAACACGCTCATGAATGAAATTAAAATTGGAAACCATAAAAGTTTAATAGCATTTCAAAAAGGAATCATGGTAAATAACAGTTCTTTGCGGAAAATGTTGCCTTATATTCAGGAAAAGTATTCCAATTCTAAATTTAAGATCATGTACATTTTGACGAGGCGTTTAGACCAGGACGTACTTGAAAACTTTTTCTCTTTTATTAGAGCCGTTGGCGGTACATATGACCAACCGACAGCTTTAGATTTTAAGTACCGAATAAAAAAGTATATTTTAGGCAAGCATTCGACCAATCTTTTTTGCGGAACTAGTAACGTAACTGCAGAAGAACCTGATATATCTTGTTTCGTATCTCCCCTTGCGAGCGATTCTTCCATAGTTTTAAGCGAAATGTTTGAACCATATATATTACATGACGAGCCAACGAATTTTGCAGAAGAGGAACTGTGCACGGATTGTGAGGTAAATAATAATGTTCCGGTTTGTGATACATCTACATTTCATCCAAGTCTAGAAGAAGATTTACTTTTAAAGGCGTTGGATGAAATGGACATTGTAGACACTATCGAAGATGAAGGTCTCAAATATATCGCGGGCTATGTAGCATATCGGTTCAAACATATAATATAATAATTTAGGGGTTGAAACTGCCGATATGCCTGTTGTAGCCGATGTAGACTGGGTACAGTTTATCTCAAGAGGTAAATGTATGTATTCATCAGACGACTTATTAAAGGCTGCGCGAATCATGAATGTCGAGTTCAGTAAATACCACGGATCGAGTCTTTGCAAAGATAAATGGATCTTTGAAAAGCTCGCCGATATAGTCACATCACAGATTGAATCGATCGAACTATCACGCGATGTAATATTATGTCTCGTTCGAACACGGACTTATATTCGGATTCGCGAAATCAATCGTCAAATAAGTGTTCAAAATAGATGTAAAAATAAGAAAAAGAAATTAATTAAATTTACTAATAATAAAACATAATGGTACGCATCTTCTATTTATTTATGTATGTATTTAGTTTAGGATTAAAGAGCGAATAGATTGTAAGTGCGCGCGTGGAATGGATGGATGAATGGTATAAGTATAATTTGTAAACCAAGTCCCTTTCTTAGCAAGTAACTGAAGTGAAATAAAGTAATAAATAATGGTACGCATCTTTGTCGTTTTCTTTTCCTTGAAAAAATTCCCACAATTGCTTTTTCTAAATTTAGATGCTACTTCAAACTATTTTTCAATCTTGAAGACAAAATAAAATATTTTAAAACAAAAATGATAAACGAACTTTTAATTGACGAACATTGAATATATATACATATATACATTTAATCAAGATTGGGAAGTTACTTTATAAGTTACTGTTAAGGTTTAGGTTATCTGTTGTCTTATACACATTTATTATAAAAATATTATAAAAATATAATAATAAAATATAATATAAAAAATAACTTATTGCATTCATTTCCTATAATAAAGGCATATAAAGTAACTTATAAATAACTTGTAAAAAAATTTTCCCTATTTACCTTGAAAGGAAGGCATGCTTAAAATAATATGTTCGAATTTACCACGTAACGATGACGTATGCTTGTTGACAATTCTGATTGGCCAGTGGGCGGTAACATGCGCACGAGCATACCCTTGTCCTTATACCATGCCTCACGAGACATCCTCGGAAGTCAACTCGCTTCTAACACGCTGTGGTGGCATGGCCCGGCGTGGCTGTGTCGCCCGCGATCAGAATGGCCAACGCCTATAAGTCTCACTTCAATCGAATGCTCTCTCGAGCAAAATGAAACCAAGACTACGCATCTCGTCAAACCAAGGGAGATATGGCATCTTTCGAGACGAATCTCATCTTGGCCACGGCTTCTCCGCGTTACTGCATACGTAATGCGCTTTATATCTCGCATTAGAGCCCGAATTCTCTCACCAGCCGGAGGCATCCAGAGCTCGTCTTCCATCGGCGCTAGCGAGATTCGCACCGCGAGAACCTTCTGGCTCACTCAAATTCAAAGAGAATTGTTTCCTCTCGAAAGAGATGCTCTTTTCAATAATCGACCTCTCTCTTTAAAGAGCGCCTTGCTCTCGCTGAATCCGTTCGTCGACAAGTTCAAAATAATTCGCGTTGGCGGGCGGCTTTCGCGCGCTCCAATTTCAATGCAGACCAGGCATCCCGTTATCTTAGCATCGCACCCGTTGGTGCACTTAATCGTTCGACACGCTCACCTGCGCGCGCTTCACGCGGACACTCAGCTCACGCTCGCAACATTGCGCCAGGAGTTTTGGCTCATTCGAGCTCGCAGCATAATCAGAGCAGTCATAGCGACATGCGTCGTTTGCGCTCGAGAGAGGGCAGCCGTTCCTACACAACTCATGGGAGATTTGCCCTCCGTATCTCCTCCCTCGCACGCATTTCTAAATTGCGGACTAGACTATGCGGGCCCGATTCGAGTCCGCGCCGCGTTCGGCCGGGGCGGGGGGGGG
This sequence comes from Crematogaster levior, assembly GCA_901521435.1. NCBI lineage: Eukaryota > Metazoa > Arthropoda > Insecta > Hymenoptera > Formicidae > Crematogaster > Crematogaster levior. Next base: position 119,147 of record CABEGB010001199.1, read on the forward strand.
TGACATCTCGCAAGGCGTACATAGCCGTCTTTGTATGCATGGCTACGCGTGCGATCCTTGAAATTGTGGACGGCTACTCCACCTCTGCATTTTTGGGAGCTTATTCCCGGTTCACAGCTCGGAGAGGTCTTCCGAGCTCTATTGTGACAACGGCACAACATTTGTTGGCGCCGACAAAGAAATGACCCTTGCATTTTGCGCCGCACTTCGCGATCCTGATCTTCAGGGTCGCACTGCATCAGACTGTGTCACCTGGCACTTCATACCTCTGTCCGCTCCCCATTTCGGCGGGTTGTGGGAGGCGGGGGTGCGGAGTGTCAAACATCATCTTCGGCGTCTTCTAGGAGCTCACACGCTGACGTTCGAGGAGATGGCCACTCTCTTGTGCAATATTGAGGCGTGCTTGAATTCACGCCCTTTAGCACCTCTTCCGGATACCTGTGATGAATACGAGCCTTTAACGCCGGGACATTTTCTCATCGGGAATGCTCTGACACTACGTCCAGAACCATCAATTCTCGATGTCGGAGAAAATCGCTTAACTAGGTGGCAATTGGTGCGTCAGATCACGGAGCGGTTTTGGCGCATTTGACAGAATGACTATATAAACACCTTGCAGCAGCGCACAAAATGGAAGCGCAAAATTCAGCAAGATCTCTGTGTAGGTCAGTTGGTCTTGGTTCGAAACGACCTCCTTCCCCCTTGTAGTGGGAGTTAGGTCGAATACAGCAATGCCATCCCCCCGGGTCTTGACGGGCTGACTCGCGTTGTCACCGTAAAAACGGTGAACTCAGAGTATAAACGACCTTTGAGCAAGTTGTGTCTTTTGCCGATTGAGGTGGAACGATCGGTCAGCGTAGCCACTTGTAAATCCTCGTACGAAGGATAAGTCTACCAGCCTCGACACTCGCTCTTGTATCATACTGTTCATAATTTCGAAACGAAGGTTTTGAGGCGGGCGGTATGTTTCGGTTTAGAAGTAGATTAAATTTAGTTTGGAATCACTCGATTCATATTCATTGATAAGGTTTAATTTATTATAATTTGCGCTGTCATTATTCATGTACTTTCTAATCATTTTCGGAATATTCTCGGTCACATTCCTTTCTCTTCGAAATGTATTCTACGTTTCATGTTTACTAGTTTCGCGGTAAAGCTTGTTTTCGCACATCGCTTCAAGGCCGCTCCCGGCAGGACATTCCAAGCATAGCGATTCCCCCTTTTTCGTGTAGGAAAGTTTCGGTACCCGATCGGCGCTCCAATTACTGACGACGTTAGAACGCTACGAGAGAGCACACGATCGAGACGTGTTCGTCTCCGAGACGCGCTGTTAAACCGAGACTAAAACCGAGTGTGAATATTATTCGTGAGTGCGCACAGTGTTAAAACTATCTCGTACTTATCTCATCAACTACGCTAGATGACCGCGGCTAGTTAAGAAAGCTGCTAAATTAGCTCCGAATTACCCAGAGTGGCTACGCGCTGTCGTTTGCCGCGACGGCCACTTCCCGTTAGAATTGCGTAGTGATCGCGAGTGCGCATCAACTTGCGTGGAATGAACGACAGGTTTATAAGTGTGGACATTGAGACGTTTTAATAAATTGAGATTGTCATTGTCGTGAATCTCAACCTGTGCAATTCTTTTCCGGCGTTCAGATCTCACGCTCCTCGCTCACGTTTCATTTGCACTCTTGCTCCCTCACATGCTCATCACTCTATCCTCCCTCTATCTCTTCGGCCAGTGCTCGCATAGGGTGCAAACCAACGCTCCTACGCACTCTCTTCTTTCCTTTCGCTCTTTCGCTCGCGCTCTCTCTGAGCGAACCCAGCCTTCTCTCTCACTGCTCGCGATCAATCTCAGCCGATCGCGAACAATTCCTTTGATTTCAGATATTTTGAAAATAAATATTAATGGGATATACTCATTTAGAATGATGAAAAAATCGAATTTTTTTCATAAAATGATAGTTTAACATCCCAAGAAAATGATTCTAAAGTATTATAGCAATATTCGCAGATATACGAGCCCTCAGTGCCGCACTCTCCCTGATAAATTCCTACTCTTAAACTTGTCTATTGTTATTGCCAACGAGAGCAGTTGTTTTAAAAATAATTTTTAGAATAGTTGAACGCAAGATAATTTACTTACGAAATGGTTGGGCGGACACACGCAGAACGCTAGAGTTACAATTCCACTATATGGCGCTTGGCACTGAAACATCTTCATTCTGGACCAAAAATTGTCGAGATTGCAGCTTTTGTCACAGCTGGCTTATTTAATGAAGGACATAATGCAATTCTTCGCATAATGAACAATTTAGAAATAAGTATTGGGAGACAGGTCATGACATACGCCGAGGAAACAGACAAGCAACGAATAACTCGCCAGGATCACCGCGCCTCTTTTTCGTCAAAAGAGGATCGGCAAGCACGAAGAGAACGACTTTTGACACAGAATCAATTCTACGAAGAAAGCGAAGGACTGTCTGTATAGCGCAGGAATCGCAGATTAGTCGGTAAGTTAAAAAAATTTTAAGTTTTCACAGTTTTTCAGTTTTACCAAAACTTTAAACGCGTTTTCTCGAAAGTTGCATTTTTCGAACTTGCGGGCACGATAACTCAAAAACCATTCCACCGATGTTGCTGAAATTTTGCACACATCTTATCAATATTATTACCTTCCATATGAACCTAAATAATTTTGCACATTTAAAAAAAAAGTATTTTTTTATTGCAAAAACGAATCCAAAAATTGCGATTTTTTAAATTTTAGGCTGCCATTTCATTAATTTTCAATATTTTCAAATTATCAGAGATTCATATGGAAATTACAAGTGTCTACTACTAACATGATTTTTTTGGTAATTTTCAGATGAATGGTGGCGGATGCTAGAATGCCCGCAGCTTGGAAACAGGACTTTACAAAATAAATCACAGCGCCGCCATTTTGAATTAAAAACAAAATATATATATTTTTTGTAGATCCAAGACTTTTAAATCAAGCATGTGAAAAGTTTCAAAAAGATCGCACAATTATTTCTATCTGAAAAAAATTCATGAAAATCGGTAAAATTTCATGCGTCTAAATGAGTATACCTCTTTAATGAATACATATACATAACAGCATATAAGGTGTTCCACATATGCATCCGCTCGTGTACAAGTAGGTCTTATTAAATTGAACTAAAAAATCCTATATCATTTTACAAACAATCAAAATTAATAAAATTTTGTGATATTAATGAAAAAAGTTGGGGAATCAGTATGCACGATGTGAAACAAGCCTTGTAGATGAGACCTTATTGAAATTAGACTTGACGCTCCACCTTTCGCTGTCACCCGATATTCATCAATGTTGTCAGATCATGGGATCATGTTTTGTATAGCCGAAGTAAAATTCATGTCACTTCGGAAAGACAAAGGCACTTTGAGTGACGTGGGCCATTCAAGAATGTTCACGAGTTATATTCATATGTAATTATATTTATGGCAATAGCTTCCTACGTTACCCACGAGATACTATTATCAACGCGTTTTATTTAAGTTTTTTTTGCAGGCCTAGTTCAAAAAAATAATAAATAAATGAATAACAAAATAAAAAATAAATGATAAATATATTTTCATATGTATCAAAAGGCACGGTAGTATCTCGCGCCAAGTATACAGCGCGATACGAAGCGCGAGACAGACCGAGACTCTTTTACGCGAGACCAAGTTTTGAGAGACCCTTCGATTATTATATCTCAATAACGGCTGATCCGATCAACTTCTAAGTAGGCTTAATGGATAGCTTGGGATTGATTTGCATAAGAAAAGTATTTTTATTTTTTTCCTATGTGCTCTACGAGCGGAGATATTACGATATAAATTCTAAATGTGACGAATTTACGATTAAGAAACTCCGTTTTCTTAGTCATCGTAAAGTGTAGGTAAGGGGGGCCGTGGTGAGAGACGAAGAAATGTACAAAAGTGTTGGCAAGGGGGGCTGCGGTGAGGGATGAAGAAATATACGACAGGACGCCGTTTATTGGTCGTCAAGTGTCGGCAAGGGGGGTCGCGGTGAAGGGTGAAGTCGCAATCCTCCTAATCCATTGATAATATAGTGTAACGTCTTGAGTTTCGACGTTCAGTACTCTGCTTTATTTTTCTGGTCAATCGATTTTCTGGTCAATCTACATCGACTTTACCAGGGAATGCCCGGAGTATAGTAACTCGTCGATTAATAATTTTAATACTAATAATAATAATGAATAGAAAAATGATAATGATAATGAAAATGGAAGAATATAATATGGAAGAATATAAAAATATAATAATGATAATATCATAAAAGAATAGTAATAAAATAATAATGAATAAAATAATGATAGGATAGAATAATAATGAAAATGAAAATAATGAATAATTAATCTTACCTAAATAAAGGGGGAAAAATTCAGCCTCGGCTTGGATTTTATGGGATCCGATGGTAGAAATTTGTACAGGTTGGCTCAAAATTACCCTTCTCGGAAGGTATTAAAATCGCAACGCTGATTAACGCGCGCAATTTCAATTTATTTTTGGACTTCAATTTCCATGCGACAAATATTATAATATAGAACTCGGTGTTTTCTTAGGATAAAGCTGTAAGACAGGAAGACCAGAATTTCATATTTCCCGCCAATACAGCGTGGAACCATGCACCGGGAAGTGTTTCTAAGGACAACCGGTGATTGGGAATTCGTGTGGGTGTCAGGACGAACGGTGATGTTCGGGAAAATAGCGAGACGATGCTCTTCACACTATTCACTGGATCTTTATTAGATGTAGACCCTTGGACGGTCTGATACAGTGAACGCAGTGAATATAAACTCGGTGAATGTAAAATTATAAGAACTCAGTGAACGCAGTGAATAATTCAGTAGACGCAGTGAATAAATCAGTGAACGCAGTGAATAACTCAGTGAATGTAAAAGTATAAAAACTCAGTGAACGCGGTGAATAACTCAGTGAACGCAGTAAATATAAACTCAGTAAATGTAAAATTATAAGAACTCAGTGAACGCGGTGAATAACTCAATAAATGTAGAAGTATAAGACTTAGAGTCTAACGTGTTCTCGGCACGGAGTTACTAATCGAACTGCACGGAGCGTGCAAGATCCGCTGTTCATCTCTTCTTTTAACGATCTTCTTTGTGCCCAGTGGCTTTTTGATATTTTGTAGATAAGGAACGATGATATGTGACTCTTGATGTGTCTCCGATGTGGCGCCGATCGATGAAACTTCTTGACGAGTACTGATTATTACAAATACAATGATATAAAATCTTAACACTAAATTATTACATTCTGAGTTAAACAATACAAAAGTAAAATAAAAGATACTTAAATACAAAATAATAGAGTGTAAATAATGAAATAAAAAATATTTAAACATTATAACATATAATAATATTATTTGTAGTGATAGAATATCGTGTGTGAAGTGACTATATTTCGCATTATTTAAAAATTGAAAACATTAGATTCAAGATCACGTCCCTGGAATGAATGGTAAAACAGAGAGAAGAGAATTGAACGATGTTACAATAGTCAATGCTAGTCGATAATATCGACTTCGATATTTACTGTCGGTACTAAAAATTTCTAGTTTAGCCAATGTATCAAGTTGCGATCTCTTTCTCACGTTGTAACGTCTGGTGTTCCGACGTTCTGTGCTCCGTTTTATTTTTCCGGTCAGTCGATCTACATCAACTTTACCAGAGGATTCCCGGAGATTGATAACTAATCGATTAATGATTCTAACATTAGTAATAATAATGAAAATGGATGAATTTATTATAAAAAACTCAGTGAACGCAGTGAATATAAAAAGTATAAAACTCGGTGAACGCAATGAATATAATAAAAGTATAAAACTCAGTGAACGCAGTAAATATAATAAAAATATAAAACTCAGTGAACGCAGTGACTATAATGTAGGTTTTCGTATTGTATTATGATTTTATAAAGGAAATGAAGAACGAATCTCGTGTATACTGATAACTTCTACAACTAGCTTTATTACAAGAAATACAAACTTGCTCTGTTCTAAGCTCGCGTGTTCTAAGTCACACGTTGTTGCTTTCGCGGAATCCGTCGGGCTCTCTCCTTCTCGGCACCGTGAAAGGCCATTTATATTGCCCATCCGAAAATACGTGGGCCAATCAGGCAATGACACCCGCAGATTCGGTGGTCCCGAAATCGCGCGCTCGCATACCACATTCCCCAACAGGACACAAGAGTCACTCGACAAACAAACATATCTCGCGCAGAACATCAACATACCCGACAAATGATTTCGAAATATATTACATTTTCCAATTCCTACATTCGGCCATTCTGCGCTAATATCTGCCCTCAGATATTTTCGGTTTCCTCGTCGGTTGTCATCTCGTCGCTGTCGTCAATCCAGCGCTTCATATATTCTGCTGCGGTAGATGTCTCGTAAGGCCCCTCATGCTCGCCCACTTTCTCGACGATATAGCGATCATTCCGCAATTTTTTTTTAATACGATACGGACCGAAATACTTGTGCGCTAATTTCAATCCGGGCTTAGCCTGCGTCCTCTTGACAGCAACAAGATCGCCGATCGTGTAAGATGTAGCCGATTTTCTGTGTCTGTTAAATCCTCGGCGGTTTTCCTGCTGCACCCGCCAAATAGCATCCTTGGCTCGGGTTCTTACTTCGTCGCGATTCTCTTTGAACATAGAAATTAATTCCTCTTCTACTAAATCACGGATAGAAACATCGTCCCTCATTCTGATATCTGTCCCAAATAATAAATTAAAAGGCGTCGTTCCAATACTTCTATGTTGCGTCGTATTCAGATACTTCTGTGCCATACTTAAGTACTTGTACCATTCTTCCGGTCGAGGAGCGGACAACTTTGTCAGCAACGGAATTAACGTTCGGTTGACCCGCTCGACCTGTCCATTAGCCCTTGGCATTCCCGTTGTTATACGGACATGTTGCACTCCCTCTGCCTCGCAATATTCCCGAAAATCGTTGGACGTGAACGCCGAACCGCGATCCGATATGATCCTCCTCGGATTTCCAAAAATATCCGATTGTCTCACCAAGCATGCCAAAACCTCCGCCGTATTTGCAGTCTTAACCGCGTAAAGCCAGACAAACTTAGTGAATGCGTCCACTACAACCAATATATACCGATATTGTTTGCGCGTCGAAGGGAGCGGTCCCAAGTGATCGAGATGGAAAGTATCCAAGGGAACATCACCCTTTTCGATGGGATGCAACAGTCCCTCCTTCCTACCCTGCTTCTTCTCAGTCAGAATACAAGACACGCAACCCCGAACCACTCTCTCGACTTTAGCTTTCAGATCCGGTATCCAGTACTCCTTCGCGACTATACACTCGGTTTTGCCTACCGATATATGACCTCTCTCATGTACATACCTAATAATCTGCGCCTGCATCGATCGAGGAATCACCATTCGCTCTTCGCCATTCGTCAGCTTAAATAAAATTCCCGCTCGCATTGCAAAGCCATCGGCTTTGTTCGCCGCCGTCAACTCGATTATTTCTCGCAAACAAGCGTCTTCACTCTGCGCTTTTCGAATTCGCGAGATTATACTATCTTCGCGCTCACTTAACATGCACACGGGTAGCGGACTCCTACTCAGCGCGTCTACGTGCATCATGGCTTTCCCAGGACGATGCTCGATAACATAATTGAACTCTTCTAACTGTAGAGCCCATCTCGCAACACGCACACACAAATCTTTTTTACTCATGGTCAGACTGAACGCCCTACAATCCGTTATTATCTTAAAAGAAATACCTATCAAATATACACGAAACTTTTTTAAGGCTTTTATAACCGCAAGTACCTCGAGCTCGTAACTGCTATACTTTTCCTCTGCAGAAGTTGTACGTCCGCTCGCATAATACACAGGACGCAACATGTGATCATTGTCATATTGTAATAAAATAGCGCCATAGCCATATTTCGACGCATCGGTATGAAGTTCAGTGGTCGCATTTATTGTATATATCTTAAGAACAGGTTTACTCACTAAAGCAGCTTTCAACTCGCTAAACACATTTCTCTCTTTCTCCTCGAAACAAAACTTAACATCCTTTCTCAATAAGTTCGTCAAGGGCCGCGCAATTAATGAATAACCGCGAATAAATTTTCTAAAATAACCGGACAAACCTAAAAAACTTTGTACTTGTTTTACATTCTTCGGCTCGGGAAATCTCGTAACCGCGTCTGTTTTCGCTGCCGACGGCCGTATATTACCAGATTCTATCTCGTGCCCTAGAAACTCTACTTTTGTTCTTAAAAATTGGCACTTATTCCAATTGATCATCAATCCGCATTCACTTGCCCTAACAAATATTCGCTCGCATTTTCCTAGGCCTTCTTCGTAATTTTTTGATGGCACAATCAAATCATCCATGTAAGTTAACACTGTCCCGTCGTTAATAAAATCTCGAAAAGTCGCGTTCACAAATCTTTGGAACACTGCCGGCGAATTACATAAACCGAACGGCATCTTCAGAAACTCATATTGTCCGTCTGGCGTAATAAATGCCGTGTATTTCCGACTATCCTCGTCCACCTCAACGTGAAAAAATCCGTTTTCAAGATCTAACGTGGTGAAGACTTTCGCGCTTTGCAGCCGATCCAGCTGATCGTCAATCAGTGGGAGGGGATAGCGGTCTCTCACAATTTTCTGATTCAAACGCCGATAATCAACGCATAACCGATACGCGCCGTTCTTTTTTTTCACTAAGACCACGGGACTCGAATATTCTGACAACGAAGGTCGCACAACACCGTCGCCTATCCATTCTTCTATCTGTTTCTTTATTATCTGCTTCTCCTGTTCAGAACATCTCCGCGCTCTCTGATATACGGGCTCATCGTCTTTAAGAATTAGTCTCATTTTTACATCCACATTGCGTGTTTTATTTGGCGCATAATTGTGAATCATACTTTCTAACGCATTTTTGTAATTATCGTCAAGATGTGCAACATCTAATTTATTTGTTTCATACACGTGATCAATTTGAAATATTTCCGGTAATTCAGACAATTTCGGATCCGGACTCGGTCTTAAAATTAACATTTCACCCCTTTTTATCGTGATCTCTACGGTTCTCAGAAAATCATTTCCAATAATAAAATCATACCGCATAAGCCCGTCGGAAACTACACGAATTCTCATAGAATATACGTCATTATCAATACCAACGTCGACTTCGAACTCGCCCAATGTCTCGTTTTTATCCGAACCTATGCCCCGAAAATAGATTCTATTTTTTACCAACGGAACGTTCAGTCTACCATGGCAATCAGCACGCATCAAACACATATCGCTCCCGGTATCTATCATCGCAAGAACTTTACAATCATTAATATGCACGTCTTTATAATATTTTTTATCGCAAGCTTCGCTTATCGCACAGCTGTCTCTAGCGCTCACCTTCCCCGTGCACTTTGCCGCCACGTGCCCGCGCTCACCGCATCGGAAACACTTCACGCCGCTCTCCCTCGTCGGACAGTTTGCACCAATGTGATTCAGCCCTCCGCAGTTATAGCATCGCCTCGGGTTTTGCTCTCCTCCATCGCTTCCTCGCGCCTTCGATCCTCCGCGACACCTCGCGTCGCCGCTTGACCGTCCCGTCGGAGCGCCCACGCCGTCTCTCGGTCTCCCCTCTCCAGGCCGTAGGGCCACCCTCTCGAACGCTCGCAACAGAGATGCCGTCGTCGTGTATCCCTGAATCCGCGCTTGATTCTGCAGATTCAGATCCGCTATTCCATCGATAATATAATCGACGAGATCGCTCTCCTCAACAGGCACCTTGTTCGCCAGGATAATTTTGTCGTGCATGTACGTGCCGAAGGCCTCGCCCTTTCTCCACATGCGCCCCTCAAATTCTCTCCTTCGCGCTACTCTATTTGGACGGTGATCAAACATGTTCTTCATTGCCAATAAGAGATCGTTTGTCGACATCTCGATATGCTCAGGTCTCGAGCGGAACCACTCAGCCGCCCTTCCTTTGAGTCGTGAGCCTATTAATATCTTCGTCATTTCGTCTTGCAGTTTGTAAGTAGTCACGAGTAGACGCACCTGCCTCTCCCACACCTCCCAGGAATCATTCGTCCCGTCAAAATGTGCCAATAACTCTGCAACAGCCGTTATGCCGACCCGCGCCGTCATCCCCATCATCTCCGTCGGATCCGTCACCTGCCCGGCCCTCATGCGCTCCGTCTCAACCTCTCTCCCTCCTCGCCTCTCCCGAAGAAGTTCCGCCTCCCGCCGCGCCACCGCAAGCTCACGCTCCAAAAGCCCTCTCTCTCTCCGGAGCATCTCTATCTCTCGCTGTGCTCCCTCCATCTCGCTTACGCCGGCTGTCTCCAATGCATCCTGCTCTTCATTGTGCGTTAGATCATTTTGCACATCGTCTGACTCATGAAGCCAATTGCCCGTCGGATCCGCCTCCATCAGACGATTTATTAATTCGTTTTTTGTTCCTGCCGTACTCAATCCCATAGCCTTCAGTTTTTCTTTAAGCGACAAGACCGTAAAATCGGCAGGGTTCTTCGTAGGACTCATAGCGTCTCCCGCTACCTTACCGCCTACTCTGCGTCTCACTCTGTCACAGCGTTTCCGCACTCACGGCCAGCGCTATCGCGCTCAGCGTCACCGTACTCCCGGCCAACGTTATCGCGCTCAGAATTACTGCAACTCGTCTACGTCTATCTCAGTTCAATCCCGGACGAGCCCCCAAATTTGTAGGTTTTCGTATTGTATTATGATTTTATAAAGGAAATGAAGAACGAATCTCGTGTATACTGATAACTTCTACAACTAGCTTTATTACAAGAAATACAAACTTGCTCTGTTCTAAGCTCGCGTGTTCTAAGTCACACGTTGTTGCTTTCGCGGAATCCGTCGGGCTCTCTCCTTCTCGGCACCGTGAAAGGCCATTTATATTGCCCATCCGAAAATACGTGGGCCAATCAGGCAATGACACCCGCAGATTCGGTGGTCCCGAAATCGCGCGTTCGCATACCACATTCCCCAACAGGACACAAGAGTCACTCGACAAACAAACATATCTCGCGCAGAACATCAACATACCCGACAAATGATTTCGAAATATATTACATTTTCCAATTCCTACAATAATAAAAGTATAAAACTCTGTGAACGCAGTGACTATAATAAAGTATAAGTTCAGAATTTAAACGTGGTCTCGGCACAAAGTCACTAAACGAACTGCGCAGAGCGTCGTCGGCAAGATCCGTTGTTTGTCTTCCTTTTTGGCGATTTTCTTTGTTTTAGTGGTTTCCTAGTGGTATTTGGTTGATAAGGGGCGATAATACGTGACGCTTAAAACAATCCCTGTTTCGAACACTCGTGACAGCTCGCTGGATTCGGGATTCGAAGGATCGATCGAAAGAAAATGAACAAGCGAGAATTTCGAAAGAAAAGATAATTTATTGTCGAAAGCTGGTAAAGACGTTCTAATACAGCAACGCGATGGATAATGTTATATACAGTGCTCGGGTGGATGATGATATGTACAATGACGCGAAAGAATGTTATAGTACAATGATTATGAAAGTGCAGTGATATGACGGTCGGCGATGATGGTGCGATGCGTCCACAACGTGTGGGCCGCGCTGTAGTGTCGGCGTCGCGTGGTATGTGCGGTAACGCGGTAAGTCGGTAGTCGCGGCGCGATCACGCGGGAAGCGCGTTTCGGTGATCCCGTCGCCGTAACAATGGCGAGTCCGCGCACTGTGCTGACGAGAGCGTTTGCTCAGTTTAAAATCCTCTACAGGTAACTATTCTTAACCGATTTTAATGAATAAAAACTCAAAATATTCATCACAAAATTTATAAAAGATTGATGTGGGTGGATTTTTGAAAAAAAAATAGAATAATTTTTAAAAGCTCTGTTTTAAACAAAATTAAATTAAAAATTGAAATCATGTTTTAATTCTTGACGGCATACATTTTTCAGATTAACGGTTATTCACGATAATTATTATACTAATGTTTTCGGGGTCGCTGATTACGAATTTGAAGTCGATTTTCAAAAATTCAAAATGGCAACTTCAATATGGTGGACGAATTTTGTAAAAATTCATCGGATTCGCTTGAAATTAGTTACTCGGGGGTTTTTGGGGTCGCTGATTACGAATTTGAAGTCAGTTTTCAAAAATTGAAAATGGTGGATTCAATATGGCGGACAAATTTTTATAAAATTATACGATTTGCTTGAAATTCATTACTCGGGGTTTTTGGGGTCGCTGATTACGAATTTGAAGTCAGTTTTCAAAAATTCAAAATGGAGGACTCAATATATCGGACGAATTTTTTTAAAATTATCTCATTTGCTTGAAACTCATCACTCCGTGGTTTTTGGGGTCGTTGATTAAGAATTTGAAGTCAGTTTTCAAAAATTCAATATGACGGGTACAATAAAGCAAAAAAATTCTTAGAAACTTATCGGATTTACGTGAAATTCGTTTCTGCGACCATTGATTTTTATCTCATCTACTACGACACTCAGTTTTTTGTTTGGCTTCGAGGATTTCTTGGAATTTTCATTCAGCTTGTGTAAAAGATATCGCAATTTTTCACAAGCTGTCTCAATCTTTGTTAGGTTGTGTACTATTATCAGTTACGTATAAGGGGCTGTACTTAAATTACGTAGCGGATTAGGCCTCTCAATACCCCCCCCATTGTACATAATTTTATTTTTTTTCTAATTATTGTTAAATAAGTTATAAAAATAATGTTTGCTGTAATGTTTTGTACTTTTGGCAATTTTTGAATAATGTTGCCTATAATTAGGAATCTGATCAGAATTTTGAAATTCAAAATGATAGGTTTAATATGGTGGTAAAATTTAATACAATTACTGAAATTACTGAAAAATTACTGATATTTGTTTTATTTTATTTGATATTTCCGGGTTTAGATAGTTAGTACCAGAACAGAAACGATAAAAATGACGCCCATAAGGGTTTTACAACCCATTCAAGCCAAGGAAGCCCTTAAGGGGGGGTTTTACAACCAATTAAAGCCAAGGAAGCCCTTAAGTTAGCCTAATTTTTGTTGCCCCTTAAAAATTAAGGAACCCCTTAAAATACATCAAAATAGCATAATTTTATTCTTATTTTAAAAGCAATTTCCCATGATTTTTGTTGCTCTTAAACGTTAAGCTACCCCTTAAAATACTTGGAACCCATTTATATCAAATAATTTTATACTTAAAACATGTTATATATAACGAGTTGACCACCGATATTGTCTGGTACAACTGTTAATCAATACGTGCCCTGTTCCGATGTTACAGAGGGTTAAAAATAACGGTTTTTTTAAATATTTTAAAATATAACAATAGTAAAACAGTAATATTTAGGTGACTTGTAACATTTTAAACTTTTTTATCCGCCATTTTAAATTTTGAAAATCAGATGTCGGATTCTGCATCAGCGACTTTAAATAAAGGAAATTTCAACATTTTGTTTCGCCATGTTGATTCTGCCATCTTGAATTTATGAAGTATAATTTCAGATTCATAATCAGCGATCTCAAAAACCCCGATATAATATACGCATGTATCTAAATAATATGTTATTTGTGCATAAAGTTCTATTTTTTATTCCGAATATTTCGAGAAGTACTCTCTTACTTCATGTTGGTAAGGGTTGTTTTCTGGCATAAGGTTTGGTTGGCATAAGGTTTGGTTGTTTTCTGGCATAAAGTCTGGCATAAGGTTTGGTTGTTTTCTGGCATAAGGTTTGGCATGAGCTATTAAAAAGCGCATTTTCCTAGCGAATTTTATTGGTTCAAGCGCCTAAAGCGTCCTTGCAAACGGACACTGGAATTTGTTATCTGTCGATCGCGAAGTTCATTATTTGCCGCCGCACAGCGCGGAACACCTACTGTGATAAAGTCGCTAGGAAAGTGTGTTTCATTGAAGCTTATAAGTAATTCACATACGCTGTGCGTTACACCAATTATACTCAAAATTTTGACAGAAATACTTTGCTGTTTACGTGCCCTTCGAATTATGTAGAAAATGAGTTCGTTTACCATCAAGAACAGCATTCTGTGTGAAGAATTACTGAAATTAAATTCTTCGGATAGAAATATTAGTTGCTTAGAGAGCTTTATAAAATTAAATTATGTCTTAACTGAAGATGAATTTAGTATCGTTAAGAAAAAATTGGAGAATCTTTTTTACCCAACATTCAAACGCAAGTTCGCTAATGTTTTCTACAAAATAGATGTTTTTCGACAAAAATTTTCTGCTTGATTAAGTGGCGAGTTTCGAGTGAGTTTTGAAGAAACTTCTAAGCGAGGAAGGCCTACAAGCAGTGATTTTGAAAGCAGTTCGATATCGACAAAGCGCAAAAAAATTATATCTATTACAGATAGTTTATCACCGGAAGAAATAAAAAATGCATTTTATAAAAATCTTAGAGACTCGGGACGGAAATATCTCATCAAACAAATTGACAATATTTTAGGTGGCAGTGAGGTTCCTGAAACAGACACAGTCATCCCTTTTACGGCTGAAGAATGCATTGCGTTAATGGAAGACCTTAAACTTTCTCAGTGGCAGTATGAGATAATGAAAATGAAAATACACGAGAAAAATGCAAACCTTTTCATGTCTTATAAGAAAGTAAGTACAGCTAAGGAGATGTGCTATCCATCGCAAGGGTTATCCATAACGGAAAAAGGTGCGAAAGTTAATATTCAAGATTTACTTGACCACACAGCCACTCGCATCTTAAAAATGCCAGAAGTGCTTTCATCACTTGAAAAAAACAACGAGACCGAACTCGTCTTGCACCTCACTTCAAAATGGGGATGTGATGATTCATCTGATCACAGTCGCTATAAGCAAATATTTTCAGACGGTACTACTTCAGATGAAAGTATATTTATGGCCTCTCTTGTTCCATTGGTTTTGGAAACGGATAGCGACGAAAATAAAATCGCAATTTGGCGTAATCCTCAGCCAGGTTCCACGAGATACTGTCGACCGCTAAGTTTTCAGTATGAAAAGGAAACTCCCGAAAACACCTTACTGTTAGTGTCAGAAATTAAAGAGGCCATTAGCAAACTATCTCCATCTGATGTGCCATCTGAAGTCGGTAGAATAAAAATCCACCACATACTAATGATGACTATGGTTGATGGGAAAGTGTGCACTGTTTTAACTGGTACTTCTTCTCCTGCAACCTGTTGCATCAGTAATGCAAAACCAAGTGAAATGAACGATTTGTGGAAGGTGATGGAAAAAGGAAAGAAGGAGGACAATTTTCAGTATGGCGTTTCCTCACTTCATGCTAAAATTCGCTTCATGGAAAATGTGTTGAATATTGCATATAGGTTACGTTTTTGTAAATGGCAAGCAAAAACTACTGACGAAAAGGCACTGATGCAAGAAGAAAAAAAGAGAATTCAGAAGGAATTTAAAGAAAAAACAGGACTTCTAGTAGATTTACCAATGCATAGTTCTGGTAACACGAACGATGGTAATACTGCTAGGAGATTCTTCCAGAATCCTGAAGTAACTGCTGCGATCACTGGAGTTGATGAAAGGCTGATCCGCAGTTTCGGAATTATTTTGCAAGTGCTTGCTTGCGGCTCACAAATTGACCCACATAAATTTGGCGACTATGCGATGAATACGGCTAGAAGGTATATTGAGCTTTATAAATGGTATAATATGCCCGCTTCTGTGCACAAAATTCTCGTCCATGGCGCTGAAATTATTCAGTCGTTTCTTGTACCAATCGGAACATTGACCGAAGAAACACAGGAGTCGAGAAATAAAGACTTGAAGTATTTTCGTCAATTCCACACGCGAAAAACTAGTCGTGTTCATACGAATACCGATCTGATCCACAAGCTGCTAGTTTCATCAGATCCTTTTATATCAAGTATAAGACGAAAAACGAAACAGTCGAAGTTAGAATTAGACGATGAAGCCAAAGAATTGCTACTTTAATTCGAAATTTGGGTATATTGGGCACCCATACACATGCACATGTACACAAACACACACATACACACACGAGCCCGCACAGACCCCCAGACACACACACACACACGCACGCACGCACGCACGCACGCACGTGAGAGGCAAGGGGACTCACGTAAATACAGCACCCCGAAGGGGTCAGATCCTGCCGCGTCCTTGTCGTTGACCCTGGGTCATGCTGAGAGCAGGAATTTTACGATAAGAAACTCAATCCGATGAATTTCTAAAAATTCTTTCGCTTTATTGGATCTGTCGCATTAAATTTTTGAAAACTGACTTCAGATTCGTAGTCAGCGACCCAAAAAACCACGGAGTAATGAGTTTCAAGCAAATTAGATAATTTTATGAAAATTTGTCCGTCATATTGAGTCCTCCATTTTGAATTTTTAAAAAAGGACTTTAAATTCGTAATCAGCGACCCCAAAAACCCCGAGTAATGAATTTCAAGCAAATCGTATAATTTTATAAAAATTCGTCCGCCATATTGAATCCGCCATTTTCAATTTTTGAAAACTGACTTCAAATTCGTAATCAGCGACCCCAAAAACCCCCGAGTAACTAATTTCAAGCGAATCCGATGAATTTTTACAAAATTCGTCCACCATATTGAAGTTGCCATTTTGAATTTTTGAAAATCGACTTCAAATTCGTAATCAGCGACCCCGAAAACATTAGTATAATAATTATCGTGAATAACCGTTAATCTGAAAAATGTATGCCGTCAAGAATTAAAACATGATTTCAATTTTTAATTTAATTTTGTTTAAAACAGAGCTTTTAAAAATTATTCTATTTTTTTTTCAAAAATCCACCCACATCAATCTTTTATAAATTTTGTGATGAATATTTTGAGTTTTTATTCATTAAAATCGGTTAAGAATAGTTACCTGTAGAGGATTTTAAACTGAGCAAACGCTCTCGTCAGCACAGTGCGGCGGCGACTTTTTCAGTGGAGTCAAACTCTCTCAATGGTCAGAATTGGAGTCAGATAAAATTCACGATCAAATTAATACCCGCTTTTACTGGACGAGAGGATGAAAATGTAGTGCAATGGATTGAGCGCATCGGGAGTATCGGCAGACTATATCGGGTATCGGATGAGGTATTGTTGGTATCAGCCGTGAATCAATTAAGTCATAGGGCCCTGGAGTGGTACAACCGTCAGTCAGTGGAATCGGTAGCTTCGTGGGAAGATTTAAAATTTCAGTTGCGTAGCTATTTTGAAAGAAAAGAGACATATACTTAGAAATATACTTTCACGTTAAGTAGAGTGAGCATTCGCACCTGGAAGGCCCACTCAGAAAAATTTATCGACTATGCGGAAAACAAGCTTAAGCTTATGCGCAGTTGAATTTAACGGAGAGAGAAAAAATCGAACTATTGGCGGACGGTATCAGGGAACCCTTTTTACGCAGTTTGGCATTGGGTTTTTGAGGAGATACTATGCCTGCGTTTATTAATTATATGCGTAAAATTTCCGAGGATAATGCATCTGGACGACGACCTGGAGCCGAGTCGAGAACGGCGGATAGAGCGAGACAGATTGGTGGTCAGCCAAATTCAAAGGTGTGCTTTACATGTAAGCGACCAGGGCACCTCTCAAAGGATTGCCGTTTTGCGAAACCAACGTGTTTCAAGTGCGGCCGACAAGGACACATGAGCAATACTTGTCCTAACAGAAGACCGACCGGCACATCATTAAACCAGCTGAGCAGCGAGCAGAGGGCAACGGCATCCGACGAAGAAGAGCGAGAAGTATCAATAAATGTGACCGTAGGCGAGCGAGCGAAAGATACGTGCGTTCGTGTTGCATTTGAGGGAAATAAAAATAAATTTTTAGATGCTCTAGTTGACACAGGTAGTCCGGTAAATTTAATTAGAAAATCGACCTATATAAAATTCTGCGGAAATAATAAGTTATTGAAATTTAATAATAATTTAAATTTAAAAGGTGTTAATAATTCAGCGGTTAATATACACGGTAAAATACTCGAACAAGTTCGTATTGAAAATTTAGAAAACCGATGGTTCGACATTATGTTGTTAGTAGTTGACGATAGCACGATTTTTTACGATCTCTTATTAGGTAGAGAATTTTTTATTGACTCACAGAAATTAAACTTGTATATCAGCGCGGAAAATATTATTTAGAACACTTGCCGGAATTGAAAACAGATTTGTCAAATATCCTTCCGATATACGTGGTAGAAAGTAAAAATGAATACGACCTTGTTATTGAAAATTTAGACCCGCAGTTGTCTCACAAAGATCAAAATAAACTAATCAACCTGTTGGAAAGGATCGAGGATATGACTGTAGAAAAAATTGAGGACAATTACAATGTTAGAGTTCAGTTGAAAGACGCGTCACTGTTTAGATATTTGCCGCGTAGAATGTCTTTTGCAGAAAGAAAAACTTTAGATGAAATCACGGATGACTTACTTAAAAGAGGCATAATTAAAACAAGCATTTCACCCTATTGTTCGAGAGTAGTTTTAGTAACAAGACCAAACGGCAAAGCACGAATGTACATAGATCTAAGACCGCTAAATCAACGAATTTATCGGCAAAAATTCCCATTTCCGATAATAGAGGATTTATTAGATCAATTACATGGAAAAGTTCTTTTCACCAAATTGGATCTATGAGATGGTTTTCATCAGATACGAATCCATCCAGAAGATACAAAATATTTCGCGTTTGCCACACCCACAGGACAATTCGAATTTTTGACAATGCCTTTCGGTTATTCGGAAGCGCCTGCCGAGTTTCAAAAACGTGTATTACATTTCTTTGACGATCTCCGACGAAAAGGTAAATTATTAATGTATGTAGATGACATGTTTATTGCAACAAAAACGGTGGACGAAAATTTAGAAATCCTAAAGGAAGTCTTAATTAAACTTAAACAATATAATTTAGAACTAAATCTTTCTAAATGTTTATTTCTAAAAAAAGAAATTGAATTTCTAGGGTATAATATATCAAGAAACCGCATTTCGTTATGTAAAAAACATATTCAAGCGATTTTAGATTTTCCTCAACCGAGAACAGTAAGAGAGGTACAATCCTTTTTAGGATTGACAAATTATTTTCGGCGATTTATAGTAGACTACGCACAAAAGGCAGCACCCTTGCGGCGGCTCTTGAGGAGCGATTCGGCGTTTAATTTCGACAAGGACTGTATTCAAGCTTTTGAGATTTTGAAAAAGGAATTGACCTCGCCTCCCGTGTTAGGCATTTACAATCCAACAGCGGAAACAGAGTTGCATACCGATGCAAGTAGTTTGGACTTTGGAGCAATCCTTTTTCAAAGACAAGAAGGTGGCAATATGGCCCCGATAGCATATTTTAGCAAGTCAACCACGGATGTCGAAAAACGATATCATAGTTACGAGCTGGAAACATTGGCTATAATTAAGGCGTTAGAACGTTTCCATGTTTATTTGCAGGGTATCTCTTTTCGAATAATAACTGATTGTAATTCGCTTGTTTTGGCGACGAAAAAAATAAACATAAATCCAAGGATAGCACGCTGGTCGTTGGCCATGCAAAATTACAATTTTGAGATGTTACATCGCGCTGCCAACAAAATGCAACATGTAGATTCGCTTAGCCGAAATTTTCAAACAATCAATGTTATATCAATAGAAGACGAGCTCATGTACCGCCAAGTGATGGATCCAAAATTAAAAGAAATCGCAGAATTGGTAGAGTTAAAAGGAAGTAAGAATTTTACTTTGCTAGACGGCCTATTGTTTTGAGTACATAAAGACAAACCATTATTTGTTGTTCCTGAAAATATGATAATGAACATAATTCGGATGCATCACGACGATATGGGGCACGTAGGGGTGGAGAAAACGATACATGGTATTTGTGAACATTACTGGTTTCCAGCGTTAAAAGTACGGGTAAGACATTATATAGAAAAACACCCATCCAATCATTCAGTAGTCAGCAGTCATCGGGTGTCTCATTCCCATGAATTCGACTGGAAAAATCCTGAAATTCTTTATAAGGAAAATCACACAAAAAAGCGTGAAATTGCCGAAATGGTTTTCATAAAGAAATGCAGTTCTGCGATAAATCTACAGAGAGACACAGAAAATTTGTCAGCGTTATATGATCGTCTCATTGACATTGTATAATTCTCTACGACTATGCGAAATTTCACGTCACTTATTATTCAGCATTGTTGCGTTACAGCTGATAGCACGCCTCGCCCCCCCCGTACCGCTTTTGTTTATTTTTATGTTATGACTCCTTTAACAATTTTCATACCTAATCATTTAGTCTGTTTTTAACGGCCATGAACAGTTGACGCGTATTGAATTGCTAGACATTTTTAACATCTTACTTTTTAATTTTATATTATAATGTAATTCCCGAGTCACACGCTTAAATTGTAAGTAATAATCTTGATAATCTATATATATTTGTAACACATCTTTATTGTATTGTTTCCTTCTTTTATTATATTGACAGATACACTTGAAAAGGACCAAATCTTATGGTCGAAACGTTGTGATCTTTAATAAATGTATCAATTGCCAGTTTGCACGTCAATTATTACCTTATTTCCTGAGTTTTGATATCACTGGCGAAGAGAAGATTATTCATATATTATATAGAAAACTGCGTAAAATGTCTATTTTATTCATGTGCGGGAAAAACAGAAGGGGAATTGCAAATTTTTGAAAAGGATGTTACGCCTATGCAGACAATACATGTGGATCATTTTGGTCCGTTGGAATCGACACCAGACGGATATAAACATGTTTTGGTGACCATAGATGCGTTCACAAAGTTTGTTTGGCTATGTCCGACCAAAACTACTAATACAGAAGAAGTGATACAAAGTCTATTATCAATTTTTAGTTTATTCGGTTTGCCAAAAAGAATTATTAGTGATCGCAGCACGGCATTTACTTCAAATGTTTTCAAAGAATTTATTAGAAAAAATAACATTAAACATGTATTGACAGCGGTAGCGTCTCCTTGGGCAAATGGGCAAGTAGAACGAGTAAATAGGTTCCTTAAATCTACGCTATCTAAAATTGTAGACGAAAAAACAAAGTGGATAAAGGAAATCGGTACAGCGCAATATGTTATAAATAATACTCTACATAAGGCGATAAATACAACACCAAGTAAACTATTGCTAGGTTACGATAGCAAAAATACTGAAGATGAGAATTTGCGCAAAATGATAGACAGCTTACGGGGAATTGATGAGAATTATAATGATGAAGAACGACAACGAGCGCGAAACTTAGCACAAACCGTTAACCGAGAAATGCAAGAATATAATAAACGAAAATACGATAAACGTCATAAAAGATGTTCACTGTATAAAGTAGGAGACCTTGTGATGGTTCGTGTAACGCAAAATAAGTCTGGAACTAACAAGAAATTGTTACCGAAATATAAAGGTCCATATCAAGTTAAAACAGTTCTTAAAAAGAACAGATTTGTTGTAACAGATATCCGATAGGATCCAAACCGTATAACACGATTGTATCACCTGATAAGTTAAAACTGTGGATTCGCATAAAAGAACTCTCAACGACAGCTAACGAAAACGAATTTCCGTTAGACTCTGCCGACGAAGTTAACCCTCCGTCTGCAAAGGTTTTTTCGTCACCTTAGGTCTGCAAAGGGGGGTAACTCGTGACCTGGTATGTGTTTTAGCGACTAGTGCGCTTCAAAAAATCTGAAAAAATTCATGGGGCTTCTTTCAACCTTTAACTTGAAGTCCAAGTCATAATATTTCGAAAAAAATTTATTTTGTTTATATTGTTTTATTAAAAATTGGAGGTACCTATGGAAAAATCACTTGTTTACTTAAGGGAGTTCACTACCGACTCGGTTAGTCAAGTGCATACATATCGCATCGCATGCTTGACTAGCGCTGTATTTTTACGAGACGTGTCAACGTCGCATCAGAGTAATCATATGTGTAATGTATGTGATGTATGTTTGCATATCGTGCAGACGAGTCTTAGTAAATAAACTCGACCGTCCAATATTTGTCAGAATGTCGAAGCAGGCGACTGTTATTAATGGTGGTGTTAAAAAAAGAAAATTTTTTTGGAAGGGAAAAAGAGTTACTGAAAAGGTGTACCAAGATAGAATTCGTCTTGCGGAAATTGGCAAAAATTTACAGAGTGTCGTACGCAAACGGCAAAATACAACTACACCTAACCTCAATGGTGATGACGACAACAATAATTGGAGTATGCTGCAGGGTCGACGAATAATCGACATCCAAACCTTTGCAAAAAATATGATTTGTGTAAAATGCAAAGCTGTATTATCTTTATTGGATTGTAAGGCGGAAAAACAGCTTGGTATGGCATGAATTTACCACATAAAATGTCGTTTATGTGGTGATATAAACATCGTTTCTTCTGACAAAAGACACCGAACCGAAAAATCGAAGGTTCACTTCGACGTAAATACCAAAGCTGTTATTGGTAATATAATCAATTTAGTAGTATATAACAAATATTTGTATAAATAAACACTTGTATTCATCATAGATAATTATTTGCAGGATGTATAAATGCAGGTTTGGGTAATGAACAATTGAATAAACTTTTAGCTGCGATGAACGTGCCACAAATGACTTGGAGAACATACAAGAACCACGAACAAGAGATAGGTCCAGTAGTCGAAGAAATGACCCGAAACAGCTGTCAAAAAGCAGCAGTCGAAGAGAAAAATTTAACAATAACTAATTTAGAAAAAATACAAGCGTTATTGTAAGCTTTCATTTATATTGTATATTTTAATTTTCTATTTTTTTTCGTAATTTATTTTAAAACCTTGATTTCTTTTTTTATAAACTTGTAAATTCGCTTTTATAATGCAAACATGAATATGTTATTTTAATATTTTACAATGATCTTGCATAATATCAATTACAGTAATTATTTATGAAATTGATTGTAATATTTAGTATTTATTCTACATATTACGGCATTGATGAATTGTAATGTTGCGTTTTGCAATTAACTGATGAAGTTCTTTGATTTTTTTCTTATCTCTTATTTTTTTTATTATCGTCATGATCGATCGTTTTTTTATTACGTCTGTTATTTCATAATTTAGTTTACATAATAATTTACTTTTAAAAACTATGTTGCTGTCATCGTATAATAAATTATATAAATAAAATCATGTAAATCTGGATGCATAATCGTTGCAGATTGTATTTTTTCCATTTTATTTCAGACCTATCAACTTGAAAACCAATTTCATTATCCCCGATCTTCCCCATGAATTAAGAGACCAGCCAATTTTACCTGATGGAAGTTTAGTACGAATTGGAGCTTCATTCGATATGGGTTGGACAACGAGAGGTACTGGCAGAACATACGATAGTCTGACAGGAACAGCAGTACTTATTGGCTTATTTAGCCATAAAATAATTTCTTATATTGCATACAATCGGAAGTGCAAGATGTGTGATATGGGTCACCCAACCGAAGATCACGATTGCCGGCGCAATTTTCAAGGAAGCGCTAAAAGTATGGAGTCGAAGGCTGCAGCAACACTTGCGACTGCAAATTCAATTTTCGAAAAGTGCAATATCCAGCTAGGTGTACTTATTTCTGACAATGATAGCTCTTCCATTGCTGCTATACGGAGTGTTAGTAATCATGAAGTAGTTAAACAAGCTGATAAAAATCATACCAGCAAGGGAGTTACGAATGAACTATATAAAATTAAAAAACAACATAAAGAGCTCACTGCTGACACTATTAAATATCTTCATCGTTGTTTTACATACTGTATTTCGCAAAATCAAGGAAATAATACTGAAATGGCAAATGCTATTCGTAACATTCCTTATCATTGCTTCAATACACACACAAATTGTGGAAATTGGTGTGATTTTAAGAATAATCCTGAAAATTATAAACACGCTAACATTGGAAATGGATTTCAGGACACTAGCTTATTCGATAATTTAAAATGTTTATTTAATTCTTTGGCGAATAAGACTGACCGATTTTCAGCTGGTGCTTCCAGCAATTCAAACGAAAGCTTTAATGCTTTGCTAGTAAAGCGCCAAAATCGAGAATGTATGGGATGTCCGCAGCAGGCGATATACGTCTAGCTTGCGCTGTAAATAAAAAAAATGATGACGAAAGTTATGTGTCTGAACTGGCAAAAATACTTTCTTTGTCACCAGGGATACTAAAAAGTATGGAGATAGAGTTACTCGTAAAGCCAAACTTAGATATACAAGATCCAACACACAAAATTTTAAAAAACGACGACTGTTTCTCAAAAAAGAAAAAACGCAACTGCGTCACAAAAAAGAAATCTGCGAAGGAGTTACATATCAAAGTAATATTGCTTTACTTGACAATTTAGATTTACCAATTATTTCTGAAGTACAGCATGATTCTTCACCGATAATAGTCTTTTTTGACTTAGAGACATCAAGCTTTTCTATGGACACAAGTATCTTGCAAATCGCAGCAAAATATAAAAATTCAAGTTTTGCGGTATATGTACAGCCTGATGGAAAAATTGACGAAAGGGCTAGCGAAAAAAATGGTTTGTGTTGTGTAGCAGGAAATTTAGAATTTCGAGGAAAAATTGTTCCTTCTCTGTCTATATCAAAAGCAGTGCAAAATTTGTATGAATTTTTAAGTAGTTTAAACAAAAAGTGTGTCTTGACAGCCCATAATTGCAATTTCGACTATCCTAGATTGATTAGAGCCATGGAAAAAACTTACATGATAAAGCATTTTACATCTGTTGTTTATGGGTTTGCAGACACTTTGCCACATATAAAAAAAATAACTGGAAAAAATGGAAAAAATGAAAACACTTTAGAAGTATTAGCTAATTCTTTAAAAATAGATACTCATAACACACACAATGCTGTGTATAATGTGATAATGTTGGAAAAAATAGTTGAAAAATTGCATATTTCAAATGAAACTATTCGTAATAATGCCTTACTTTGGAATGAAGCATTGAGAAAATACAAATTAATCGAAGAAATGCCAAAAGCTCTAACTCAACTAAAATCATTGAATACTTGTACTTCCATTGGAACAAGGAAAAAATTAGTCTATGCAAATATTTCGTATGAAATGATTAAAAAAGCTTACGACGATAACAAACTATTAGGCTTAATAGATCTTCTAGGAGAAGACGAACATGGTATTGTACAAATCACAAAGTCTCGATCTGTGATAAACAAAATTGTAAAACATTTTCAAGATCTACCAAAGTAGTTAGTAAAAATTACGTTTGTTTTTGTTCAGTATTAATTAGACATAAACTAAGATTACTATTAACATGTTATGTATTTTTGCTAAAAAAGAATTATAATTATGTTCATATAGTTAAAAATTTATGAGACATTCGTTTTCACAGTGTAAGTACTTTTTGTAGATTAAAAAATTCAGTGCTACTGTTATATTTATAGGTACTTGACAGTATTCTTAAAATAAAAATCATTTTATCTGATTTGATATTTTATTAACCTTCTAATTGAAATATTCATATATACAAATATTCTTAATATTTTAAGAAATACAAGCCATTGTTTATAATTTTTACGTTATAAATCTAAACAGTGTAGTATAGGTTTCCAAAAACTGTTCTAAGTGCGAATAATCTCGTTTGAATGTGCGCGCTCTTTTAAGGTTATACGACGTTGCCATGTGTAATCGGTACCGATGACAACGGCTTATAAATCTTATTTTTTGTTGCATTTTTATTTATTTCTCTGCTCCCAGGTACCTAATCGATATTTTTAAAAAAGTTCTAGTTAGATAGACTTTTTTGTCATACGTACAAAAATCGCTGGCGAAAACTGCCTGTTTATTGTTTGTGAATTACAAGCATTAAAATTATATCCCATAAGATTCTGTGTTAAATACATAAAAATATATTTATTAATTTCTCGCGGACGAGGTACTGAATCGACTCCAAAATTTAACTGGGTACTTCAGACACATAAATGATCTTGCATGTAAATTTTCAGCAAAATCTCCCTGTTTATTCTATTTGGTAGTGAACTCCCTTAAAAAATCATAACTTTAAGACAACAAAAGATATCGACATGAATCAAGAACGAAATTAAAGGGGAAGAATGTACCTTTTAACAAAAAAATGGCTCAATTGATGATTTTGAAAAAAATGCTTAATTTTTGCACATCAAAATAGGTAATTTTTTATTACAAATTTCGACATAAAAATGGGAATAAAAAGGGATTGACGAATAACAATGGCACTGAAACGCATAATATCATGTCAGGTGATTGCCAGTATTTATTATAATATAACAAAAGTACAAAAAAAAGTTACAAAAATGTACACAAATGTAATCACTGCCTTAAACGGTCTTGTTGGAGCACTCGAGGCAGTTGTAAACTCGGTGGTCTTCGCAGGTCGGTTTTTGGCATTTTGCGCAACAATAAAATGTTTTCCTGTCTGTCTTTTTAAGGCACTTGATCGTTGCGCCATTTTCAACGATTTCTGCACAAAAAAAATTTTTTTAATTTTTCCGCCACGGGGATATTTTTATGGCTTTTTTAAAGATATATTAATGCCAAAAAAACTGGGAAAAAAAAATTTTTCTTAACTCACCTATTTTGGCAACACGCTCTGCAAAGGGGGGTCACTCGTGCCTTCGTCGATTTTAGTCGGGCTGCCACGGCGGTCTCAGGCGAACTGCCGACTCGGTACCAGTGCTGCCAGACGGGCCGGGTTGCCCCTCCACAAGCTAGGCCGTATACAGTAACGTGTTATAAGCGGATCCCTCAATCCCAGTAAATATAAAAAATCTAAATTTTTATTTTTTTTTTAAATTAATGGTTAACAGATTAATAATATAGATTTAAAAAGAATATAAATTACAGAATTTATTTTGCTATTTCTTCCTTTCATCTCACACGTCACGCCACACGCCACAGCATTGCGCGCGTAACACGTTACTGCGGTTACCATGGTTACCGTGCGCGAGATTTAAAAGATGGAGGGGCAACCCGGCCCGTCTGGCAGCACTGCTCGGTACCGCGTGTGGTGCTTCTCGGGCAACCTAACTTTTTTTACGGATGCCACCTAGCGCCCTTTCTTGGCGCCTTCCGAAGTTACAACGACTGGAAGTTTTCGGGAGGGCATGAGTGACCCCCCTTCGCAGACGGAGGGTTAATAACGAATTGTTGGACGATAAAGATAATCAAGAATTTTAAATGAATAGGTTTATATAAAAAAAAAAAAAAAAAATCTTAGATTAAATAATTGGACATAGTTCGAGGACGAACCTTAGACTCAGGATGACCGAAAACTGTAAGATCCTGAGATAATCTGCGTGTTTATCGATAAATTAGACTCCTGTTAAGCCGGCATTAGGCAGGTATTTTGAAGAATAGGAGAGGGGATTTTTAGAGGGGAGAATAGGATAAAGACTCGCGATTTCAAGGAACGAGAAGAAGTCGGAGACAGTATGCGATTTGGAGGAGTGGAATAAATTAGCAATAAGTACAAATGGAGATAATTTATTAAAGTAGATCTGAGGGAATTGATCTGAAAGAGTGAATATCTGGATTGTGAAGACGAGGAACTGTCCATGAGTTGATATGTAAAGTATATGTTATTTAATTAAATATATAAAGATTTACTGGCATAAAATTATGATACCATCCTGAAAAACTTTTCTAATCTAAAAGATTGATAACTAAGCTTGAATAGATAAAACCTTACACTACGTAAAACCTTACACCACCACACTCGCAGGCTCAAAAATGGCGGACCATGCGACGACCTTACCTAGTCCGTTCCTCAATCTACAGACCTTGTCATAGCGCTGTGAACGTGTTTCGGACCGCAGCCAAGGGTATGCTATTGCGCATAATCAATGAAGGACTTTATTCAAGGCTACATCATACTGAGCGGCAAATTTAAAGCAGTGATTTTACAATAATTACCAAAGCATTTTTATATTAGCAGTTATTTTCTGTTATGCCATATTAGCAATTATTATTTGTTATTGCCATATTTTTTATTATTTATCATTTGTTGCCATGTTATTTGTTATTGCCATATTAGCAGTTATTATTTGTTTTTGTTTAATATTTGGTGAACGATAAAAATAAGATAATAATTTTAAAAACATAAAACAGAACGTAATTTTTATAAACATTTGCAAATTTATTGATCATCGACAGATTAAATAATTGAACAATTAAAAAACAATTTGATCTGATTGAATTATTTACACATCTTTCCATACATTTCGGTTAATTAAATTAGTATTAATAAAAATAATAATTTGATATTACTTTTAAAAACTATATTTTAATTATACAAATAACCCAGCAAACCAAGAATATAATTGTTATATAACATGCACATAATAAGTGTATTTATTACGTATATGTAACAATTACATCTTGGTTTGCTGGAAAAATAAAAATATAATTAACTCGTTAAACATAGTTTCCTAAAATAAAACATTTTTATGATATATCCGTATTGAATTATTACATTATAGCAGTTTGTTCTAATTGTAAGTAACAAAAATACATAAATTATGTTTTAAATGAATCAAATTAAACTTAATCAAATTTTAATTGATTTAGCAAAAATTTTCTTATTATTATTACATGTAATCATTTTGTGATATACTTGTTATATCATTGTGACATTTTATTTCATATTATGGTAATATCACACCAGCCATGATTAATGATATCACTGTGACCTTTTAATAATCTCACAGTGATATCACAATTTTTCTGTGACATTGTGACTCTATTGTGAGTGTACTGTGATGTCACTGTGACATTTTTTGCTATGGGGGATGCAATACTGCTTTTCGTGTGACATTATTACATGACATGAATCTTGAAGTAAGAACAATTGTTGAGATGGCACATATGTATAACAAAATTGTAACTAATCCCTGATGGAAATATTTTGCTGAAAATACTATGAAATCAATGAAAAACAAAATGAAAGTTATTAAAAAATTACTGAATATATTTCAAAATAAATCATAATTTTCTGTATGAAAATTTAATTTAATACTACGAAATATAAGGAAAGTTAATATATACTGCTGAAAAGTAATAAAAGAGTTTTCAAATATTAGGCATTATAAAATTTACCTAATTAATTTGAAAACTGTGTTACTTTTTAATAAAAAAAACTACTGAAATATTGATAAAATAAATTTGTGAAATTATTGGAAAATTTTGCGATATTTTGCTGATTTTTGGTGAAAAATTAACAAAAAATACTGATTTATAATGAATTTTTTAAAAATTGCTTTGAGAATTCTTGGCTTTTTTAATTTACTGAATCTTACCGAAATTTTGCTTTGTACAATTTGCAAGGTATCAAGAGTAGGGAAAATTATTGAATTATCATTGAAAATTACTTTTGTATATAAAAAATCAGATTCTTTCACTATATTTATATATAAATTCAAAAAATTGTTTATTTGCATCTAATATAAAGTATAAATAATACACAAAATATTGTAATATATCATTTTCTTGTAAAATTATGCTTGTGCAGGAACCTTCGATTTTCTTTTTTTTTTCGCACAGAAAGGAAAATTGTGTTCGTCGGTTCGTAGATTAGGAAGGATTAGGAAGGATACGATCCACTTGAACGAGTCCGTTCGTTTTATATGCGTGACTTTATTCACCGCAGTCGAGATGAGATTAAAAGGCGATTCGCTCTCTACGCGACACTCTCGAAGCACTCAAAATGTACCCTTGAGAAGGGCTCTCTCCCCCGAGCTCTACGGACAGACTAACTATGTTCAAAATTATCGCAGGATCGACGACAACGGCAGCCGATAGATCATTCGGTTGATGCATGGCACGCTCGTGCCAAAACGTGATTCGCTAGCGAGGCCCCTCGCGGGCTCTGAATCTCGGGACGAAGGCGAGTTTTTGTCAACCTCTCCCGCGCTCGGAATCGAAACTACGCGGAATACCAACTCGACGGCGAAAATATCTGCGACCTTGCTTTAACTTTCGCGCAAGGCTTTTACAATTTTGAACAATGTTTAAATTAAAATCTATTATAATTTGAAACTTATTTTGATCATATATGTTGTACACAGATAGGATGTATTTTTGGATTAAAAGATATCAAATATATTAAGTTAACATACAAAAGATTTAAAATATAATTTCAAATTTAAAAATATCGTACTTTATTTATTTCATATTTATTTCATATATATTTCATATAGGCGCGCACCATGTAAATATATATGTACATATAAGCATTTATATATTTATACGTATACATAATAAAACACACACAGAAATATGTTTATACATTTTACATATATATATATATATATAGTATATATATATATATATATATATATATATATATATATATATATAGTCATATATACAATAAATATACGTATTTAGTATTACATTATATTATAAAATTAATGTAGACATTCATCTCTTTTGAATTTTTCTGTAAAATTATAATTTTTAATTTCTCTTCATAGATTCTCTACAAGAATTGGACTGTATGATAAAACGTAAAAGAATAAGAGTGCCAAAATTAAATCAATCCGTACTTGAATCATCTGCTTCCATAGAAATTAATACTGATATTGAGTCAAATATCATAACCGAAAAAAGAAAACGAAAGGTATGCAAATTTTCCTAATATTGAAATACCTGAACTTTTTATTGATGCAATACTTTATGTGAAATTTTAGTATATATAATCCTTTATTTTAGCTTAAGAAAAAGCTTAAAAATAATATGCGGTCTGAGATTGAAAATTCAATCGTAGAAGAATTTCAAAACGCCCCATCTGAGATTAACGTATCTGAAGAAATTTTTTATCATAATGCTCCATCTGAGATTAACGTATCTCAAGAAATGGTTTGTACTTATATGGATTAAGTACTTATATGGATATAGTATCATGTAACCTTTATGTTCTTAAATTTATAATGTTAAAATGACATTAAGAATTACTTTTACTGCAATCAAACTAACCATTTCAGTAATTTTGTAGAATTTCAATTGAAGCTGTTGGAGTGATGAAAAGAGAAAAGTTAACACCAGTTTAAATCTTGCAAAGTTATTAGTTTAACTGGAACTTGATAAAAGATCCTTAAGCTCCTGATCAGTTGTCGTAGTTGTCCTTATTTGATAATGTTGCAAGTTATAGTTTTATTTGTAATATTTTTACATTGTGTATACAGACACATTCTAATTGTTTTTTTTTTTTGGACCTTTTTTGTGTTTCTGGCAATTCATATTTCGCGCCTTCTTTTGTAATTCGAGTGTATCGGAGGTACACCTGCAAGTAGTGCACTTGCACTCTCCGTCTTCGTCTTGCGGTTAAAGAAGAAGCGTCGTAACCTTTTTTACTTTTTTGATATATGTATAAGTCTAACCGAGACAAAACTCTCTGAATCCTTCTGTCGGTTGTGTAGCAATATATATATAAAATAAACCTCGTGTGTGCAATAAAAGAAGAAGCTTCTATTCCATTCTTCTCCCAGACCTCTAGAAAAGCAATCTAAAGTAACAGGTTATGGGCCCAGTGTCGCAGCAATAAAATGGACACAGTCCAAGAGTGGTGAAAAGAAAAGGAAATAAGAGAAGCAGTTGTGTGTGTCCCAAGAAAGGATAAAGATGGATCTCAAACATTTTCATATCCAGAAATTTGATGGCAAAAATTTCCAGCTATGGAAGTATCAAATGGAAATTATTTTTCGAGCAGAAGCAGGCATGCTTGACGTGGTAGGTGGAACAAAATTACATCCGGAAACGGCAGGCGCTGCTCAGGAAGCATGGAACAACCTAAATATAAAAGCGATGCTACTGATATCTTCAGGTATGGAATATGGGCAACTACAAACTGTGGTAAGTTGTCAAACAGCTCCAGAGATGTGGGCTCGTTTAAAAATAATACATGAACAAAGATCGGCAATTAATAAGATGATGCTCAAACAACAATTCTTTAGCTACCAAATGTCGGAAACAGACAGTATTGCTCAGCATATAAGTAAAATCGACGCAATGACGGTGGCATTGAGAGACGTTGGAGAAGTTGTAAATGATAGTGACAAAATTGCAAAGGCGCTCGGTAGTTTGCCAATCAAATATAATAGCTTTGTCACTGCGTGGGATTCATATGATGAAACGAAGCAAACGTTTGACAACCTAACCTCGAGGTTGTTGAAAGAAGAACAATGGTTATCTCAATTTGAAGAAACGGCAGGAGCATTTGCAACGCTCAACATAACTAAAGGTAACAAACAGAATCCAGTAAAAGTAGGACAAAAAGGTAGCGGTCCTCAGGAAAAATCGAATAAAGTCGATAAGAAAAATGTAGAATGCTTTCATTGTAAAAAGAAGAGTCACTACAGATCGGAATGTCGCAAGAGATTGGCTAATTTGAAGCGGGCAAATGAAGAAAAGGATACAAAACATCATGCCTTGAGTGTCGAATTTAAAAATATTTCTGCGTGTGGAAATGAGAATGACTGGCTCGCAGACAGTGCAGCATCAAAACATATGACATATCATCGAGAATGGTTTACCACATTTACTAGAATAGAAAATAGTAACAATTCCGTTCAAATAGGAGACGATTCATATGTTCGAGTAGAAGGAATAGGCACAGTCAAAGTTTTAGCAAAGGTTAACGGACAGTGGGAGCCACGAACCCTTGAAGATACTTATTACGTTCCAGGACTTCGAAAAAATCTGTTCTCAATAGGAGCGGTAACGAGCAAAAACCTGAAGGTGATTTTCGATAACAAAAGGATGGAGGTGCACAATAACAGACTGCTAGTTACAGGCATCAAACAGAGCAATCAATGCTACAAGGTATTATTCAAAACGACTACCAATGTTCAAGCGAATGTCTCGACGCTGAATACGATTATGCTGTGGCATGAAAGGATGGGCCATATCAACTTTCGAACGTTAAAAGAAATGGCAGATAGTGGACAACTTCCAGGACTACAGATTAAGAATCTTGACGGATTATTTTGTGAGATGTGTCAATATGGTAAATTACATCGCTTATCATTTCAGAAAAACCCGAAATCGCGAGCTCAGAAACCTGGCGACTTTGTTCACATGGACGTATGCGGTAAAATGACGCATCCCTCTATAGGCGGAGCCACTTATTTTCTCTTATTTAAAGACGATTGTACCTCCTACCGAACGGCTTATTTTATTAAACATAAAAGTGATACCTTTTCAAAGTTTGTCGAATATCATAAACTTATTGAAAAACAAACTGGTAATAAACTTAAAAGAGTTAGAAGCGATAAAGGTAAAGAATTTGATAATGAACAGTTCAAGCAGTACTTCAAAGAAAAAGGAATAATTCATGAATACAGTGCTCCGTATACCGCTGAACAAAATGGACGAATTGAGCGAGAAAACAGATCAATTGTAGAGGGTGCCCGGACTTTGTTACTTGCAGCCAACCTTCAACCTGGATTATGGGCAGAAGCTGTTAACACTAGTATATATATTTTGAACCGAAGGCCACGTGATTTAGACAAGAAAATACCATACGAAGAGTGGTCAGGTAAAACATTTACACTTAATCATCTACGCAAATTTGGCGCTACAGTATATGTTCATGTTCCAAAACAGTTCAGATCCAAATTTGAAAGCAAATCAAAGAAGATGATTCTAGTAGGATACGATAGAGACAGTTCAAATTACAGAGTATTCGACATGAATACATCAAAAATCACCGTAACTCGAGATGTTGTAGTAAATAAGAATGAGAATAATAAAAATCAGGACAAGAAATCTGATTGTACAACCTTTTCTTGTGAAACACGTGACATTCAAGAAACTGCTGAAACTGAAGAAGAAGACAATGTACAAGCAATTATGAATGAAGAAAGGAACAATGCTAATGGAGTCAAAGACAACGCAAATAATCAAGACTTTCAAGGACGAGCACTTAGAGATCGAAACACACTGCAACGTCCTACTCGCTTCGGAAATGAGTATCTTGTATGTGCAGCAACTATTACAGAAGAGCCACAATTCTACAAACAAGCAATGTCCAGTAAAGATGCTGATAAATGGCAACTAGCAATGGAAGAGGAGATGGCATCGTTAAAGAAAAATGAAACATGGAACTTGGAGCCATTACCACCGAGTCGTCGAGCAATCGACTGCAAATGGGTCTACAAAATCAAGCGTAAACCTGATGGATCAATCGATCGATATAAAGCGCGACTTGTGCAAAGGGCTTTCTACAAAAGGAAGGTATAGACTATAAAGAAACCTTTGCGCCGGTAGTAAGGTATGACTTAGTTCGAGTACTGTTGGCACTAGCAACGATCAACGATCTAGACATTAAACAATTTGATCTCAAGACTGCCTTTTTATATGGCGAACTTTCAGAGGAAGTGTTTATGAAACAACCTGAAGGATTTATAAGCAGTGATCCAAGTCTAGTCTGCAGATTAAAAAAAAGTCTTTATGGACTAAAACAATCGCCTCGCTGCTGGAATAAAAAATTCATCAAATTTCTTGAAGAATTCAACTTCAAACAGTTGAAAGCAGACAGATGTGTTTTTCGAGCAGAATATGAAGGTGTCGAAATCTTCTTGGGACTGTACGTAGACGATGGCCTTGTTTTGTGTAAGAGGAGTGAGGTAATTGACAAGGTTTTAAGGAAACTTGGATCTCAATTTGAAATAAAAGTAAATGATCCAGAATGCTTCGTTGGACTCGAAATCAAAAGAGATAGCGAAGGAGGATAGCAAAGAAGATGTTCATCAGCCAAAAGAGTTACATTACAAAAATAATGGAAAAATTTAATATACAGGACTGCAAGCCCAATGCAATCCCTGCTGATCCAAATACTGAACTAACAAATGATCATAGTCCAACAAGTATCACTGAAACACAAGAAATGAGTCGAATTCCATTCCGTGAGGCAGTTGGGAGTTTAATGTTTGCGACAATAGTATCACGCCCAGATATTATGTTAGCCACCAGCCAAGTGAGTCGATTTTTACAGAATCCTGGTCAGAAACATTGGATGGCTGTTAAAAGGATTCTGCGATATCTCCAAGGAACTAAAGACGTAGGAATCAATTATAGTGGAGACACTGTCAATCTCGAAATGTTTGCGGATGCCGACTTTGCAGGCGATGTGGATACTCGCAGATCAACGTATGGATATATCAGTACTCTGGCAAACGGACCAATTACATGGTGTTCGCAACGACAAAAGTGTGTTGCACGTTCTACAACTGAGGCCGAGTACGTGGCTGCCTCTAATGCAGCCCAAGAAGTCATCTGGTTGCGAGCATTACTTCAGGAACTGACTGGACCGATGGAACAACCCACAAAGCTACTGATGGACAATCAAAGTGCCATCAGACTGGTCAAGAATGCAGAACATCACAAATTGACAAAACATATTGATGTTAAATTTCATTTTATTCGCGAGTGTGTTGATAACGGTATACTTGACCCTGTGTACGTTTCATCTCAAGATCAATTAGCTGACTTCTTAACCAAACCACTTCCACGAGACAAGTTTAACAGTAATTGTACTCGTTTGTTTATTACTTCCTTCACATAAAATTTTACAAATCAAAAGTGGGAGTGTTGCAAGTTATAGTTTTATTTGTAATATTTTTACATTGTGTATACAGACACATTCTAATTGTTTTTTTTTTTGGACCTTTTTTGTGTTTCTGGCAATTCATATTTCGCGCCTTCTTTTGTAATTCGAGTGTATCGGAGGTACACCTGCAAGTAGTGCACTTGCACTCTCCGTCTTCGTCTTGCGGTTAAAGAAGAAGCGTCGTAACCTTTTTTACTTTTTTGATATATGTATAAGTCTAACCGAGACAAAACTCTCTGAATCCTTCTGTCGGTTGTGTAGCAATATATATATAAAATAAACCTCGTGTGTGCAATAAAAGAAGAAGCTTCTATTCCATTCTTCTCCCAGACCTCTAGAAAAGCAATCTAAAGTAACAGATAATATTAGAAATGAGAGGCTGTGATCCACTTGACGCTACAGATGATGCTTCAAAGCATTCTTTTTCTCTTTTCTTTCAATAAAGAGAGAAAGAAAGAAGGAACGCTTCGAAGTCATTTGTAACATCAAGTGGGTCATAGCCAGAATCACATGCCAAAAAGTCTTACAAAATACATTGAAATAAAGATATATATCCGTAAAACACTACACTTGTGATCGATTCAACAAATTTGTAAAATGTTCCGAACACTTTTTTGCTAATAACAATTAATGAATAACTACATAAAATTAATGTAATAGATCATAAACAAATCAAGTGAAAACGTAAGTTATATTTTTCGGATACTTATTGATTGTCATAATAAAAGAAAAGTTTTCAGAGCATTTTACAAATTTATTGAATCGATCACATATATCATTTTATATAAATATCTTCATTTCAACGTACTTTGCAAGAATTAACGACTAATTAAAAGACTTATTTGTATGCATTCATTAAACATGTTTAATTTCTTTAAGTTTCTTTTTAATTGTGTAAACATGTTTAGTTTCCAAGTATTAAAAATAAATAATCCTATGTGATAAATGATTCATCACAACTTTTGCGACATTTCTAGGCGTCAGAATTGAAAAAAACCACCAATAATGATGATACATATGTACACAGTTTAGAGAATAAAATAGAAAATATGGAAAAGGAAATAACAAACTTAAAAGAGCAGTACAATGAACAGAAGGAGAAGGCAGATTTATATTATAGCAAATACAAGAATTTTTTAAAACATTCTGGAAATTTTCCTTTAACTGAAAAAACACGACAAAATATAATAACTTTAATTAAAAAATATACAGGTAATGTGTTTGTTCTTATACAGAGTGTTCAGAAATTCAACCGACAAACCTTTAGAGATTGTCGAGAGCACTCTAAAGCTAGAATTACATTCATACGACAAAAAGTTTGTCGGACGTATCGATTAGCTCTTGGATAGAGAATATATGGAGTCTCTATCAGAATTTTAGAAACTCTTTATTCAACAGCCAATTGCTACATCCGACAAGCCTGTCGTACGACAAATGTCAGCCTAAGACAACCTGCATGTGATGTCCATTAGTTGTTTTTATTTTATTTATTTTGTATAAGCAGAATAACAAATACTTTTTTATTTTATTTGTGTTATTATTTCTTTCAAAATCTAATCATTCTTTATTTACAATCCATAGATATTGAAAAAAGAAAAGTAACTCAACCTGTTAACAACATAATACAAGAAAGAATTGAAGCAGATGAAACAGTATTTCTAGACAATGAAATACAGATTTAAAAAACTGCTTATGAAATAGCGTGCCATAACAATGATCCAAGTAAATTTGTAATTACATTATGCTATAGCATTTGGGGTTACGAAACATTAGCTAATAGATGTGTCAAAAAAATAGCTAATAAAGACGAAAGACAAGTTGTAACGCCAAAGAAAGTGGAAGCATTGAAAAAGGCATTTCAAGATTGATTAATAACGAATGGTTATCAAAACCAAGCTTTCAGAAATGAATTAAAGCATACGAATATTTATATAAGCAGAGCTATAACTGGTGCACGACGACATATAAAGTTGGACATTCCAAAAATGCTTGATATATTGCATGAAAATACTCAAACCAACGAAGATGAAGAAGACGATATCGACGAAGAAATACCTTAATGTATATGTTTATATATAGATAATGTATAAAAGCGTGCATATATATTATGTTATATTTCATTTTTTAATGCATTTTTAAGTTTTTTTAAAGCATATATTTAAAAGTATATTTATTTTCAAAGACTGAATATTAGTAAAAAATATGTTTAAAATAATTGTTTTTATTATATGTAAGCATTTTATATGCATATGAGTTAATTGTATGAGTTAATTGTGCATCAATTATAACTCTGCTTATACAGGGTGTCTCAGACCACCCGTCCCACCCGATTTTTTCGTAAACGCGACATTTTAAAGAAAAATGTTTCAGACAAAAGTTTTGTGACTTCGAGGGGGACATAAGATGGTGTCATTGGTTTGACCTTGAAGAATTATTTGAAAGTCACATGAAAGTCACCTCAATTTTTTTAAATGGCATTCCCTATTTTTTATTGCATATTCTTGTAGCTTATCTCGAGACCTTTCCAAAACACTATAAATAAATGTTTTTTCGTTAAATATTTTCCGAGTTATAAGGCTTGAAATAATTTCTTAATTTTACATAAACTATAAAATATCTCGTAAAATATTCACTTTTCGATGATCTTACCTTAATACTTTTATGCACAGAATAATGAGAGAAATCAATTGGTGTAAAGAAAACACATAGTTGTTTTTAAGAAAAAATGTGCAATTTGTAATTAACAATTACATATATTTTCTTAAAAACAACTATGTGTTTTCTTTACACCAATTGATTTCTCTCATTATTCTGTGCATAAAAGTATTAAGGTAAGATCATCGAAAAGTGAATATTTTACGAGATATTTTATAGTTTATGTAAAATTAAGAAATTATTTCAAGCCTTATAACTCGAAAAATATTTAACGAAAAAACATTTATTTATAGTGTTTTGGAAAGGTCTCGAGATAAGCTACAAGAATATGCAATAAAAAATAGGGGATGCCATTTAAAAAAATTGAGATGACTTTCATGTGACTTTCAAATAATTCTTCAAGGTCAAACCAATGACACCATCTTATGTCCCCCTCGAAGTCACAAAACTTTTGTCTGAAACATTTTTCTTTAAA
Organism: Crematogaster levior; assembly: GCA_901521435.1. Classification (NCBI taxonomy): domain Eukaryota; kingdom Metazoa; phylum Arthropoda; class Insecta; order Hymenoptera; family Formicidae; genus Crematogaster; species Crematogaster levior. The sequence goes on from CABEGB010001199.1 coordinate 158,005, forward strand.
ATGTCGCGTTTACGAAAAAATCGGGTGGGACGGGTGGTCTGGGACACCCTGTATAAATATTCATATACTTCGTATAGGAATAAAGTTTTTATTTTATCTTAAAAGTAAATGTTATCTTCTATAAAGTTTACGTCATCAATTTTATGTTATACGAAATAATGTTTGTAATAAAAAAGAAATAATAAAAATAAATATACATAAATAGATATACTCATGTAAACATTCCTAGTCAATATAATGAGAGGAGAAACAAAATACACTGTAATAACTTAGTCAATACCGAGCATCAATTACATTACATCTATGTCATATAATTTCGTAGCCAACAATGCAAATACAATATAAAACATGATGTTATATAATACATGTTATATTATGCATGGTATTATATTGCATTTAAATTGTTGAATGTTGTACGAAATTATTACATAGATATAATGTAACAGTGTTGACCGAGTTATTACGGTGTATTTTCTTTCTGCTTTCATTATATCCATTTTAATGAATTGTACCGAATAATTTTTTTCTGAAACTGATTTCATAATTAAATTTCGTCAAAAATACTTCAATATACACAAATTTAAAATGATTTTTAGCTGAATTTTTATTGAAATATTAATGAAATAATAATGAAATGGGGTCAATTGAGAGAAATTTTCAAATACATTTCAACAAAATTTTATTATATTTTCAGCAAAATATTTCCATCAGGGATATAATATAAATTGAAATATTTCTTGCAGATCTTTGTTGACGATAGACGAGCGTACGTGCCGAGACTAGAAAAAGTTGAAACTATTAATGATATGTCAGAGGTGCTTCGACAAGTTTCAATTCTACTCGCTTGTAGTAAGAGTAGGGATTGAAGGAAAGTGAGTATATTATGCGTTGTATAACGTATCGTGAAACAGTCAAGTACCGTGTGTTTATTATTTTGTAGGACTATCGAGTGCAGGGGTTACGTTTTAAGAAGAAAAAATGATGCAAACGGTCCCCAAAAACAAAGTTGCAAAATATGTGCAAAAAAACGGAAGCAGATGTTAAGAAAAACAAGAAACAACATCAATAGAAGGAAATCAATGGAGAGAAAATATAAAAATAGGTTAAAAGAAATAAAAAACGCTCTTAGACGAAATTTTAGATTACGAGAGAAGATATCCAGAGAACATAATGTCTAAAAACAGGAGATAAGACGTCTTCAAGATGTAATAAAGACCGTTGATTATTACTATAATAGTAAGACGTTTTTATTACATCTTTAAAACCTGATTGCAATAATTTTTTATTTTTGCTTTAAGCGGGACTTAAATATATATGTATTTTTATTTATTTAGGAAAAAAGATAAAGATAGATACACACACATATTTAAGTCTCGCTTAAAACTAAAATAACGTTGATGTAACAGGGCTTGAAACATTTTGTCTTGATTTAAGACATGCGTTTGGATACTTACACTAAAAATTATCACTTGTAATTCTAAATCACGACGGAAGATACTGGTACTCTAAACACTGACAAAATTTTTGACACTTTTCATTCTTATCTTTTTACAGGCTAAAAAGCTTCAATTAAAAATGAAAAACTTGAAACAACAATGTTCAGAAGCAAAAACGGAAGCTGTAGAGCAAGTAATAGCAAACTTACTGGATAATCAAAAAATAGCAGTTCGTGCATGTTTATCTGCATCACGATTAAATAGTTCTAAAGGTATAAGATATACCAATCAGTGGATTTTCGAATGCCTTCTTTTGAGAATTAAAAGTAGAAAATTATACGAGCATATTCGTAATCATAAAATTCTCATTCTACCGAGTAATACAACTCTCGATCGATACATGAGAAGTATTAAAGGTACATATGGTTTTCAAGAAAACACATTTCACGTACTGAAAGAAAAGACTGTACATATGGAGTGCAGAGAAACTCATGGTATTTTTATATCTTACAGGAACTTCTCTTTAACTTCCTAATTATTATGCATCTTTAATATAATTTATTTTAATCATCTAATTACAGGAGTCTTATTGATTGATGAGATGAAACTATCAGAAACGGTATCATTTAGTCGTGCACGACTAGAAGTACAAGGATTTACTAATTTAGGAAAATATATCCCCCTACACCAACAAGGAAAGAAAGGAGATTATGCACTCGTGATCATGTTTTAACCATTCCAAGGCAAATGGGTTCAATCTTTAGCTTGTTTTCTCAGCAAAGGTTGTGCTTCTGGAACAATTCTACACCAACTCATTGTAGAAAGTATTATTCTCGCAGAACAGGCAGGATTACATATAGATGCTATTACAACTGATGGAGCTTCTTGGAACTGCTCAATGTGGCAGAAATTCGGAATAACAGAAGAAAATGTGAGCTGTGAACATATCATGAATCCATCTCGTCGCCTATGGTTCATTTCTGATTTTCCACATTTGATAAAATGCTTACGGAATTTCATAATTAAACATGCGGAAACATGGGTAAAAATCGAAGAGTATTAATTGAAATTAAATTAATTGTTGCATGCTCTACTGTATAAGATTCCGTTGTCTGGTTCCGCGCACCTCGTCGTTGTCTCTTGATATGGAGGTTATATCTAAAATAATCGCTACGTGGGTGTAAATAACATATATCTCTTAAATTAACGCATCAACATTTATTTTATGGTATTCGATATCACATGCATAACATGACTGACTTTATCACTTATCGCTTTTAGTAAGGTAAAAAACATAAAGGAACATAAATACTAATACTCTCTTATTTGAAATAAATAAGGAACAATATGTTAACACAAAATCAATGCTCTTTTTATCAATAAAATAAAAAACGTGAGATGCTCTCTTCTCTAACGACTCAAACAAGTCTCATAAATAAAATTTCTATTCTTAAAGTAACGATAATAATGAATTATAATATCCGTTGTATGAGCTATAAAGCACCGAACGAATAAAGGAACGAGTTTCATAAAATATTAAAGTATGTAACTTATTTAGTGATTATCTTTCTTTGCTCATGTAGATGGTCAGTCATGTAATCTATAATATATACTTATTGCACTAAAGAACTCAAACAATTATAATAGAAAATAGTTTAAAGTTAATATTGTTCGAATAAAGCTCGAGTGTATCTTCTAAAGAACATAATCTAAAAGCATAAAAAGCGTATTTCCCATCCCTCTGTAGAAAAAAAGGGGGGGAGGGGGTTTCGTCACACAATGACGTCCGATGTGAGAGTCGAACTCAGACTATACTCACGCGGTAAATAAAGAGAGAATCGAACGGGGATTTTGTTACCTCGCAGATGATATGCGGCGGATGAGTCGAACTAGGATTCTTACACCTCGCCCCTCAATGGAGGTCGTCGGCAGGCTCTGAGAGGAAGAGTCGAACGAGGATTCGTCACCTTGCGTCGCAGATGATCTGCAGCGAATGAGTCGAACTAGGACTCTCATCTCGCCCCTCAATGGGGGTCGTCGGCAGGCTCTGAGAGGAAGAGGAGAGTCGAACGAGGACTCATCACCTTGCGGCAAAGGGGGGTAGGCGATAAAAATCCTTCTGAGAATCTTGCGATTCTCTATCACCTTTCGGCGTGCCCTTCGTCTGTTGAAGACGATTATACCCTTTCCTTTTGTCCCCAGTTGGACAGAGGTCGACCTCCTTAATTTGGTGGTACACTGGAAAATACCGCGAGAGAATCACACGAGAAAAATCACAAGAGATAAAATCACTGTTGAGCTCAACCAAAGCGTTTCGAAATGAAAACCGTTCTAAACTCATACGCACATCCGCTCCCTGCGCTCGTCCAGGTGGCGCCGCTCCCTCGGGAGCTGCGCGCACGTCCCGAGCGCCTCTCGCGGCCTCAATCCCTCTAACTGGGACTCTTACCGATAGCACCGGAAGTTTCCTTAACATCTACAATAATACTTTTGTTTACAGACCTAATGGCGTAATAAAATTGAAACATTGGTATGCTTTGTTAATAGCCGAGAACCCTAAAGGTTTCAATCTAAAAGCTGCTTACAAGCTCACCATCGACCACATTGAGCCTCGATATTACCAGAAGATGAATGTTGCCCTGACATTTCAGGTATTTACTCAACTTTAACATATAATAAAATGTTTATAATTGTATATAGATTATTCCGTAATTATATAATTTCAGTTTTTTGGAGTAGCAGATTCTATGCAATTGTTTCAAGAGAAACACAATGAACTTGAGGATTATAACGACGCAATCATTCTGCCGCAGAATGAAGAAGCTCATTGAAGCAATGAATTGCCGAATACCGATGGGTGCAATAAAGCTAGATAATGAAGCTTGCAAGGTACGATTGTTTATGTCCAGCCTAAATATATATATACGCACAATCTTTGTTTGTTACTTGAATATAATACATGTTATTTTCAATTTCAACTGTTACAGATCGTAGAAGAATTTGCGGCGTACATATACAGGGTGTCCCATTATAAAACATCCACGTAAATTACTGCGAAGATAAGGGTGATAGCAAAAAATGACCTTAACAAACGTTGTAGGATTAAAAGGGGGCCAACTGAGGGTGACCTTGACTTTGATCTCGCAGTTGATTTTCAAGGTCATTTGAAGGTCAGAGTAATTTTTTTAAATGGAAACCCCTATTTTTGACACCGGATTCGAAAAGAGCGGAAAATTTTACGTCAGAAATGATATTTTAAAGTTTGTTGGTGTGACCTTGAATAGATCAATTCAAGGTTAAATATTCAACAAGCACTCAAAAGCTGTTGCTTACATTTACTTTAGCTTTAAAACCACCACGCAAATTACTCCGAAAATAAGGGTAATAGCAATACCGAATTCGAGTTATCAATTTTTTAAGTTGTAGCTTTTAACACGTAAGATATAGGAAAAACGTGTGCTCAAGTGATTTAATAATCAATCATTTAATAATCAATTCGTAGCGACAATAATACTTGCTCGATTTTTAAAAAAAAACTAGGATACAGTGCAGGATAATGCTAGAAATAACATTTAAAGAAACAAGGATTATTAGCAATTGCCGTTTTTGAATTATTGAAGTTCAAAGTGGTGTATCCGACATAATTTTTAAGAGTTTAAAGCATTTTGAGCGCAAATCGATTAACTGATGAACGTTCTTAAAATTGTTTTTAAATTGTACATACTTATACCGGCAACAAAAATTAAATTTTTTCTTGTTAAAAAATTGTACCTCACTTACATGTGTTGTGTACCATATATGTAAGTCTGAAATCTCTTATTCTTATTCTTGTCCTGACCGTCCAATACCGTCCAATATTGACCGTCGCTTGATAGTATGTACATATAATAACATCTAATTTATTTTGTCGTATGTTGACAAATGTTCTCATACATTTGAAACTCTTTTTTGCGATCGTTATTATCGTTAAAAAAATGCCTGACTACACTGCTAATGAAATTATTGACATTCTTCTTATTTTAGGAGAATGTCGACGAAACTATCGAGAGGCAGCAAGACTGTATCGTGCTCGATTCCCTCAAAAACAACATCCTAATCAATATTGACCGTCGCTTGATAGTATGTACATATAATAACATCTAATTTATTTTGTCGTATGTTGACAAATGTTCTCATACATTTGAAACTCTTTTTTGCGATCGTTATTATCGTACGGTAATACGTGACATTGAACTACGCGGTCGACAAGGAATTTTTGTTCGAAGAAAGAGGGCACTGAATGAACACGATTATGAATATAATCCTCGCTTTATTGCTGTTCTAGCCATGGTACATTTAAATGTTCACGTCAGTTTACGCGAAATCGAGTTAACAATGGGCATTCCAAGATCTACGGCCAGTAGATATTTACGACTTGCGCGTTATCATCCTTATCACATTTCTTTAAATCAAGCTTTAACTGAGGAAGATCATCGACGGAGAATAACATTTTGCCAATGGGCAACGCAACAAATTACTGATGATGAAAATTTCTTCAACAATGTTCTTTTTAGTGATGAGACTACATTTGAGAGTACTGGTATGTTGAATCGCCATAATTGCCACTATTGGTCTCCTGTTAATCTTCATTGGATGCAAGAAGTTGATCATCAGCATCGCTGGAGTGTAACAGTATGGTGTGGCATTGTAAACGGATATCTAATTGGACCTTATTTTTTTGAAGGTAACGTAACTCAACACACTTATTTACAGTTGCTCAGAGAGGAACTTCCACTTTTGCTAGAAAACGTTGATCTTCATACAAGAGCCAGGATGTGACTACAACAAGATGGCGCTCCTCCACATTATGCCAGAATTGTCAGAGATTTTCTTAACGAAAGGTTCAACAACCGATGGATTGGTAGAGGAGGCCCTATAGCATGGCCACCAAGATCTCCAGATCTGACATCTCCAGACTTTTATTTATGGGGCTATCTAAAAAATACAGTCTACCGCAACAGACCAACTACAAGAGCTGACATGATTCAAAGGATTACGCAAGCCTGCTTAAATATTCCACGTCAAGTATTATTAAATACTATTAGGAACTTTAAAAGAAGAATAGAATATTGTCAACAAGTAAATGGTGAAACTTTTGAGCATTTTCTTCATTAAATGGTGACTGAAACACTTGGACTCTATGACTAAATGCACATGTAAGCGTGGAATTTTCAATGTTTTTTCAACTGTCTAGACTTATCCCCGATCTTGCCTTAACTGGCCGGGTCATCTCTGACCTTGCCTTAAATGGCCGAGTCATCTTCGATCTTGCCTTAAATGGCCGAGTCATCTTCGATCTTGCCTTAACTGGCCGGGTCATCTCTGACCTTGCCTTAAATGGCCGAGTCATCTTCGATCTTGCCTTAAATGGCCGAGTCATCTTCAATCTTGCCTTAAATGGCCGAATCATCTTCGATCTTGCCTTAACTGGCCGGGTCATCTCTGACCTTGCCTTAAATGGCCGAGTCATCTTCGATCTTGCCTTAAATGGCCGAGTCATCTTCGATCTTGCCTTAACTGGCCGGGTCATCTCTGACCTTGCCTTAAATGGCCGAGTCATCTTCGATCTTGCCTTAAATGGCCGAGTCATCTTCGATCTTGCCTTAACTGGCCGGGTCATCTCTGACCTTGCCTTAAATGGCCGAGTCATCTTCGATCTTGCCTTAAATGGCCGAGTCATCTTCGATCTTGCCTTAAATGACCGGATCATCGACAAACTTGCCTTACCATAAAAATAATGAAGTTTTAAACACTTGATCTTAATTAAGTTAATGTTAATTAAGTTAATGTCAATTAACTTAATTAACATTAATTTAATTAACTAGTAAAGGTCACACACCTGAACGCAGAATTTTGTGCTCTTTCAGAATCCGTGGTCAAAAATAAGAGTTCCTATTTCGACAAACAAAGACTTTTAAATAATTTTGAAAATCAACTCCAAGGTCAAAGTCGAAGTCACTCTTAATTGGCTCCCTTCGATGCCTACAACCTACAATACTTACTGGTTTTAAAGCTAAAGTAAGGTTAGCACATGTAAGCAACAGCTTTTGAGTGCTTGTTGAATATTTAACCTTGAATTGATTTATTCAAGGTCACACAAAAAAAATTCTAAAATATCATTTCTGACGTAAAATTTTCCGCTCTTTTCGAATCCGGTGTCAAAAATAGGGGTTTCCATTTAAAAAAATTACTCTGACCTTCAAATGACCTTGAAAATCAACTGCGAGATCAAAGTCAAGGTCACCCTCAGTTGGCCCCCTTTTAATCCTACAACGTTTGTTAAGATCATTTTTTGCTATCACCCTTATCTTCGGAGTAATTTGCGTGGATGTTTTATAATGGGACACCCTGTATATGTGGGAAACGGAAAATATTGAAAAAGGGTTCCATTTCATGCCCGAATCTGCCATGGACTCAAAGTATTATTAAAAGGCACTTTTCAAATTTGCCGATATCTGACAGAAGACTGTGGATTCAGTTACGTCATGACAGCCAGACTAAACCAAGATGCTCTAGAGATACTATCACAAGACATATAGTACAAATGTTTATAGAATTTAATTTTGTACATTGTTAATAAAAGGCTAAAAGCATCTTTTCCTATCAATTTAATTGGAGACTCAACATTTGTTTTTTGACATTTAATTGATTTGTTATTGAAGATTGAAAAGGTATACTTGTAGAAATGTCAATGAAACTTGTACTAATATTTATTTCAATTTGTTTGAGATTTAATTGAATGAATACAATTACTCTTTATGAAATTTTGTATCCCTCCGCACAAATTTTCTACCATTGTTGAAATGTAAATAGTTTGTCTTTTTAGATCGTTTATTATCAGTATTAAAAGATGTCTTCTTATTTCAGCAATTTTTTGAAATGATGCGCAGCTGCTGTGGCTCGAATGATCATCCGGATTCTACGTTATTTGTGCAGATGTACCGGCTGATATCAACATACTCTCTTGTGAAGCCTCCGAAAGGAAGTAACATCTCCGGGGGAGAAATACTGAATGTCCTACTAACAAGGGGAACACCAGAATTGGCTCCCTCCGATTTGGCTGAATTTTATATATGTTATAGTTCAGCCCTCCCACTAAATCGTGGTAAAAGGATACGATGCACCTCTCAAGCATTCGCGAGAAAAACGCGTTCAAAGATTTCTATGTTGATAATGTACCGAACGGTAAGTGTAGTTTGACAAGCAGCAGCGTGGTGTAATGAGTAAGGCGTCGGACTAGAATGTTGCATGTTGCTGGTTCGAATCTTACCTTTATAATTTTTTTTTTTTTATTGTATTATATTGTATATGTTTTATTTTTAATATTTAATCCTAAAAATTAATGTATCAAACAATTTTACAAAATTTAAAAATATAATTTATATTTTTATACGTTGTGTTTCTTAAAATTAAAATTTAATTAACACACACATATATTTATTATTATTTGTAAATTGTCATTGTAAATTTACGTTATTAAACTAAAATTTATTTGTTATGTAATAAATATATTTAAAATTATATTTTATTCTTAAAATAATTTTTATTCTTGCCGTCACAAGTTTCGTTTTCCCCTTGGTGACGGCATCTGTTGTTGTATAACGATACGATACGAATGCTACCTGAGAACTTGTTTTCTTTGTGTGGTTGCGATGGTTTAATTTTAAGAAACGCAACGTATAAAAATATAAATTATATTTTTAAATTTTGTAAAATTGTTTGATACATTAATTTTTAGAATTAAATATTAAAAATAAAACATATACAATATAATACAATAAAAAAAAAAAAAAATTATAAAAGTAAGATTCGAACCAGCAATATGCAACATTCTAGTCCGACGCCTTACTCACTACACCACGCCACTGCTTGTCAAACTACACTTACCGTTCGATACATTACCAGCAGAAATCTTTAAACGCGTTTTTCTCGCGAATGCTTGAGAGGTGCATCATATCCTTTTACCACGATTTAGTGGGAGGGCTGAACTATAACATATATAAAATTCAGCCAAATCGGAGGGGGCCAATTCTGGTGTTCCCCTTGTAAGCATTAAAGATATCACAGACACAACAGAACAAAAGACTCACAAGGAAACCTCGCGAAGTAGAAAATCCTGATTTTAATGAAACTTTACACACATGTAGGAGGGGTCAATACATGAATTTAGAAATTTAAAGTTGGTGCCATAAAACGATTCTAAGGGGTGAAATCACCCTTCATATATAGAGCGGTTGTTTACATTTCTCGATATATCTCGAAAACTATTGAAGATATCAAAAAATGTTTTATATAAAAGTTTCATGGTAAAATCATCTCTATTTAACCAGTTTAACAAAATTTTGAAAAAAAATTTTTTGAACAATATTTTTTCCAAAATTTTGGAAAAAAAATTTTTTTACAAAATTTTGTTAAGATATTTAAATAAATAATTTTACCATAAAACTTTTGTATAAAACATTTTTTGATATCTTCAATAGTTTTCGAGATATATTGGAAAAAGTAGAGTAAAAAGTCGCTCTATATATGAAGGATGGTTTCACTCCCCTTAGAATCGTTTCTTAATAGCAATTGAACATTTCTAAATTTATCTATTTACTTTTCTTCTCCCCACATGTGTGTAATATTTCATCATAAGAACATCTTTCAGCACATTAATAATTTTGAAAAAATAATTTTTTGCATCTATTATAATAAAAGAATATTTATCGCATTATAATATGAGAAAAAAAAGTTTTATTCTGAATTATGCTTATAATTCTTTAAATATTCTAATAGTTTTAGCGCCAATTAAAAATTTCTCTATTTATTCTAATATGTCTAATATGTTTTAATATGTGATATATATATATATATACAGGGTGTCCCATCGCACTTGTGCAAACGCTCGTGAGCAGGTACGGCACAGTAAACTGAACAGAAAAGTCTTGTACCATTTTGTTAAATTCGCAATAATAAGCGAAATATTTAATATTAAAATTAGGCGAATAAGAGCGCGCCGAAGTACAAGGAGGCAAGCGCTTGAGCCGCCGGAGCTATAGCACGGCCTAGTGTGTCAGCATTGGCTGCCCGGAGATGTGGCAAGAGACGGCAGCGGCGAGGTACGGGCAGCGGCATGCTGACACACCTTTCCCCTCGCCTAGCGTCCCGCTGTCCTAGGTTACCGTGGATCTGTTCTTTTTAACTGCACTGCTGAACTGGTGCAATAAGTTAGAGTGAAAAAATATACATTTGTCTCATTTTAACTTGAACAGATCCCGTGTCAAGACTCAATTGCCGATATTATAATAAACTGCCGATATTATATTGAAATAATAAGCGTAAATAAAAATAGTTTTGCATAAAATATGTTATTTCAATATGTGAGGTAACGATTACAACCTGTATTCGTTGTGTTCTGCTTGAAATAGTTTCAGTCTCTCTGTTTAAGTTGGCATGACGCATTTTTTTAGATTAATTTTATTTTTTTTAATACAAGTGCAGAACTCTTTAATTTTTATCAGGAACTGTAGACCTATTAAAAGTATTGTTAGAATTCTATTATTCTTAATGTTATTTTTTGAATCTTTATTTTCCTGAAATTCGTCATGCCAACTTAAACAGAGAGACTGAAACTATTTCAAGCAGAACACAACGAATACAGGTTGTAATCGTTACCTCACATATTGAAATAACATTTTTTATGCAAAATTATTTTTATTTACGCTTATTATTTCAATATAATATCAGCAGTTTATTATAATATCGGCAATTGAGTCTTGACACGGGATCTGTTCTTTTCAGCTGCACTGCTGAACTGGTGCAACAAGTTAGAATGAGACAAATGTATATTTTTTTCACTCTACCTTATTGCACCAGTTCAGCAGTGCAGTTAAAAAGAACAGATCCACGGTAACCTAGGACAGCGGGACGCTAGGCGAGGGGAAAGGTGTGTCAGCATGCCGCTGCCCGTACCTCACCGCTGCCGTCTCTTGCCACATCTCCGGGCAGCCAATGCTGACACACTAGGCCGTGCTATAGCTCCGGCGGCTCAAGCGCTTGCCTCCTTGTACTTCGGCGCGCTCTTATTCGCCTAATTTTAATATTAAATATTTCGCTTATTATTGCGAATTTAGCAAAATGGTACAGGACTTTTCTGTTCAGTTTACTGTGCCGTACCTGCTCACGAGCGTTTGCACAAGTGCGATGGGACACCCTGTATATATATACACACGTTTTTTTTTTTGTTTTTACGTAGGAAGAGAAAATGCTTTACGCACACCTCATATCGGCCGGTCCGACAGGATAGTGTGGGACTCTCCTTATACAAGTATACCCACTAAAAACTCTCCCTTGATAAATCTCTTTCATTCTTATAGAAGATTACATTATCCAAAATTTTCCATAATTATCTGATTAAAACCAAATAAAAGTAATAATTACGTGTGAAGAAATCCCATGTGGCAGACAGAGTGCATTAATGCTATGGTTGATGATATTTGTTATAAGAGCTATTGCATCATATATTTTTTATATATTTTTTATATTTTATATATTTATATTTTTTATATTTATTTTATATTTTTATATTTTTATTATTTATTTAAAATTTTTTAAAATTTTATAGAGTTTTCTTTTTTTTACTTACGAGCAATTCTTATATTTCGTAGTATTTACAATCATGATACTCCTCAAAGAAATGATGCATACAAAAATATTTCTTACACCAGGAGCAACGTATTACGGCAGGTGCACCACATATAGCACAGCGTGGTATTTCTTGTATATTTTTCCGGAGAAACAAAAATCCACCGGATTTTCGAATTGTGATGGCCGTTCTTCAATGTAGCCACTTTTAAACCAGGCATATTTAAAAAGTTTATGAAATCGCGGAGAAGACAGCTGTATGTGAGTTAAGGATTGTAATTTAATGATATTATTTCTTAAATGTAAATTGATATCATAATTTAACAACATAACGCGATCACTAAAACTACGTACAATGTATCTGATTTACTATATAGAGAGACTTATCATCTCTCATATCATTTTAATTACATCTTCATATCAGAGTATCGAGTGTGAAAAATTATTTCAAATTCTCACATATACATATGTAAAAGTAAGAGATGGAGAAACCATCTTCCTTTTAAAATCCGCGGCAAGTCGAGGAATGCCGACGGGTCGCCCAGCCGAAAAGGAGGCAGCAGGTGTCAAGAGGCGAAGAGAGACGAGTCTAGAATTTCAGGACAGAGAGTGAGAAGGAACGGTACGACTACTGGACATACTGTAAATTTACAAAAGGAGAAACAGCCTGGAGTAAGAAGGAGCAGTGCTTTCGATTCCTCGTTTTATAGGTCGGTAAGATATGTGAACCGAGATGGGAAATGCGGAGCACCACGTTGTCGCATAGGCACGGCGCTATCGCATTGATAGGTTAAGAAAGAAACTGTCTATGATGTTATGTTATGTTATGATGTTATGTTTTTTTAATAAAAACCCTCGTTTTATAGAGACATCGAGCGACTCCCTTTTTCATCCCCAGCAGAATTTACTAAGAGTGTGAATTCCACTCTTACAAATCGAAAGCTAAAACTTCAGATTCCAAATGACGACGCACGTGGCATTTCGATTTTATGCAACCGTAGAGGAAGGAGCGGACAAAAATCAAACGTACACAAACTAAAATGGATCCAACCGGCCGATACGAAACTGCAATATGAGTTGCCGACAGAATTACAATCCCCGAATGCACATCCGGAAATTTGCGCGCTGCCGAAAGTAAAATCGGTTCTTGCTTCAATGAAAACACGTGGTTCATACCGCACATTCAAGATCTCATTGCCACCGGAGAGCGCATCGTTATACATGGACGAAGACGGTGATATAAGATACAAAGGAGTTTACCTACAATCTATGGAAGCCGCACAAGAGAGTGGAAAGGCAACGGATAAGATAACAAAAGAGCACTCAACAACACAGACGAAAACGGAAACATCGAATGCAAAGAAGAATTTAAAGAAAATACGCGAAGATTTTGTGTTAGGTAATTTTGATGGAAAGAATTTCCCGATTGCAAACTGGTTTTACATGTTTGAAAAGGAATGCGAAAGATGCCAAGTCACGTTGGACGAAGATAAAGTATTGATTTTGCGCCTGTTCTTAGAAGGTACAGCAAAAGACT
>CABEGB010001200.1:0-95000 GCA_901521435.1 Crematogaster levior
CTAGAAGCCACAAACGCCGCTGAACATTTATTCCCTGCCAGACGACGACCGTTCACCAAAACAGTACGATTTTCCACAGGCGCGGAAGAAATTAACAGACAAATTAAATGAATTGTTTTCAAATAACCATCCAGAAGAATCCGCTTCCCTTATAGTTCCCCCCGTTTGGATTGTCCCGGCAGCTCGCTGGCGTAAAGAACGGCGAATGGTTGGTAGGATATGACTCAACAGAAAAAACTATTGGAGATACGTATCACTTTAAATATTACATTAAATGATTCACGTGGCGCCTCGCTGGCGCCGTCTTCTTCGACAATGAACCGAGTCCCTGTTGGAATACCGGCTATTGTCATACATTCCATGACGCCATCGCGTCCACATTGACAACCAGAACCGGTCTATTTGGGCGCGGTACGCAAAATCATATAGCAAGTAACCACAAATGTCGATATGTAAATCTTTTCCTTAATATTTAACTGGCGTACGCTTCATTATTCCATAGAGCAGGGGCCCGGTGCCGTTGCTTGACGGCCATTTTCATTCTCAATAAAACCGTTGCTGGTAAAGCCGCATTCCGTTCTCTGCGAAGGTATCTCTCGACCGTATATAAAGCCGCACCTGCGTGGCAGGCAGTCTGGATTCAACCGCAGCCTCGCACAGATCAGTTAGACTCGTCCGCCTCGGGATTAAACATCGTGAACAACATGGCCGGTACATCAGCCAGCGAAGGCGATGTTCGTATTTACAACCATTGCGCGACCATCGGCTTTTGTGCAACATCATCCACGCGTTGGTATTCATTACATCGCTCCATAAACTGAGGCCGCTCTCTCTGTCCTAGTACGCGATTAATGTTATATAAACTCGTTGGAATAAAAAGCGTAAATTCTCTTTCTTCTTCTTCTTTTCTTTATTTTATTTTTTAAGACAAAAATTCAAAAGAAAAGCGTGGTCATGCAACCCTTCTCTTCATTTGGTGCAGTCAAATCCTTTACATGCGCCTCTCTTCGGAACAGCGCTCCGACCAGACGTATCCTCTATCAGCGTCAAACTCTCCCCAAACAACGGTTGCACTGTGGGGCGTGCGCTTTCTCTCAGGGCGTAACTCAAAATAAGGGCGCGCCCCTATGACCGGACGCATCCTCGCCTCACCTGTCTGTTGGACCGCCGCACCCAGAGTAGAAGATTTGGTGCGAGCCGCAATGATGGCAACAAACCATGCCCACGCTTTGGCGGGATCGAAAGAGGAGAAAGGTAAACGCGGGTTGCTGGTAACATCAATGCTTCTAAAGCTGACCCGACGTTCTCGCCAGTCGGACGCGTCAGCCAGTGTGCTTCGACGATGGTGCCAAGCGACTTTTCCTGACCCCGGTATTGTCGCCAAACGGCTGCTAAACTGGAACGTTCAGGACGCTCGGGAACGTCCCACTCTTCATTCGCAACGCAGTCATCGCCCCTCCTCGTAGCGACGCCGTGCTCGATCTCTCTCAACAAACCTGGTCCTCCTCCTCACGGCAACCGGTTGACCAAACATCGTCTCGCGACCTCCAGCCCCCAGGTCGTCACACTGAAACGGCAAACCGGCGACCCGACTCCCCGTCCGGCGTGCTGCCCTGGAACAACTGGTCTATACCCATCCTTGCCTGCTGTAACATGCATTTTATATACGTATATTTTCTGAAATAAAGAAAATGTGCAAAGTAGCGCATGGTTCCTTCTGTCATCGCTTCCGATAGAGATCATCGCGCCGCGGTGCTCCCTAAAAAAGTAGTCCGGTGCGGCAGCTTCCAGGTAATCGCCTCGGTATGCGGTCGTTCTTCATGCCCTCCTTCTTTCGCCAGCGGCGGTTTGACCAGCCAGGATGAAACACGAAGAAGTGAATTGGCGTCCGGAGTTGATTCCGTCCGTCCACTACTGGTGGCGTGGCGACGCCAGTTAGGATCACCGAAATATTTTTTCATTGGATTTAGCCTCTGGTTTTCTTCGGGTCCCAGCGGCGCCAAGGGACCTTTCTAAAACCGCTTTCTCACCTCGCTGGTGTCGTTAAACGTGCGTTTGGTTAAACGCACCTGCTGGCACTGGCGCTTGACCGGATACTCTTGTCGGATTCCTGCGAAAGGCGTGTCGTCCACTTTAATTTCAAACTTTATTAATCGTTTTCATATAATTACCTTTCTGCCTTCTCGCTACTATATCCACCGCTTACATATTATATTCTCCGTTACCATTTCGTACAGTTGCATATCAACTATCCACCGCATGCTATTCGTGATAATTGAGGCTCGTTTGCTGGTGCTAATATGTGTCGTATTCTCAATCATGACTACATTATGCAAACTCATATCCATGGGATAATATTCCATAACTGATAGCCAATTCTGTATATTCATTTTGCAAAACAGAGAAAAACACTGCTTTATAATCGTTATATAAATCCAAATGTCGTTTTATCAGTCCTCACATTTTAGTAAACTGAAGCTGAAAGACAAAGTTAACACCCCAAATTATTGAAGGTGTATATTTTGGCACCTTCGCCCAAAACCAACCGTCGGTAACCTGAACTACATTACCGACGATCGATAAACAGTTTCCTACCGCAGAGATAATTATGATGGTAGGGAAGTTATTTTTGTCGTAACGCGTAAAGCTCCCTTTATCGCTACTACATGTTACCAAAAGTTGCGCTCCTGAATTGAAATATTTGATAGCTCAGAGCCAGATAGCTTCGCCATAGGTCGAAAGACTTTTGTCAAGTCAACCGTTTTCAGAATTTTAAAATTCTTTAGTTCCGAGTTATTAAAGTTGGGTTGTCTTTTTTTTTTCAGAAATCTTTGCGTGGTCACCCAAGAGTTAGGAACCCCTCGGGTTATCGTAAGACTCACCGTGTTAGCTGGCATACCACCAAAAAACCCCAGGTCAACGATCTAGCTATAGTGGCAGAGAGGGGAGAGGAATCACTTAGGTATGCTTCTCTCCCCCTCTCAGGCTGGCCCACGGATTAGTGCTGGGCCCTCGGTTGCAGAGAAGTGTTCAGCCGCCCAGGAGGACGGCCCTCCCCACTCCCTCCCTCCTCACCCTTCCCGCGGCAGGGGAGGGACCGGCCACGCCCACCGATGCGATGAGCGTTGCCTGGGACAATGTGGCCGGCGCCGCCACGCCCACATAGTGCCATCCCACACCAGGTAGAGGAACTTCCCAGTCGACGGCAGACGGCACCTCCTGAGTATTACCTTGTTGCCGAGCACCTGGGGGGGGCGCCTGGGAGACCAAATTCCCGGCAGGCAGGGCTGACTCACTACATCAGTGATCCCGGATGAAACCGGGGCCACGCCTCCCAGACTACCCTGGGGGCAGGACTCCCCCAGAACAGAACCCACCTCGAAGGCTCCCCCCAGCAGTGGAGACCAAGTACATCGTTCGGACAGAGTCCCAGCACTCATCAGCGGCGCAGACTGATGGTGCTGAGGCCTGCGCCACCCTGCCGTGAATCCGATGCCATTTGCGACTTTGGGAGGCAGGACTTGGCCTGGGGCTCAAGCCCCTAAGGACTCTCTGTGTCAAATGTCAGTCATAAAACATTTTTTGCGTGGTTGTCTTCTGGGAGGTTATATCAGGAGACTCCCTGCAAGGGTCAGCTGAATAACTTCTCACGATTGACCTGCCGGGTTTTAACATGGTTTTCCTTCCATGTGTACGAGCTCTTAGGCCACAGGATACCAGAAACCCCTCCACCAGCAGTGGCGGAAGGTGGCTACCTGAAGGACCTTCAAGGTCAACTAGATGTACCATCCCACCCCACCTGTGCACCACTTTTGGTTTCACGACCTGCCCAAAACAGATTTAAATGTGACTTTCTCTTTTCTCCATGTATACTAATACTTGGGACCATATAACTATCTCACTCCAACACGTTTAGTATATATACATATTTAGCCCAGTGTGCTTTCTCCATGCCACATATTATTTCAGCATATTACTCTCTCTCTGCTCATATGAGATTTTGTAATGTAAAACCAGTATTACTGAACATTAAATGGTTAACCCCAAAAGAGCAGAAAAATGCTTAGATAAAAAATCATTACGTTTATTTTTTTTGAACAATAGTTCTCTTGTTTTCTTCTTTAAGTTAAGAACGTTATTAAACAGCAATTTAGTATGGAATCTACTCGTTTCATTTCTTAGCGATGATGCAACCATGATGACATTGTGTAGGGATAAATAATTAATAATTTTCACTAGCTAGTATATGGCCGTTGAAGGAGAAAATCCACGTAAATAATCTTAACCATGATCCTTTTCTAAAGAACTTAATCGTTCTCCTGTTGTTACAGTATCCGTGCATATCATAATTAATTAAGTATATATATATCCCATAATACCTTTAGAATATTTCATTTTATATTTGTTACTCTATATCAATGGAGTTAACAACTTGAAGCTGAGTAATTTCAATAATCCAGCCAGGTAATTATTGAAGTCTCATTGAGAAATGAATTCAAATAATAAATCTTTTATTCTCTTGCTCTTGCCATAGAAATTTCAGACTGATGACATCATTACAATAACAATTAGAACAAATAGTAACATTTAAGCTAATGCTTATAATCAAAGGCGAAAGAGGGAAAATTTTGAATAATTAATTCTAATGAGTTTTTTTTAAAAATAAGAAGCAGTTATTTACACTGCATTTTAGAAGGTGAAGCGTCCCTCGACGATTTCATACGTTAATCGTAAACTTTATCACTGTGGCATAGGCTAGCAGAACGGTATCTACAGACATTGCCCTTTATAAGCTAAATGCAGATAAAAGTGGAAGTGATCATGCAAAATGAGGGAAACCAAAAATGGAATTCCGCTATTAAAACTATATTCAAAGAAAAGATCGTAATTTGTCAGTCGAAATCTTATTATAAATTAGAATCTCTTGTTTCATTGTGCGTAAAAAGCGAAAAAATATCATATTACACACGGTAATTAATACCGATGACTCACTCGATGGAAACGAAGATGCGACATCTCTTCTAAATATGTTATATATCTTTCGTTATTAATAAAAAAATTTCATTAAAGTTAAAAAAAAACATGAAAAAAAAGAGAATGTGGAACCGTTCAGACACGTCGTTTTATGCTTGCAGTTGGTCCGCTGCGCCACGTAACATCTATTTGACTGCTTTGGTATGTCATGGTACTATAGCGGTACGTAAAAAATTCGATAGCGTTTCTCGTAAACAACTGAATAGTGCATGCGTCAATAGAATAGAATTATGCTAGTATATAAATCCTACAAAGTTTGAGCAAAATCGGTTGATCGAATTATGCAATCCTCTTGTTAGTCTCGTACAGGCGAAAAACGGAAGGGTTGGACAGTCTCTGAACAATTGAGTACTCAGAAGGAAAGGTTAGTTGTGCTAGGGGTTTGACGACGTTTTAATTTCTTTATTTCTTAAAACTTTATTTCTTTATACTTATAAACTATAAACCTGCGTTTGCGCTGCGTATTTACTTTTATTCAATAATTTTTTGCATCTATGCTTATAGAGATCACTACTTGTTCTTCATACTTATGTTATTTCAGCCAAGAACCTTATTATTACTACGACGGTTATTTGATTGGTTACCTGATACCATGTTCCTTAATCCGACAACAACGTTTGAGTAATCGCGGACATTTTAACACTGCGTTTTGGTTTTAACGTTTGCCATTCCTCGCTCCATTTTTCTGCTATTCCAATCCGACCTTAACGTTTGGTAATCGCAGACATTTAACACTGCGTTTGGTTTTAACGGTTGTCATTTCCTATTCTTATACCATTCCATGATTTTACAAATCCTTGCTGAGTAACCTTATATTATTATAACAATCCCTTTCATGATTTCCTTCTTTAACTAACTCTTTTGTTCTCACACATTTTTTATTTTCCGTGTTGAGAGACTTTTTAACTAACTCTTTTGTTCTCACACATTCTATTTTCCGTGTTGAGAGACTCTTAACTAACTCTTTTGTTCTCACACATTCTATTTTCCGTGTTGAGAGACTCTTTTAACTAACTCTTTTGTTCTCACACATTCTATTTTCCGTGTTGAGAGACTCTTTAACTAATTCTTTTGTTCTCACACATTCTATATCCCGTGTTGAGAGACTCTTTAATTATATCCGCAACTCCTTTAACCTTGGTCTCACTTAATTTATTGCATTTATAAAATTAAATCAAGTAAAGTACTGCAATCCAGAATCTCTTGCATGCACGTGCAACATATCGTTATTAGTGATGAGAGGTCTTAGATCCCCTCGGCCTTGCGTGTAGAGCTGAGAGACGTTAGTCCATCCATACGTATCTTGCACATTATTATTGTGAATTGCAGTAACTAAATAATTATTCATATTCAATTACAACTTCGAAAGGAAGTTATTGTGAGAGACTCTTTCCTTCTAATTCCATTAATTCATGTAAGAATCCCCTTGTGATTGAAACTGAATCTCCGTTTCCTTTATATTCTCCATATATCCTTCATAAATTGGAAATCGACCTCAAGTTCCCTAACTTTAGAGATATTCCCGTAGGCGACCCTCGCATGTACGCTTATTTTCTCCGCAACCACTTCAGAAACAAACTCCCAATTGTACTTCCGTCTAATTATCCTATTCTTCCTCCTAGCGAATAAAACGTAATCTTATCTATGTATAATTCTTGATTCTCACATATACACTATTCTTGATTTCTACCATAAGCATTTGTATCTTATTTGAATCAACATTAATCCCATTCATAGGTGGTGGAAACCTTAAAATCACTGCATCTTTTTATCATTATAATCATTGAAACTACCATCAAAGTAAGTCCGTTCAATTATTCACACAATTTTAATTTTGGGAACATTATTACATATATTTAACTAAAATGGCAGATGGTAGCACCTCGCCTCAGAGTTAATCCTGTAACAAGGAGAGCCATTCGAAGAAATAGACGCTCAGTTATACACCGACGAGCTCGGTTGGTTGGTACTCATAACACTCTACGCATTCTAACTCCGAGGGAGATTAACGAACGAATTCAGAATCTTGAATCTTCACCAACTGATATAACAGTTCCTCAATCATTATCTATACCTAACTCACCACCTCCTTTGATAACTCCAGAACGTTTCACGGAGCCGGATCTCCAACTCATGACATTATTGAATTTCCATTATCAGAACCGGTTCCTTCTTATTCTCCTGTTCCCGTGAACATTTCTTATTCTCCAGTAACCGAAGAATCATTTTCTCCTTCACTACCTTTTATATTACCTGATGTATTACCCGAAGAAGATCCCTGGATAAACGCTGCAGCTCCAATCGACGAAGAGGATACTATTCCTTTCTTCGAGGGAGACGTTGTTCCTCAGCTAAACCAGAACGATCCATCGCATTTGAACGAATATAATTCGATATTAGAATCATTATTGAACGATTTCAATCCTACTAATCAACCAATCTTTGATGATACAGAAGAAGAAGAAATTGATCTCTCCGATTTAATTAACGACATTCTTAATGACGATACCTTAACCTTTTAAGAATAATTACTATCAGACATTCTTTTATTAATCTATATTATTGTCATTATTGTTTTATCTTAATCAAGATCATTGTTTTTAACATCATATTCAACTTTATCATTATATAATCTTCGCAACATTTACTTCTACGATTAACCTTACGGCTTTTCAATACTATCATTATATCCAAGATGCAAAGGAAATAACTACATTCTACGTTATAATCGACATTTATTAAAATAAACATATATTTTGACGATACATTCTTCCGATTTATCCTCGCTTCCTTATTGAGCATTCCGCCACACTCGAACGACAAAGGATCTTGCTCTCGGCGCACCCAGGATATAGCCGGCCCAGCAGGTTGTCCTAAAAACAAATAGAGAGCACCTTCAGAACAACCACCGAGGTAGGTTCTCTGAGGGATAAGTCGTGACGTATTAAAGCGTTACGCAAACGTTATATTTTGGTGGCAACGGTAGGATTTTTCCTGTCGTGTCGCCAGAACGAAACAACATCTTCGTTCGTAACATAATTTTGGTGGCAGCGGTGGAATTTTTCCTGTCGTGTCGCCAGAACGAAACAACATCTTCGTTCGTAACACGTGTCGCCAGAACGAAATAACATCTTCGTTCGTAACATATTAATTTGGTGGCAGCGGTGGGATTGTTCCTGTCGTGTCGCCAGAACGAAATAACATCTTCGTTCGTAACATATTAATTTGGTGGCAGCGGTGGGATTGTTGCTGTCGTGTCGCCAGAACGAAATAACGTCTTCGTTCGTAACATATTAATTTGGTGGCAGCGGTGGGATTGTTCCTGTCGTGTCGCCAGAACGAAATAACATCTTCGTTCGTAACATATTAATTTGGTGGCAGCGGTGGGATTTTTCCTGTCGTGTCGCCAGAGCGAAATAACATCTTCGTTCGTAACATTTATGGTGGCAGCGGTGGGATTTTTCCTGTCGTGTCGCCAGAGCGAAATAACATCTTCGTTCGTAACATTTATGGTGGCAGCGGTGTGGGATTGATTTGCCAAAGATCTGGAAGTTTGAAAAATAATTTAGTGAAAGGCGAGTGTTACGTCGTAGTTGTTGATTCGACGTGACGTTTGCGCAATGCTTTATTACGTGCGACTTGTCCCTCGTAGAACCTACCTCAGTGGTTTTTCCGAAGGTGCTCTCTATTTGTTTTAGGACAACGTGCTGGGCCGGCTATATCCTGGGAGCGCCGAGAGCAGATCCTTTGTCGTTCGAGATTGGTTGGAATTATTAATAAAGGACTTGATTTGTCAAAGAAACTCGACAGGGTTTTATACAAAACCTCCTTTAATTAAGTTCTAAATAGTTTAATACATATTTGAAAATACAAAATAAACTTATAAATGCATCTTAGTTTCCTTATATGATAACCTTAACGATTACGATGAATCTATGGAATTTCGCCCGCAGGATTAAAAATATCTTCCAAGGAAACGTCTTCGTCGAATGATCCGACGAAATCGAATGGAGTAGTCTCGTACTCGTGTAAGTATGCCGAAATAAATGAACTCAACGTTGGGCTTGCTTCTCCTAGGTTGAGTAGCTCTTCGTTATTGCTCGGTTCAAACTGACTTCCGTCTAAATCTGGTAAAATATATTCTTCCTCTAGTGGCTCCAAGAGACTAGAAAGCCAGTCGTTTTCTTCTACTTGTTCTGTTGATGGTACCGGGAAGTATGACGGGGGAAATGTTTCAAAGTCGATAGGGACGTAAGATGGAGCTGATTCTTCTATTTCGCTTGATTGAATTAACGGAAACTCGATTATGTCCTGGGTTGGGGATTCCGTTCCGTGGAAACGATCGGAAATTAACAGAGGGGGAGGGGTAGTGGGTGAGAACGTAAGAATGACTGAGGGGAGTTGGGTTTCTGGAAGTGACACCGGAGTTTCTTCTACTAATGCGTTCACTTCTTGAGGGGTTCTAATTCTGATAATATTACGAGTGCCGCCTATTCGGGCACGTCTGCGGCGATTGATACGTTCACCAGCGGTCGATGAGACTCGCCGGTAAGGATGGCTCCTCCTTTTTTTTTTTTTTTTTGACGAGGGGGAAATCCTTTATGGATACCCGAGGGGTTCGGGGGAACCCCTCGGGTTATGTGGGACTCACCGTATTTAGCCGGCATACCCACTAAAACCCCCCCGGGTCAAACGATCTAAGCCCTTAGTGAGAGGGGGAGAGGAATCACCTAAAGGTATGCTTCTCTCCCCCTCTCGGGCTGGCCCACACGGATTAAGTCCGTGTGGGCCTCTACTCGTAATTTGGAGGAGGAGCCGTGACCAGCGGCTCCTCCTCCACCACGCTGGGGGGGATCGGCGCGACCGAGAGCCCCCGCTCTCGGCCGGCCGATATCAATCCCCCCCCTAATCCCCCCCAGATGTTAGGAGGAGGGGAGAACCGTAAATGCCCCCCGGTGTTGTGGGGGGCAAAAAATGGCTGGGGGCTAAGTGCCCCCAGCCACTTTTTTCTTTTTCTTCTTTTTAGAGACCCCTTTAACCTCAGGAGGGGGGTCTCTATTACGAAGGAGGGACTCCCGCAACCGGCCGAGACTCTCATTTTCGTCCAGTGCATCTTCCACCTCCTGCTCCGTCCTTGCCTGCATGCCCCGCTGATAACTAGCCTCTAAAAGGCTGTCAATGCGGGCCAGTTTGACTATGGGGAGGAGGCAGGAAAGTTTTGGGTCCCTTTTCAGAACCCCCTGCCTCCATCCCATCCTCCACCATACCCCCAGGGGAGTCCAGAACCTCCCCTGCGGAAGCGATGATTTTTGGGGGGGGGTCCCTTGCCCGGGGCCCCCTCTTCCTCTTCGCCTTAACATTACTATGGGGGAGAGGAAAATTCTCTTCTCCTCCCACCCCCATCACTACCCCCATGGGGAACCCAGAAACCGGGGACCCCACGGGGGCAGGTTCCTTTGCCTCCGCCAACGAACCGCCGGGGGGCAGAACTCCCGACGGCCCGAGGTCGGGCGCAACAACCACATCCACCGACTCCGCCAGGGAGCCGCAAGCCGGCGAAACCCTAGCGGAGTCCACCTCCATGACTCCCTCGGCGGGGGAATCCACCTCAGAGGGGGGATCCCCCCGCGGGGGAGAATCCACCGCCATAATTCCCTCCTGGGGGGGACACCCCCGACAAGCGGGGGCCCCTCCCCAGGAACAACCGGGGAGGGGGGTGAAGCCCCCCTCCCCTTCCTCCGCTTCCTCCTCCCTCCCCCGCGACGGGGAAGACCACGGGGCACCCGCTCCCACCGATGCGGTGGCGAGCGGGTAGCCCCGCGTCGGCACACTGGGGGCAATGTGCGGCCGGCGCCGCACACGCCCCCACATAGTGCCCATCCCCGCCGCACCGAAGGCAGGAACTGCCCCGGTCGACGGCGGACGGGCACCATCTACGAATGTGCCCCCGCCCCAGGCACCTGAAGCACCTGGGGGGGGCACTTACCTCCGGGGAGGTCTGCGTCCCGACAGAACGGAACGCAGGCCTCCCTTTACCTCTAACCACTGAGGCATAGGTCCCGGTAGAAGCCGGGCCTACGCCTCCCGAACTGCCCTGGGAGGCGCACCCCCCAGGGCAGAAACCCCTCGAGGAAGGCTCCCCCAACAGGTGGAGGAGCCAGGAACATATGTTTCGGACCAAGGCCCGAAACGCCTCATCAGCGGCCGCAGACGCATGATAGTGCGGGGGGCCTGCGCCGCACCCCCCGCACCGCCCGTCGTCCGATAACGACACGGAAGGGGCCGGGACACTACCCCCCCCCCCGCGCCGGCCCCTGGGGCTCCGAGACCCCTGGGGCGGTAAGTTCATCTTTATATTAGCCATACCAGTCCATAAAAATGTAATTTTTTAACGTGGTTGTCTTCCACGGGAGGTTAATTCGGAGACTCCACTCCTAGGCCGGCTGGGATAACCGTCCTCACGAGCCCGGCCTGCCCGGGTTTTTTAACATGGTTTTCCTTCCATGTGTGAGCTCTTAGACCCCTGGGATGTCTCCCAGGGGAGCCCCTCCACCACGGCAAGGTGGCTCACAACGGAGGGGTCCATGGCTCCTCCTTTTTTTTTTTTTTGTTCACCCAGGGGAAATCCTTTATGGATACCCGAGAGGCCCGGGGGGACCTCTACGGGTTATGTGGGACTCACCGGAGGGGAAAGAAGTTCCCCTCCGGCATACCCACTAAAACCCCTGGGGGTGACCATCTCTAGCCATTAGAGAAGGGGAGCTGGGCATCACCAAATGGCATTCATCCAGCTCCCCTTCTGGCTTGGCCTCCACTTTGAATGGAGGTCTCAATCTCGGGGGGAGGGAGTGCCAGGGTCTCGTAATAGCACTCCCTCCCCGGTATTATGATACTCTACACTGGGGAAAGCCGGGTCACCTTGACCTTCCCCCGCCCCCTCAGATGTTAGGAGGGGGGGCCGCCCCCGGATGTTGGTGGGGCAAAAGGTGACTGGGGGCCCCCGCCCCCAGCCACCTTTACAGTTGAACTTTCGCCCCCCGCTTCTTCTTCTTTTTGGGGTGGAGATCTGGGGGAGGGGGATCCTCCCCCTCCTTCCACCCCTCGACGAAGAAGCGGTTAGCCTCCCTTGCATAGTCGGGAGGGGGCTTTTTTATCCCACCTCCCGACTCCTCCACATCGACGCGCCGACCAAATTCGGGGGGGACCGCGGCCAAAGAAATATACCTAAATCCCCAGCTCGGGTTGTCCTTAGACACAGCCCGAGCTGAATCCCAAATAAATTGGGCGGTGCCCCTCCGGCCGAGGGGAAGGACGTCCGCGATAAAGTCTATGAACCCTTCCCTGGACCACAGAAATGCGCATAACCCCTCCGCGATCGAGGGGTCTCGCATCCTCACAGCCCCCACAACCTTGTCCCACACCAAACGGTGGAACGGGTGGGGGGGGCTGCAACCGTGCTTTGGAGAACCCGGCTCGTACCCGGGGTCCCCTTCTGGAGGTGGGAGGAAGCGGAGGCGTAGAAATATTGCCCCCAGCTCCACACCCACCGTATCCAGACACTCCTCTGCTGTACGACCATCCTTGGTCACCATCAAAGTGGTGGCCGGAGGGGCGGCATCCTGAAGGGACACCGCCCCTTTCGCCTTATCGGTCAGCCTCGTAAGGCTGACCGAGGGGATGAGGCGGGAGAGCTTAGCATCTGCTACTCCCGCCCTCCCGTCATCCAAAACAGTAGGGGAGATTTTCTCCCTTTTTTTATTTTTGCGAGGGAGGGGAACTTCCCCCCCTCCCCCTTTGCCTCCATCCACCTCCATGGGCTCCCCAGATGGGGAGTCCATGGAGGGTAAACACTCCACGGAGGCCGCCCCCGACCCGGCACACGAGCCAGTCTCCGGGACGACCTCCATGGGTATAACATCCGTAGAGGGTAGGGTCATCCCACCAGAAGGCGGGGGCCCTTCCTCAAGAACAGCCGGGGAAGGGGGTGAAGCCCCCCTCCCTTCCTCAAGAACAACCGGGGAAGGGGGCGAAACCCCCTTCCCCTTCTTGCGCTTCCTCCTCCCTCCCCCGCGACGGGGAGGGACCACGGGGCACCCATTCCCGCCAATACGATGGCGGGCCGGTAACCCCGCGTCTGCACACTGGGGGCAGTGTGTGCCGGTGCCGCACACGCCCCCACATGGTGCCCGTCCCCGCCGCACCGGAGGCAGGAGCTGCCCCGGTCGACAGTGGACGGGCACCATCTTCGAATATGCCCCCTCCCCAGGCACCGATAGCACCTGGGGGGGGCATTTACCTCCGGGGAGGTCTGCGTCCCGACAGAACGGGACGCAGGCCTCCCAACGCCTCGAGCCACCGAGGCGTAGGACCGCGGTCCTACGCCTCTCTGATTGCTCTGGGGGGCGAACCCCCCAGGGCAGGAACCCCTCGACGACAACGGCTCCCCCAACAAGTGGAGGAGCCCCTCGAAAACCGCCAGGGCCCTCTCTAAAAGGAGGACCCTGGCCTCCTCATATGCGCCAACCGCAGACGCATTCTTGGGCAGAGGGCCTGCGTCGCACCCCCTGCCCGGTGTGTCGCCTGATGACGACGTGGGGAAGGCCACACCTCCCCCCCACGCCGGCCCCTGGGGCTCCGAGATCCCTGGGGCGGTAAGTTTATCGACTTATTGAACATACCAATCCATAATGTGTGATTTTTTAACGTGGTTGTCTTCCACGGGAGGTTATATCGGAGACTCCACTCCTAGGTCGGCTGGGATAACCCTCCTCACGAGCCCGACCTGCCCGGGATTTTTCCTTTTTTTTTTTTTTTTTTGTATCGATGAGGAAATCCTTTATGGATACCCCTGGGGTTCGGGGGAACCCCAGAGGTTATGTGGGAGTCTCCGACTAGGCAGAAAGACCTAACCTAGTCGGCATACCCACTAAAACCTCACCGGGATAGCCTCACGTGCCCTAATAGGGGGAGGGGGGGGAATCACCCAATGGCATACTTCTCCCCCTCCCCCGGGGCCGGCCCGTATTGGCAGGGCCTCTGCTCTGGATTGATAATCGGGGAGGGAGTTGGGCTCCAACAACCCCACCACCCGTAATGGGGGACAGGTCAGCCGAGAACCCCCGCTCTCGGCTAGCCCCCGCCGAGAGCTCTCTCCCGGCTTTGACCTCTCGAGGGAGAGGGATTGCCTCCCTTAAAAGGGGAGGGTCCCTCTCCCTGGGGGGAGGTCTACTCTCTGGGTTAGGTTAGGCGTGAGAAACCTAACCCAACCAACCGTCGAGGACCTCGACCCCCATAATACCTCCTGTTAGGGAGGGTGGACGCGGGGAGCACCCAGGGGTGCATTCACCCCTGATGGCGGAGCCCCGCGTCCTCTCCACGCAATCCTCCTATTAGAGAAAAGACCGGGGGAGCATCTCCTTAGGGGAGACCTCCCCCGGTATGAAACAGACTCCTGTTAGGGAGTATAACTTCGCCGGATCCCTTATTTTTACTTGGACCAGGAATTTCCTGGCCCTCGGGGACCCGGCGAAACCTCTCGTGGGAGAGGGATTGCCTCCCCTAAGAAGGGAGGGTCCCTTTCCCTGGGGGAGGTCAAACTCCGGGTTGAGTTAGGCGTGACCTTTTTTTTTTTTTTTTTTTTTTAACGTAGGGAAATCCTCATGGATACCCGCTCCCCCGGGGGAGGGAGCAGGTTATGCCGGACTCTTACCGGCTAAAACCCTACGGTGGCCCTCCTCGTGCGTTGTTGGGGGACCCCGGGAACGCAGCCGGCATACTACCGGTGTCCCCCAACGCACAGTGTCCCTCCCCCTCCCGCACCCCTCCTCCCCTCCTACGAAGGGACTGGGAGGTAGAACGATGCAAGAGGAGGAGGGACCCTTCTCTGAAGAGGGGGCGAAGGGAGGGATTAGCGCTTGAAAAACGCGCGCCTCCCTCCCCCACCCCCCCGACCCCGACTGGGGCGACGTTGCCGGACCACCGAGCAAGGCCGCCCCCCCACTCCGAGACGCCTAGTGGCCGTCAAGTGCCCCCGCACTTGCCGGCCGCGTCTCGTGTGGGGAGGAGGGGGACCGCAGCACGCTGGCGGTTTAGAGGAGGCGGGCGAACTGCCGCCTCCTCTGCCCCCCCCTCCTCTTTCTCCGAACGGGATCGGCGTCGGGGTCGACTTCCCGATCCCGTTCGGCTGCCTCCTTTTGCGAGAGCACGCTCTCGCAAAAGGAGGCCATAGCACCCCATGACCTCTCGCTCCCGACCATTGTTTTCACGATTGCCGGCAGCGAGAGGTCCTCCCCCCCAGAAAATTCATCTTCTCCAACACCTACTCTCTCCTCCCTCAGCGTCTCCTTCAGGACACGGCGCAGCTCTGCCCAGGCTGGGCAGTGTTCCAAGGTGTGCTGCGCCGTGTCCACCACCTCATCACAATGGTGACACTTAGCGGTGCGCTCTCTCTTGGCTTTGTGGTGCAGGTACTCGCCAAAACATCCATGGCCTGTGAGTACCTGCACCAGCCTATACTGGAGTCCGCCATGGGGACGATCCATCCATTCAGCCAGAACCGGACGGATCGCCCCGACAGCGCGCAGTCCCCTCCTACAATGAGCTAATTCTCCTTTCCAACTCTCGACTGCGCGCTGTCGCAGCTGGTCGTGCTTCGCCGCAATCGCTCGTGGTGATGGCCGGATTCCCCCGGCCCGGAGCCGTGCGCGCCACTCATGCATGGACGCACGGACTCCGGCCTGAACGTCCCAGGGGAGTTGTCCGGCCACCACCAATGCCGCCTCCAATGCGACGGTCCGGTACCCCCGTGATAGACGGAGGGCCATCGTCCTCTGAACCGCCAGCATGGCGGTTCTGCTGCTGGCCCTCAGCTCTTTGTGCCACACGGGGGCACCGTACAGCGCGATTGAACTTACGACCGCCGCGTAGAGGCGGCGGCATCCATCCTTCGGGCCCCCAAGATTAGGCAGGAGGCGGCCAAAGTTGGCCACCTCCCTTCCCACCCGGGGACCCATTGCGGCGAAGTGTTCCTTAAACGACCAGCTGCTGTCGAGGATAAGGCCCAGATATTTTAACGAGGACCTTACCTCGACGCGGACTCCCTCGATCCGGATGCTGGTGTATTGAGGAGGAGGCTTCCTCCTCCGCGGTCCACAAAACCAAATAGCTTCTGTTTTGTGGACCGCGACCTCCAGCCCCAGCATCCGGATACGGCGCACCACTAGTGTCACCCCAATCAACGCGAGTCGGCTCGCCGACTCCCATCCTCCCCCCGAGTTAGGCGTGACCTTTTTTTTTTTTTTTTTTTAACGTAGGGAAATCCTCATGGATACCCGCTCCCCCGGGGGAGGGAGCAGGTTATGTCGGACTCTTACCGACTAAAACCCTACGGTGGCCCTCCTCGTGCACTACTGGGGGACCCCGGGAACGCAGTAGCATACTACCGGTGTCCCCCAGTGCACAGTGTCCCTCCCCCTTCCTGCACCCCTCCTCCCCTCCCACGAAGGGACTGGGAGGCAGAACGATGCAAGAGGAGGAGGGACCCTTCTCTGAGGAGGGGGCGGAGGGAGGGATTAACGCTTAAGCGCGCGCCTCCTCCCCCCACCCCCCCGACCCCAACTGGGGCGACCCTGCCGGACCACCTAGCAAGGTCGCCCCCCCACTCCGAGACGCCTAGTGGCCGGCAAGTGCCCCCGCACTTGCCGGCCGCGTCTCGTGTGGTGAGGAGGGGGATCGCTCCACACTGGCGATTCAGAGGAGGCGACCGTATTGTCGCCTCCTCTGCCCCCCCCTCTTTCGGCGGCAGGGATCGGCGTCGGGGTCCCGCTCCCGATCCCTTTCTGCTTCCTCCTTCTGCGAGACGACATCCTCGCAGAAGGAGGTTACCGCGCCCCATGACCCCTCGCTCTCGACCATCAGCTTTACGACGGCCGATAGCGAGAGGTCCTCCCCCCCGGAATTCTCCTCCAAAACAGAATTATCTTCCCCGGCCATACCGCCGGGGACCGCTCCTCTCCGCCTAACACACTTGCGGTGCTCCTCTCTCAATGTTTCCTTCAGGACACGGCGCTGTCCAGCCCACGCTGGGCAGGACTCCAGCGTGTGCTGCGCCGTGTCCGTCAGGTCCGCGCAATGGTGGCAACGGGTGGTGCGTTCTCTTCTCGCCTTGTGGTGCAGGTACTCCCCGAAGCAACCATGCCCGGAGAGGACCTGCACCAATCTAAAGGTCAGTCCGCCGTGGGCGCGACCCATCCACTCCTGAAGAATGGGACGGATCGCACCGACAACGCGCAATCCCCTGTTGCAGTGGCGCAACTCCTCCCTCCACTGGGCGATTGCGCGCTGCACCAGTTGGTCGCCCGCGATCATCACTGCCCTGGGTGCCGGCCGGACACCCTCGGCACGGAGCCGCGCCCTCCAGAGTTAGGCGTGACCTAACCCAACCGCTTACGAGGACCTCAACCCCAAGGACCTCCTGTGAGGGAGGGCGGGCACAGGGAACACCCAGGGGTGCAAACACCCCTGATGGTGGAGCCCCGTGCCCTCTTCGCGCAATCCTCCATAGTGGAGGAGAGACCGGGGGAGCATCTCCTTAAGAGGGAGGCCTCCCCCGGTAGGAACCAACTCCTGTGAGGGAGTATCCACCCGCCGGGCCCCCTATTTTTACTTGGACCAGGAATTGCCTGGCCCTCGGGGACCCGGCGGCCCTCACGTGCCCCTTATATGGGCAAAGCGGCGGTGAGGGATTCGCCGCACCCTCCTCCTAATTAGAGGAGGGGGGGCCCCACCGCCGCTGTCGTCGTCACTGTCTGAGGGAGGTGGGAGCATCTCCACCTCCCCCCGTCTTATGCGCTCCGCCTCCTCCTTCTGCGTCATGACTTTGACGCAGAAGTCGAAGACGGAGCGCCACTTATCCTCTCCCTCCAGCATCTTCTTAACGACTGCTGGGAGGGAGAGGTCCTCGCCGATCACTGCAGTGAGGACCCCGCGCTCTTCAGCCCATGAGGCACACTCACGCAGAGTATGCTCCGCGGAGTCCTCACTGGCCGCACAGTGATGGCACCGTGTCGTACGTTCCCGTCCAATTCTGTTCAGGTACCGACCAAAGCACCCATGATTGGTCAGCACCTGAGACAGATGGTAACCCAGGCCGTGTCCGCGCCTGCCTGCCCATTTGAACAGACAGGGCCGGATGGCGTGGATGGTCCACTGGCCCGCCGTGGGGCCCCCCAGGGCAACTTGCCACTGGCGTACCGCCCCACGACGGGGGATGGCTCCTTTTTTTTTTTTTTGATGACGAGGGGGAAATCCTTTATGGATACCCGAGGGGTTCGGGGGAACCCCTCGGGTTATGTGGGAGTCTCCCTATTTAACGGGCATACCCACTAAAACCCCCCCGGGTCAACAATCTCGGCCCTTAGTGAGAGGGGGAGAGGAATCACCTAAAGGCATGCTTCTCTCCCCCTCTCGGGTTGGCCTGCACGGATTAAGTCCGTGCAGGCCTCTTCCCGTAATTTGGAGGAGGAGCCGTGACCAACGGCTCCTCCTCCACCACGCAGGGGGGGATCGGCGCGGCCGAGAGCCCCCGCTCTCGGCCGTCCGGTAATGTTCCCCCCCAAATCCCCCCCCAGATGTTGAGAGGGGGGGGAAATCACAAAAACCCCCCAATGTTTGGGGGGCTAAAAGAGAAGGCCAGGTGAAGCCCAACCAACTCTTCCCCTACTCTAACTTAAAGAAAGAGGAGGTGACTAGGGGAGGAGGGCAAATGCCCCTACCCCCCCCACACAGACCCCGCCCCTCCATCATCGGGCCGGGAAAAATTCCCAGTCTTCAGAAGGAAGGGGGGGGTCACTAATGTCACCTCCTATATTCCGACCTAATAATTCGCACGATGTTCTTAATCGTGGCATTTCCCTCCTCTATAGGCCGGTCCGGGAGTCCGGTCTGCTTATAATCACGACGAGCTAGCTTGAATCGGCCCACAAAGGCCTCAAGCTCCTGCTCAGTCGTCCTCCATTCATCCCAAAGGGGACTCAAACAAGCCCCAGAAAGGTCGCAGAGTGACTCCGGTCGCAACCGGAATTGGCCCCCAACCAACATTATGTCCCCGAGTTTTAGCTCGGGTCCCTCTACCACCTTGGTGGACTTGGTGGACTTAAGGACGGGGTCCAAAAGGTACGCCACCTCAATCACCCTATCGTTCAGCCTTTTAAGGTTGACCAATGGGAGGAGGCGGGAGAGCTTTGGATCGACAACAACTCCCGCCTCCCCCCCGCCATCCGAGATAGGGAGGGAGTTCTTTCTCCCCCTCTTCTTCTTGTTTCTTTGGGGAAGGGGAGCTTCCTCCCCCT
The DNA here is from genome assembly GCA_901521435.1 of Crematogaster levior. Classification (NCBI taxonomy): domain Eukaryota; kingdom Metazoa; phylum Arthropoda; class Insecta; order Hymenoptera; family Formicidae; genus Crematogaster; species Crematogaster levior. The sequence continues at coordinate 19,383 of CABEGB010001200.1, forward strand.
CCCCCCCGCCTTCAACCACCTCCATGGGCTCCCCGGATAGGGAACCCACGGAGGGTAACCCAACCACGGAGGCCCCCCCCGGACCGGGAACAGGCCCAGCCACGGGGAGGACCTCCGCGGGAACATCAGCCTGTGGAGGAGTCACCCCACCCGAGGGTAGGGGCCCCTCCACAGGTGCCCTCAGGGAGGGAAGTGAAGCCCCCCTCCCTGCCTCAAAAGCAACCGGGGAAGGGGGTAAGGCCCCCTTCCCCTTCTTCCTCTTCCTCCTCCCTCCCCCGCGACGGGGAGGGACCACGGGGCACCCGCTCCCACCAATACGGTGGTTAGCGGGTAGCCCCGCGTCGGCACACTGGGGGCAATGTGCGGCCGACGCCGCACATGCCCCCACATGGTGCCCGTCCCCGCCACACCGGAGGCAGGAACTGCCCCGGTCGACGGTGGACGGACACCATCTACGAATATGCCCCCGCCCCAGGCACTTAAAGCACCTGGGGGGGGCACTTACCTCCGGGGAGGTCTGCGTCCCGACAGAACGGGACGCAGGCCTCCCCACGCCTCGAGCCACCGAGGCGTAGGACCGAGGTCCTACGCCTTTCTGACGGCTCGGGGGGACAGAACCCCCCGAGCACGCACACCTCTTGTTAGAGGACTCCTCCTCTAGAAAGAGGAGGAACCTCTCAATAATCCTCCAGACCGCAGTCTGGAGGAAACCGCCACACCCCGCAGTAGCGGAATAGTGCGGGGGGCCTGCGTCGCACCCCCCGCACCGCCCGTCGTCCGATAACGACGTGGGGGGAGCCGGGACTCTACCCCCCCCACGCCGACCCCTGGGGCTCCGGGACCCCTGGGGTGGTAAGTTTCCTAAATTTATCGACATATCTCCATAAAATGTAATTATTTTACCTGGTTGTCTTCCAGGGGGGGTTATTTCGGAGCCCCCCACTCCTAGGTCGGCTGGGATAACCCTCCTCACGAGCCCGACCTGCCCGGGTTTTTTAACATGGTTTTCCTTCCATGTGTGAGCTCTTAGACCCCCAGGAGAGTTTCCTGGGGGAGCCCCTCCACCACGACAAGGTGGCTCACAACGGAGGGGGGATGGCCTTTTTTTTTTTTTTTTTTTGTTATCGATGGAGAAACCTTTTATAGGTACCCCAGGGATTCTGGGGAATCCCTGGGGTTATGTGGGAGTCACCCTATTTAACGGGCATACCCACTAAAACTCCACCGAGGTGCCTTCCTTACCCGAAGTGAGGGGGAGCAGGGTATCGCCAGAGGCATTCGTCCTGCTCCCCCTCGGGAATGGCCGTTAATCGGCCTCTGCAGGGGGAGAGGGCAAATGCCCCTACCTCCCCCTGCCGCGTTACTAATCGTAAAGGGGAAGGTCCGGCACCCCGAGACCTTCCCCACCCCCGATGTTAGTGGGGGGTAAAGGATCGGTCGGGAGCCCCAGCCCCCGACCGACCCCCACTAAGGGAATTTATAATTCCCACGCCTCCAAGAAAGAGGATGACTGGGGAGGAGGACAGACGCCCCTACCCTCCCCAAGTGGACCCCCCACCCCATCATCAGACCGGGGGAATCCCCGGTCCTCAGGAATGGGGGAGCCACTAGTGTCATCCATAACCCTGATAAAATAATTGGAGGGCTCGGACGACCTTCTCAACTAAGGCGCCCCCCTCCTCATCGGACAGACCCGGATCTCCGGACTGTCGGAGCGCTCGACGAGCGGAAATATATCTGCCCTCAAAAGCAGCGAATTCCCGCTCCGTCGGCCTCCAAACATCAAAAAGAGGGTCTAAGCACCTCGAGGACGCACGGGCAAAAGACTCCGGCCGCCAGCCTCGGCCATCCGCCAGCAGTACGTCCCCATACACAGGCTCGGACTCCTCCCTATCCTCAGCGGACTTAGCGTCCACAAGGGCAGAGTCCAAAGGGAGCTCTGCCCCAACCACTGTATCGGTCAGCCTAGTAAGGCTGACCGATGGGATGAGGCGAGAGAGCTTACTATCAGCCACTCCCGCCTCCATCCTACTAACCGGCATGGGAGAGGAATTTCTCGCCCTCCTTCTGCTACTTCTACGGGGGAGAGGAGATTCCTCTCCTCCCCCCTTACTTCCAGACACCTCCATGAGCCCCCCGGAAGGGGAGCCCATGGAGGGTACATGCCCCACGGAGGCCCCCCCCGGGTTGGCAACGAGGCCAACCTCGGGGACGACCTCCATGGGTACCTCCGCCTGGGGAGAGGTCGCCTCAACCGGAGGCAAGGACCCCTCCCCAGGAACAACTAGGGAGGGGGGTGAAGCCCCCCTCCCTACTCCAACCGGGGAAGGGGGTGAAGCCCCCTTCCCCTTCTTCCTCTTCCTCCTCCCTCCCCCGCGACGGGGAGGGACCACGGGGCACCCATTCCCGCCAATGCGATGGCGGGCGGGTAGCCCCGCGTCGGCACACTGGGGGCAGTGTGCGGCCGGCGCCGCACACGCCCCAACGTGGTGCCCGTCCCCGCCGCACCGAAGGCAGGAACTGCCCCGGTCGACGGCAGACGGGCACCACCTTCTGATGTGCCCCCGCCCCAGGCACTTATAGCACCTGGGGGGGGCACTTACCTCCGGGGAGGTCTGCGTCCCGACGGAACGGGACGCAGGCCTCCCCACGCCTCGAGCCACCGAGGCGTAGGACCGCGGTCCTACGCCTCCCGAGCGACTCGGGGGGACAGAACCCCCCGAGCACGCACACCTCTTATTAGTAAGTTCCCCCTCTATAAAGAGGAGGAACTTTTCGAATATCCTCCAGACCGCGGTCTGGAGGAGATTACCGCACCCCGCAGTAGCGGAATAGTGCGGGGGGCCTGCGTCGCACCCCCCGCACCGCCCGTCGTCCGATGACGACGTGGGGGGAGCCGGGACTCTACCCCCCCCACGCCGACCCCTGGGGCTCCGAGACCCCTGGGGTGGTAAGTTTACCCTGCTATTTTGCATCTCAATCCATAAAATTGTTATTTTTTAACCTGGTTGTCTTCCAGGGGGGGGTTATTTCGGAGCCCCCCGCTCCTAGGCCAGTTGGTATAACCCACCTCACGAGTCTGGCCTACCCGGGTTTTTTAACATGGTTTTCCTTCCATGTGTGAGCTCTTAGACCCCCAGGAGAGTTTCCTGGGGGAGCCCCTCCACCACGACAAGGTGGCTCACAACGGAGGGGGGATGGCTCCTTTTTTTTTTTTTTTTTTTTGATGACGAGGGGGAAATCCTTTATGGATACCCGAGGGGTTCGGGGGAACCCCTCGGGTTATGTGGGAGTCTCCCTATTTAACGGGCATACCCACTAAAACCCCCCCGGGTCAGTCACCACGAGCCCTTAATGAGAGGGGGAGAGGAATCACCAAATGGCATGCTTCTCTCCCCCTCTCGGGCTGGCCCGCACGAATTAGGTTCGTGCGGGCCTCTTCCCGTAATTTGGAGGAGGAGCCGTGACCAACGGCTCCTCCTCCACCACGCTGGGGGGGATCGGTACGACCGAGAGCCCCCGCTCTCGGCCGTCCGGTAGTGTTCCCCCCCAATCCCCCCCCAGATGTTAGGAGGGGGGGGTGACTATAAGTGCCCCCCGATGTTGTGGGGGGCTAGGAGGGGTGACTGGGTGAAGCCCAGTCACCCCGTTGCCTTCTTCTTCTTTTTCCTCTTGGGGTGAAGGTCTGTTGGGGATGGAGGACCATCCCCCACCTTCAACCCCAAGAAGAATTTATTTGCCTCAAGGCGGACATCGGGGGGCGCCTTAACGGCATTTACCCCCGACGCCCGCGTCGGGGCCTCTTTAGGGCGTCGATATTGCGGGGGGATCGCCGTCACATGACAGCGGAGCTCCCAACCTGGGTGCTCCGCTGCCAATTTAGTGACGGCACCCCTCACAACATCGATACTTCCCGGACCTTGGGGGAGAACAGTGGCATCAAAATTGATGCCAGTGTTCCCCCCCTTAATCTTGCGAAGACCCCTGGCGACGCAGGGGTCTCCGCGTTCGACTTCTTTTACAACCATTCCCCACAGCTTAACATGCGGCGGAGGAATGGTTCCGTACTCATGGGCCGCTATAAGGGCGTCCAGGGACCGAAACTCCCTGCCCGTGGGGCGATGGAGGAGAGCAAAAGAAACACTCTCCCCCGCCCCCCCCACAGACGCCGGTCCCGGGAGCGTCGCGGCTACCTCTGTTTGGAGGGGAGACACAACCCCCCCCTCTGTCTTTGCAGCTTTGGGGGGGGGAACTTTCGTCCCCCCCTTGTGGCCGCTCTTCCTGGCTACCTTGGTAGCCAAGGGGGCGACGTCTAAAGGCGCCGCCCCTATCTCCTGTTCTGTGAGCCTAGTGAGGCCCACAGTAGGGAGGAGGAGGGAGAGTTTTACGTCTCCCCCCTCTCTCCCACTTACCTCAGCGGGGGGAAGGGGGGAATTCTCCCCCTCCTCCCCACCAACCTCCAAGAAGGGGAGAGGGAACTCCTGCCCCTCTCCCCCATTCGCCTCCATAGGGGCCCCAGGGAGGGGCCCCTCAGCAACCGGCCCCATGGAGGCCACCACCGACTCGACGGGTAAACCGCTATCCTCGGCGGCGACCTCCATAGGGGAATCCATCCGGAGAGGTGGACTCACCCGCGAGGGAGAGCCCACCACCTCCATTTCTTCCTCCTGGGGTGGACTCTCCCGTGAGGGAGAGCCCACCACTTCCATTCTCTTATCCTGTGGAGGATTATCCCCCCCAATCGGAGAGGCCTCCACAGGCGCAACAACCGGGGAAGGGGGTGAAGCCCCCCTCCCCTTCCTCCTCCTTCTCTTCTTACCCCCCCCCTTGCGGGGAGGGATAACTGGGCACCCGCTCCCACCCACACGATGGCGGGCGGGTAGCCCAACCTCCCCACATATGGGGCAATGCGCGGCCAAGGCCGTGCATGCCCCAACATGGTGCCCGTCCCCGCCGCACCGGAGGCAGGAATTGCCCCGGTCGACGGCAGACGGGCACCACCTACGAATATGCCCCCGCCCCAGGCACTTGAAGCACCTGGGGGGGGCATTTACCTCCGGGGAGGTCTGCGTCCCGACAGAACGGGACGCAGGCCTCCCCACGCCTCGAGCCACCGAGGCGTAGGACCTCGGTCCTACGCCTCCCGAGCGGCTCGGGGGGACAGAACCCCCCGAGCACGCGCACCTCTTGTCAGAGAATTCCCCCTCTAGGAAGAGGAGGAATTTCTCAAAAATCCTCCAGACCGCAGTCTGGAGGAATCCGCCACACCCCGCAGTAGTGAAATAGTGCGGGGGGCCTGCGTCGCACCCCCCGCACCGCCCGTCGTCCGATGACGACACGGGAGGGGCCGGGACACTACCCCTCCCGCGCCGGCCCCTGGGGCTCCGAGACCCCTGGGGCGGTACGTTCTTCTTTGTAGTCGTCATTATTCCATAAATTGTTATTTTTTAGCCTGGTTGTCTTCCAGGGGGGGGTTATTTCGGAGCCCCCCGCTCCTAGGCCAGTTGGTATAACCCACCTCACGAGTCTGGCCTACCCGGGTTTTTTAACATGGTTTTCCTTCCATGTGTGAGCTCTTAGACCCCCAGGAGAGTTTCCTGGGGGAGCCCCTCCACCACGGCAAGGTGGCTCACAACGGAGGGGGGGATGGCTCCTCCTGGATCGAGGGCTTACCATCTGATTCAAATTTCTAATTAGAGATTTGATTCGAGGATAAATCAGAGAACAATTAATAACTTATACTTACTCTGATATCTTTGTATGGATTTGAATTTAAGAATTCGTTTTGTTTTTCCTATAAAAATGAATTTCGATTAGTATGCTTAATAAAGAGTAAATGAGGACTTGGCGGGTATCTTGACAAGGGGAAATTATTATTATAAGTGCTTTCTTCAAAACTACCTTATCGATAACTCGATTTATTGGAATCCTATTAAACTGAGTCTCAGGCAGCGTACGCTGTGATAAGGACCGTAGTCACTCGGTTCGAACGCGAGAACCAATGAGTCCTCTTACTCAAATTATCGATAGTCGTACGCTACATGAAACACGAAGGAATAATAGAATTATATTGAATTAGTCAACTAAATTGTATAGTACTGAATTAAAAATTCAAAGAACAGAGGATCGGTTGTTAAAGAGTCAGCCTGCATGGAAGACGAAAGATGTGCAAGCGACAATATTGCTTATATACTAAAGGGTCAGCCGGCACGAAAAGGGAAAGATGTGCCCGCGACAATATTGCTTATATACTAAAGGGTCAGCCGGCACGAAAGGGGAAAGATGTGCCCGCGACAATATTGCTTATATACTAAAGGGTCAGCCGGCACGAAAGGGGAAAGATGTGCCCGCGACAATATTGCTTATATACTAAAGGGTCAGCCGGCACGAAAGGGGAAAGATGTGCCCGCGACAATATTGCTTATATACTAAAGGGTTCAATCACACGAAAGAAGATGTGTGATGAACAGCGATAGAGAGTTAATCAAAGCAAGGAATGATTGAAAAGGTTGGTTGATAAATAACTACAACTCTAGGTTAAGTTACTAACTGATATGCAAGTTTCAAGATTATGACATTTAATACACAAGAAATGGTAATACAGGTTGTCAAGTAGTTAATTTACTTATTAAGTTAAAGAGTATCATTAATGCGCAAAACGCTTGTTTCAAATGACGCAAAACTCAAAAGAATTGAATAAATCACCTATCTCTAGTGATACAGAAAATAATTCACTAAGGTACTCACGTAGTTAATAAATCGATGCTGTACGCGGTACTATTACGCACTGAAGTGAGGTTAAATATGCAAGGAGGCTCGGACAACTCAGAGACCGAATGGTCACATGGAAGTCGTTACCAGATGAGAACTGACTCGAACTGACTTGTTACTGGTTCAAAAATCGGCGAAGAACTAACGCTGCGCTCTGGATTTGCACGCCTTATATACTAAAGTTTGTAGGCCGCGGGGTGTTCGCGGTGTGTGGGAAGTGGAAACGAAATTCGATATTTTCGTGACTCACAAAGAGATGCCGCGAGGAAAATGATTCTAAGAAATGCTTTTACAATTTGAAATCAAAGGATGCCGAAGCGAGAGGCTTTCCGAGAATTGTTTTTGTCGGCAAAGATCAAAGGAGAATACGGCGACGAGCTATGACTCATTGTCTGAACTTGTTGCGTCAGGTTTTAACGCGCAGTATTCTTATAGAAGGTTCTAGAATATTGCATCATCTTTATGAATCATCGCTTGGAAAGTAAAAGATGTCCATATAAGGGCATGTAGAACTGAAATTAACTAAATCGGCATTAGCAAGGAAACGACTGCATTAATTAATTAGTTTTCTTCAATATTGTATTATGAATTAATGTTTCCGTACTTATGCTTACATATATCATCTTAAATTAATAATAGCGGTGGAATCATCGCAACGGTTTTAACGATATCATAATTATTACTATGTGGAAGTTTAACAAGCGCAAGAGAATGGTACAGCATGAAGCACATTAATAAGACGTTCATTCTCGTGACTTTGTTGGATTGATTATTAATGTAACTTAACTAGTGTATCTTAACAATAGAAATCTCGTTGCACGAATCTGAGCGAGAACGTATGATGCTAGAAACGGCAATTACAAGTGAGATGAATATATAATTTTGCATAGGAGAAGAAGAAAGCTTGTTTATGTAGTTATAAGGATTCTAGTATTATTATTTATCATGATTTTAATGAAAGAAATGGTTGATTCGGCTTGATCGCACGTAAAAAGTATATTAATAAAGATTTTAACTGAATTCTAGGTTATGACAACGAAAGTGCTGCCATGATGATGGAAACTCTTAGACAAAACTGTCGGTAAAGTAGAGATTCCTACCTTACCTATCACGAATGGTAATAAGTATGGTAAATAGTCTTTCTTCTTATCCTTAGAGTACATTGTGACATTTTTAGGTTATACGCGGTTTTAGGTTATGCATAATGAAATATAAGTTATGATCGAGACATTGTTTCGCATGAACATAAGATGTTTGAATAACGGCTAACGAAGCTCTTTAGAGAGAATATTAGAGAATATAATATTGATACATACATTTAAAGCAATAAGACTAAATGATGGGTTAAATATCGTGGTTAACGTACTGTAGTAAGTTAAAATACAGTATTATAAGCAAATTATAGTGGAGAGATTATGTTTTGACGTTTCTAGGTTAGGTCATTGCAGCGATGGTGCTGCCACAGTTAATGAAGCTCTAAGCAGTTTGTCGGTAAGGAAGAGATTCCTACCTTACCTTCGTCTAATGGTAACTAACAAGTATTTTAGGTTAGAATATACGATTTTTAGGTTAATCTATAAGACCCCTCCGTTGTGAGCCACCTTGCCGTGGTGGAGGGGCTCCCCTGGGAGAGATCCCAGGGGTCTAAGAGCTCACACATGGAAGGAAAACCATGTTAAAAACCCGGGCAGGTCGGGCTCGTGAGGAGGGTTATCCCAACCGACCTAGGAGTGGGAGGCTCCGAAATAACCCCCCCTTGGAAGACAACCAAGTAAAAAAATAACATTTTATGGATTGTAATGACTAATAATGTTAAAGACGTACCGCCCCAGGGGTTCCGGAGCCCCAGGGGCCGGCGCAGGAGGGATACGGTCCCGGTCCCTCCTGTGTCGTTATCGAGCGACGGGCTGTGCAGGGCGTGCCACGCGGGCGCCCTGCACAACAGGGCTACCGCAGGAGACGAAAACCTCTGGGTGAGGATCCTAGGGGTTTTGGAGGGGCTCCTCCTTTTTATGGGGGAAAGAGGACAGCACGGTGTTTTTTCGGGGAACTCTGTTCCCCTTGGAAGTTCGGGGGTTTCTAACCCCCCTGGTACCGGGGCGTATTCATACGCCTCGGCTGTTAGGAGGGGAGGGCGGTCTGCGTGTCCCACACGGACGGTGGGCACACAGACCCCCTCGGTGGCGGCTTTGCGGTGCTTCCGCTGCTTGCAGCGGGGGCACACGCGAAAGTTCTGCCCCTCGGCTACCGACCGAGGCACTTGTTGCCTTCGGTGCGGTGCCGAGGGGCACTTGGTCCGGGCATGCGCGGCCACGGCCGCACATTGCCCGGCGTGTGCTGGGGCCGGGCATGTGGCAACCCACCGTATCGGTGGGCCCACATGCCCGGTGGTTCCCCCCCGTAAGGGGGGTCGTAGGCGGGCAAAGGTTGGGGGGGGGAGTTAGTGCTCCCCCTTCTCCGGTGAAGACGGTGACGGTCCCCGTTCTGTCGGGGGCATCGCCTGGGGTGGAGCCTGCGGCGGTTCCCCTTTCGAAGGGGTCGTCGTCGGGGTTGGGTTCTCCCTCCGGGGAACTCATGGAGGTGGACCCTCCCGCCGAGTCGCCGGGGAGTGCCTCGACGGTAGTGGAGATGGAGGGATGTGTCCCCAGCTCGTCTGCGAGTGCGTTCTTCGTCGACTCGACGGCGGTAGTGGGGGATCCTTCCCCCGTGGGGTCCCTGAAGATCGGGTTCCCCATGGTGGTTGTAGAGGTGGGGGGAGGGGGGAGAGTCCGCCTCTCCCCTCAGTTAGAGCTAGGGCGGAAGCGGGGGGGCCCGGGGAAAAGGACCCCCTCCCCATAATCGCCACTCCCTTGAGGGAGGTCGTAGACTCCCCCAGGGATAAGGAGGAGTCCGGGGCGGAGGAGGGGGATTCCTTTGAGGATCCCTTGGAGGATCCCAAGTTAACCCTCCTCCGTCCCGAAGTTAGTCTGGACAGGCTGTTGGAGTTGGAAAGGAGGGCTGCGGCTAAGTTGTCTCCAAGAGAGAGAGAGAGACGCAGGAGAGCGGATGATGCCCTCGCCGCTGAGCTGGTGAGGAAGTATAAGTCCCTTACAACCTCTTCAGTTTTTTCCCTCCCCAAGGACCCCCCCCTAAAACCGGGGGGGTCAAAAAGAAAAAGAAAAGGTGAGGTTAGTGGTCCCCCTCCCAAATGGGCTGGGGAGTTTTTCTCCGGCCCGGGGGGGGGCTGTTTTAAGGGGGAGGGGACTTTGTCCTCTCCCCCTCTTTCTCACCTTAAATCCGGAGTGGCGGAAACTCCTTGTTTTCCCCCAGTGGGGCTCGGTCAGGAGCTGGGGCTCCTGACCGACTTCAGCCCCACTAACATCAGGGGCGGGGAAGGTTCCGGGGTGCCGGACCTTCCCCAGTATTCTACGAGTACTCGAGGCAGGGGGAGGTAGGGGTCTCTGCCCTCTCCCCCTGCAGAGGCCGCTTAACGGCCATGCCCGAGGGGGAGCAGGACGAATGCCCGTAGGTGATACCCTGCTCCCCCTCACTTTAGGCTTTAGAAGGCACCCCGGGGGGGTTTTAGTGGGTATGCCCGGAGGGGATCTCTTCCCCTCCGGGAGACTCCCACATAACCCTAGGGGCTCCCCAACGCCCCTAGGGTACCTATAAAAGGTTTCCCCCTCGTCAACAAAAAAACAAAAAAAAAAAGGTTAATCTATAAGAAATCATGTGTTCGCAAATACAATAGGTTTGGTTCAATAAGGCATAGTGTTCCTAAATCTAGGTTATATGAATATCAATAGTCAAGCTAAGTTTACATGATCTTAATGAATATGTTCTTAAACTAAAGTAAAAGAGTAGCGGTGGGATTTAATGATTTTACAAGCAAGATTATAATGTAATAAGCGAGATATTGTAATTGCCTTATTGAACCAAACCTATTGTATTTGCGAACACATGATTTCTTATAGATTAACCTAAAAATCGTATATTCTAACCTAAAATACTTGTTAGTTACCATTAGACGAAGGTAAGGTAGGAATCTCTTCCTTACCGACAGGAATATATGAATATAATAATGTAGCATAAATGTAATAATTAATAAGTTGAAAATTTTAACGGGGACGTAACATCTCCCCCCTATTTTAGGACAAATCCCGATGGTTTCGTAGGGATTTGTTCTAAACCATTGAGTTGATCTTTCAACATGTTGTACGAGTTGGTATGATAAGAATTTGTATTTACTGTGATCATTTCGTTGTTACGTCCTGTTTCTTCTTGTTGACTTGGGTGTTGAGATAGAGGTGCTGCATGGGGGTCCCAGGTTGTAATGGCGGTGGGATCTGCAACTGGTTGTGACGTAATAATAGGATGGTTGACGTATCGTGATGCAGCGGTGGAATAGAGAACAGAGGCGCCATTGCTGTTTCCAGTTTGTTGTGACACAGCGATGGGATTTGCGTCATGATGTAGTACAGCGGTGGAATCTCTGGAACATCGTGGTGCAGCGGCGGGATTCCTAATTGGCTGCGATGTATTGGTGGAATGTTCGGTATGTTGCGATGTCGAATGTGTTGGCCTCGCAGGATCCTCTGGTTGATTTCTTTTCTTTGGAGGTCCATTGACCAAATGAAGCAATAAATGTGTCAGCGAACTCCACACAGCTCCCAACAAATGTAGGCTGCATCCGTAAACGGTATGCAAAGCATAACCGTGAATGGTGGTATCTATGATTAATTTCACCATCCGAATAATCATGAAGATTCCGATAATTCCGGCGGTTGCTGAGCCGAAACTAACGAATCCGTTCCAAATACGAGAGGTCGCACTGTCGACGATTTTATTTAATGATGCTTCGTCGATCAGGTTATACACTGAGATGTCATTGGCGTTGATCGGATAACCAGTTATTCTTCTGGCTATCTCGTTGAGAAGGGCAGGCCTTTCCGCGGGGAACATAATGTGGTTCCGTAACTTCTCAATGTCCTTTTCCGAATATATGCCGCTAATAGCGAGTGGTCCCGGGGTGATGTAATTCCAGGATAATTTCACCATGGGCTGTAATTGTTGCGGTGGAATTTGTAATACCTGAGGTTTCGGAGTAAACTGGACCCAGGTATCCTCGATACGGTAAAGCGTTGGTAGTTCATTACTGCATTCTCTCTCATTACCCATTTTGGTAAGAATTCTTGATTTAGGCGTCAAGTAGGGTGAGGCTGTAACATCCCCCACACAATTTTAACTTTGTCATTGTCAATTTCATGGTTGAGCATTTATTGTAATAGAGTATAAAAACCACATATCTTTTATAGTTTAACATTTATTGTAATAGAGTATAAGAGCCATATATCTAAGAACACATGCGATGACGCCCCTCCAGCGGGAGGCGTGCCTCGGAACGCGCATGCGCCATGTGTGCGCCAATAGGGAACCGCGAGGATCCCCACGCGAGCGAACACAAGAGTGGGGAGCGTCGGAGCGACCGACGCCGGAACGCGAACGCCCAGACTCACTCTCTTCGGTTACCAGTTCTTGACCTGTTCGGACGTGTCCGGACATGTCTCTCGAGACTCCATCCTAACTCGTTCAATTTCTTCTATATCGATTCAATTTCTTCTATATCAATTCGCAACACTTTTGTGAAACACGCGTTCATCCTAATTGTAGTCTTACCTTATAAATTTACTTACGATATTGTATTGCTTAATTAATAAGATTGTAGTAAACTATAGATAATAAATATAGAGCCAGTGTAAAACGTAAAGTCAGTGTTAAATTCAATATCATCCTACCACTCACGACTACGCCGCATCCAAAGACGAGAACTTCTGCACGCACGCCATCACCTCCTTCGACCGACGACGTAAGAACGCCGTGCCAAAGGAAGCAGCCTCCTTCTACCTCTCTGGCAGTTACTTGGCCGATGACTATTCTGAGAACATCCAAGGTAAGAAGTATTCGATTGTTCGCTTTCCTTTCACTTCTTTCATATAAATTCAATAATTCATGCTGAACTACTCGGAAGTTGGAAGTTTTCTTGGACAACTCTGAGTCGAAAGACATGATATACTATGGGCCTTGTTCCACGTAGAGATCGGCCCCCTTATCTTATCTTCTCACCCGAATTGACTAATTGGAGTCAATCCGCACTTTGCATGTACCATCGTTATTGTTACGTCCTGGTCGGTCTGATACCTTTGTCACGTACGGCGCCTCCAATCTTTGAGTCTGCGCCGCCCGTAACTGTGCGCCGGCGCTTGGCCGTCTCTGACGTAGGCGTGACGTCATCCGACCACAGCGACCCGCCGTCTGCACTCATGTACGCGCCACACGATAATTATTACCCATTATTACGCTTATCATTACTATTATGCTTGTTGTTAATTGATTAATTGTTCTTATTGGTTCATTATTATTATTTAATTAGTTATTATTGATAAATTACAATAGGTTATATGCGAAACGCGAATATACCGGATAATTACAAGCTATATTCATTAACATGTATCAACTATATAGATATAGGAAATCACCGGATGTATTGATTAAGTATTATTTTAACTTATTTAATTATCACCTCTTTATGGTAGGCAAGGAATCTGCATGTGTACATGCATTTATATACTCATACATAGAAGCGAAATTATCATTTAATTGACACGCATGTAATAAGTTTAGTTGCACAGGAGGACACATGTGTGTGTATGTATATGTATATATATATGTGTATATATATATGCATGTATGTGGATATACACCAGATATTAGGTGGAACATGGTTAAATAATACAAGTGATTGACCAACATTCCTTGTTGTATCAATTGATGTGTTGATAATATTGTAAGGTGGTCTCACACATTAATTATCTATTGTTTCACTTATATATTGTAATATCATTAATGAAACATTGGATAGCACTATATATTGATTAGTCATTATTGTTATAGTATAGCATTATTATAATCAGCTCTAATTGTTATAATCAATTATAATCAATCTCAAAATAAGTAATTAATAGTTCTTTAGTTATATTAATACACATATGTATGATACATGTATATAGTGTAAGGTGGTTCCATGGATTAATTATCTATTGTTATACATACTCAAGGATTATTTTACTTTATTCTTAGATTATGTTAATGTATTAATGTTAATAATTGTTTCACCCTTAGGTTTATAGTAATATTATTAATGATACATGGAATAACTTTGCATATTGAGCAAATATTATAAGGTTTAACTATTGTATGATATATTATTAGGAAAGGTGAATAATCAACAGACAAAACCGTTGGATTTATATTATTTTCGTTTATTCAAATCAAAAATCAATATACATAACGCTTTCGAACAAGGAAGTAAGTTGATTGTTGACCGAACTAATATTGACAACTAATATTAGTATTATTTTTTCTTAACAAGGAGAATAATCCTGTCATGCTAGCAATGTCAGATTAATATACAACCGAACAATGCTTCCGCCGGGTATATATACACCGCGCTCATGGACCAGAGATCAGATCAGATCGATATAGAAGTAGAGACCAGTTCAGAAGAGATTAGACAGCAGATCGAATAGCAGATTAGACAGCAGATCACAGATCAGATCAGAGAGCGAATTAGATTACAGTATTATTCGAGCCGAGATTAGAAGCCAGTTATTCTTTATACTTTTATTGTAAAATCAGTGTTGTAATAAATTGTTCTTCTTTTACGACGGTTCTTTCCTTTTTAATTACTTCTCGCTTCACGCGCCAAATCCTCTGGGAAGCCACTTCACCCGTCTCCAAGGGTCTTCGAGCAGCTATACCGGGTGTCTTCCGCAATCACGGTAAGTACCAATCTTATAGATCGGATACCGAATCTGAAAAATAGTGGAACAAGCCATTCCTTCTTCGCGTTGTAATTGTGACTAATTAACGAGCTGAGTAACCGACAGTGACTGATTCACCCATCCAGGTAGCGCGCCTTCACCAAGGGGCGTACTGTTATCCAAACTTCCTCGCGCGCCTTCGCCAAGGGGCGTTCCGAATACGTATTTGTACTGTCTTGAACACACAGTACTGTTGGTGACTTTTAATCACAATGGCTCGTTTTATTAGCTCATGGGGCGTTCCCGTCGGTCCGGGCGAGTTCGCCAATTGAGACGAGCCCTCAAGTGGCTTTACACCGCAGGGGCTCATCTTCATCCTGCACCAGATCCCGACTTCATACGCCAGGAATTCGAGCAACTGATCGCTCCCCCTGAAGACGACGACGTGCAAATCATATACGAACGGTTGCACCTCTCCGAACCAAATTTAGACGACGATATTCAAATCGTATACGAACGGCTTCGCCGGCAGAAGCCGAGAATTATAAATATAGAGACACCGTCGCCACCTTTGCACATTAAACTGGTGACGAAGGATAATTATAATCAGGAAGTAATCATCCTAGAATAAATAATAAGGATGACAAATTAATTTCTTGTTTTCTTTTTCTCATTATCCTCTCGTTCTCCTCCCAATTCCGCCACGCGCCGAGTACTCAGGTCTCTCAACGCGCCCGATCGTTCCGGTTAACCGCTCGGCCACGACGATCCGCCGTTCAGTGCGCCATAAATCGAATTATAAAGGACTCGGGACAGTGTGGGCGCTCCTTAAACCCCTTCGCACGCTCGAGCGTACGAGCGCAACGTGCCTCCGTTCCCGCGCAGACGTAACGACCGCGGACAGCGGCGGCATACCTCGTCCCCAGGAAGGTATTAGACCGACCAGGACGTAACACCTTCCTGGGGACGAGGTATGCCGCCGTTGTCCGCGGTTGTTGCGTCTGCGCGGGAACGGAGGCACGTTGCGCTCGTGCGCGCGTTAGGGTAAAGGAGCGTCCACACTGTCCCGAGTGCTTTATAATTCGATTTAGGGCGCACTGAACGGCGGATCGTCGTGGCCGAGCGGTTAACCGGAACGATCGGGCGCGTTGAGGGACCTGAGTACTCGGCGCGTGGCGGAATTGGGAGGAGAACGAGGGGATAATAAGAGAGAGAAAAACAAGAAATCAATTTGTCATCCTTATTATTTATTCGAGGATGATTACTTCGTGATTATAATTATCCTTCGTCACCAGGTTGATGTGCAAAGGTGGCGACGGTGTCTCTATATTTATTATTCTCGGCTTCTGCCGACGAAGCCGTTCGTATACGACTTGAATATCGTCGTCTAAATTTGGTTCGGGGTAATGCAGCCGTTCATATATAATTTGTACGTCGTCGTCTTCAGGGGGAGCGATCAGTTGCTCGAATTCCTGCTGTATGAAGTCAGGATCCGGTGCAGGATGAAGATGAGCCCCTGCGGTGTAAAGCCACTTAAGGGCTCGTCTCAATTGGCGGACTCGGCCGGACCGACGGGAACGCCCCATGAGCTAATAAAACGAGCCATTGTGATTAAAAGTCACCAACAGTACTGTGTGTTCAAGACAGTACAAATACGTATTCGGAACGCCCCTTGGCGAAGGCGCGCGAGGAAGTTTGGATAACAGTACGCCCCTTGGTGAAGGC
Organism: Crematogaster levior; assembly: GCA_901521435.1. Lineage (NCBI taxonomy): Eukaryota > Metazoa > Arthropoda > Insecta > Hymenoptera > Formicidae > Crematogaster > Crematogaster levior. The sequence continues at coordinate 35,678 of CABEGB010001200.1, forward strand.
GCGCTACCTGGATGGGTGAATCAGTCACTGTCGGTTACTCAGCTCGTTAATTAGTCACAATTACAACGCGAAGAAGGAATGGCTTGTTCCACTATTTTTCAGATTCGGTATCCGATCTATAAGATTGGTACTTACCGTGATTGCGGAAGACACCCGGTATACCTGCTCGAAGACCCTTGGAGACGGGTGAAGTGGCTTCCCAGAGGATTTGACGCGTGAAGCGAGAGATAGTTAAAAGGAAAGAACCGTCGTAAAAGAAGAACAAATTTATTACAACACTGATTTTACAATAAAAGTATAAAGAATAACTGGCTTCTAATCTCGGCTCGAATAATACTGTAATCTAATTCGCTCTCTGATCTGATCTGTGATCTGCTGTCTAATCTGCTATTCGATCTGCTCTTAACTGATCTCTGAGCGCGGTATATATACCCGGCGGAAGCATTGTTCGGTTGTATATTAATCTGACATTGCTAGCAAGACAGGATCATTCTCCTTATTAGGAAAGAATAATACTAATATTAGTTTGTCAATATTAGTTCGGTCAATAATCAACTTACTTCCTTGTTTGGAAGCGTTATGTATATTGATTTTGATTTGAATAAACGAAAATAATATAAATCCAACGGTTTTGTCTGTTGATTGTTCACCTTTCCTAACAATATAACATACAATAATTAAAGCTTATAATATTTGGTCAATATGCAAAGTTATTCCATGTATTGTTAATAATATCACTATAAATCTAAAGATGAGACAATTATTAACACATTATCTAAGAATAAAGTAAAATAATCCTTGAGTATGTATAACAATAGATAATTAATCCATGGAACCACCTTACACTATATACATATATCATACATATAATATAAATCAGCTATATACGTATATATATAACTAAAGAACGATTAATTACTTATTTTGAGATTGATTATAATTGATTATAACAATTAGAGCTGATTATAATAATGCTATACTATAACAATAATGACTAATCAATATATAGTGCTATCCAATGCTTCATTAATGATATTACCATAGATCCAACAATATATAAGTGAAACAATAGATAATTAATGTGTGAGACCACTCTACAATATTATCAACACATCAATTGATACAACAAGGAATGTTGGTCAATCACCTATATTATTTAACCATGTTCCACCCAATATCTGGTGTATATCCACATACCTACATATATATATACATATATATACATATACATAAATACACATGTGTCCACCTGTGCAACTAAACTTATTACATGCTTGTCAATTAAATGATAATTTCGCTTCTATGTATGAATATATAAATGCATGTACACATGCAGATTTCTTGCCTACCATAAAGAGGTGATAATTAAATAAGTTAAAATAATACTTAATCAATACATCCGGTGATTTTCCTATATCTATATAGTTGATACATGTTAATGAATATAGCTTGTAATTATCCGGTACATTCGCGTTTCGCATATAACCTATTGTAATTTATCAATAATAACTAATTAAATAATAATAATGAACCAATAAGAACAATTAATCAATTAACAACAAGCATAATAGTAATGATAAGCGTAATAATGGGTAATAATTATCGTGTGGCGCGTACATGAGCGCAGACGGCGGGTCGCTGTGGTCGGATGACGTCACGCCTACGTCAGACGGGCAAGCGCCGGTGCACAGTTACGGGCGGCGCAGACTCAAAGATTGGAGGCGCCGTACGTGACACCCCCCTCCTTAAGAGTGGAGCAGCAGGTTCATTGATGCGACGGTGAGTTCATCGAAAACCCCAGTTCTCCAGTGTGACTCATCTTTGACATCTACAGCTCCAAGCGGCACGTAGTTCGTCCATTTGTGTCAACGTTGGATGCGTGTATCGAGGTTGGGTGCAGGTGCATATGGTGAGTCCAACGTTTGAAAAATGCATGTAAACGAGTACTTGTGCAGCCTGGTTGCTTGATCCGAATCCGAGGTAATCTTGTGCCATACATTTTTAATTTGATGCGTAGCGGTAACCAGATGGTCTCATGTCCTCTCCAGTATGCATGTATATACATACACATAACAAGTGTAACAGGAACAATGTCTCTTAACATTAAAGCATAATTGATTAACTTAATTTCTAAATTATCATTTATAATTCTAATATTTACAACTTTTTCTGTTTCTATTTTACAGGTTAGAACAATATTTTAAAGGATTTGAATAAATTCTACGACTACATAGAGTGTAGCAGTTTTATCGAGTGATGACAGGTGGAGGCTCGAGCATGGAAACAATTGTTTCGTTATCGTTAGACGTTTCCAATGGTCATACACGAGTATTGCAGGAGGAGCGTTACGATAATTATGTATTTCGGTTGTAACAGGTATTATGTCATCCAGGCTCTTTATAATAAGCTTTTCTTAAACTTCCTTTATCTTTAGTTGGGTTTCTGGATAATGCATCGGCATTTTTATTAGCACTGCCAGTTTTGTATATCACATTATAATCGTATTCCTCTAATTTCAGGCGCCATCTCATGAGGCGAGACGTAGGGTCCCTGACACGACACATCCATGTCAAAGGCTGATGATCTGTTACGAGAGTGAATTTACGGCCATACAAGTACGGTCGGAAGTGAGCGACGCAGTATATTATTGCGAGTAGTTCCTTTTCGATGGTTGAGTAATTTTTCTCGGCTGCATTGAGTACTCTTGAAGCGTAGGCGATTGGTAAATCCTGCCCTATGGGTCCTTGGCTTAGTACGCCGGCAATTGCATAGTCGGATGCATCTGTGGTAAGTAGAAATTCCTTTTCAAAATTTGGAAATTGCAGTATTGGCTCCTTACATAATAATTCACGTAATGTGTTGAATGATTCCTGTGTTTCAGTGCTCCAAATAAATTTTCTATCCTTTTTGAGGAGGTCCGACAAGGGTTTCGCTATTCGTGAGAAGTCCGATATAAAACGTCTGTAGTATCCTGTGAGGCCAAGGAACTGACGAACGTTCTTGAAGTTTCGAGGAACCGGGAAATCTTTGACGGCAGAAATCTTCTGAGGATCCGGTCGTACGCCTTTATCCGTGATTATGTGACCGAGGTAAGCAACTTCGTGCCGCAGAAATTCGCATTTGTCTGGTTGCAATGTTAAATTGGCATCTTCGAGTCGTTTCATTAATTTATCCATCTTGATGTCGTGTTCTCTCAATGAACTTGCATATACAACTATATCATCCATGTATACTAATAATTCTATTCCTTGCAGTCCACTTAGTATTTGATCCATCAGACGTTGGAAGGTGGCAGGTGCATTCCTGAGTCCAAAAGGCATTCTTGAAAATTGGTAATGGCCATGTGGTGTCGAAAATGCGGTTTTGTGTGCGTCCGCGGAGTCCATTGGAATTTGATGAAATCCACTGGCTAAATCAAGCACCGAAAAATACTTTGCGCTGCCAAGTTGATCAAGAATATCGCAAATATTTGGTAGTGGGTAAGCATCGCCCATTGTTTTTTCATTTAATTTCCTATAATCGATGACCATACGCCATCTTTTCCTTCCCATAGAGTCTGGTTTCTTCGGAACGATCCATAACGGTGAGTTGTATGGAGAAGTCGACGGAGTTACGATATCCTTTTGGAGAAGGTCATCTACTTGCTTGGTTATTTCTTCACGGTGGATCGGAGGGAAGCGATACTGCTTTGTGTGTACAGGAACTTCATCCGTGGTAATTATTCGGTGAGATACAACAGTAGTTTTCCCTAAATATTCGCCTGGTAAATAAAATCTGTCGCCATGTCGCTTTACTAATTTTACAATGTTTTCTTTTTCAGGTAGGTTAAGATGTTCGAGTCGTAAGAGTCGCAGAATATCCGAGGTTCTATCTGCTTTGCGTTTTTTCCGGAATATCGTATCGTGCTTGGTAAGTGTTATGCATGAGTTCCTTGATTTTTCGAATTGCTCAATTTCATTATTTCCAACATAAATTGTTTCTGATTCGTTAGTCGCATAATTATGATTAGAGTTATTATTATTATTACATTCCTTTTTAATAGTTACATTTTGTTTGATACGTGCTATATTTGAATTTTGCGGCTTTTCGCTTTGCTTGATTGTATTATTTTCAGTTGCATTAATCGCGTGAATTCTTTCTGTTTCAGGCATTCCTACTACGCATGGAGATTGGGACAACACGAGACACATAGAAGAAGAGTAATCGCTCGGATTACTTTGAGGAAGAGGGGATATCATCGGCGCGAGAGCGGCATCGTCGTTCACCGATGTACATAAGGATCCCTCTTTTGAGTGAGTATAATGAGAATTAGTAGAAATAGTAGAACTTTTAGTATTTAGATGCGTAGTGGAAATAGTAAGTGATTCATTTTTGATTTTTGTTGCAGGGGAGGATTTAGGGGAAGGAAGAGGATGTCGACCTTGATCGACGACACACCTTGATGTGCCAGAAGGAAGGCAGTGCTCCTGCCCGTTGTGAGAGTTTTCGTTAGCGCGTTTCGTTGCATTCAAAGGAGGAACGTAAGTATTATTTTTCGTTTGTACATTATTTTTCTTATTATAATTAGATTTAAATTGTAATTCTCGATTAGGTTTACATTTTTGCAATATATTATTGCTTTTAAATGAATTTTTCATTAAATTATCAAATTTTTCTGTTTCTACAGGTAGATCGTTTTGAGATCCTGGTGGATCCGAGGAGATCTTTTCGCATTTGGTGGATCTAATATCCTTATCAGGAACTTCTTTTGCGGAATTCCCTTCGTGAGGCGGTTTCGCAGCAATTTTTTCAATTTCGGTGAGTGTCACCGTTGGTATGATAACTTCTATTTCTTCGTCTAGTGTGTTAACAATTCTAATATACGCTTTATTATTTGTGCAGGTAACAACGCAGTCACCACAATAAACGCCATCGCAATAACGTCGACGCGGGAGGTATCCGGTCCTTATTTCCGGATTTGATACGCGGATGTCACGTACGGCGCCTCCAACATTGAGTCCGCACCGTCGTAACTGGATGTTGGAAGCCTACAGACGAGCAACCCGTTCCACCTGTTCATGACGCGCGCGTGACGTCACCGTACACTGCTAGCCGCTGACCGCGACGCGCCTGCGCACTCACTACACAATAGTTCACACATTGAACTACCAGGGAATACATTAATTAATAGAGCGTATGTTAATAGCAATGCATCATCTCGACGCTAAATTATCACTATTAATTAGTTAATAATGAGAAATACAGGCACGCGCCTTTTTAATAGCAAAAATAAAAGCATAGACAGTATAAAATATAGGGAAATAGCGAGAATGTAACATAGTAGCAAATACGCGTAGTAACAATGGGATAATAATCATATATGTATACATATGTATTAATTAGATACTGTTTCGAGTCTCATCGTAGAGTATTATTCACATACGAGTCAGATAATACATATCTGTACGTGTACACATACTCATATATACATATACATCACACACAGTCAAACAAACATTATAATAGAGAGATATACACACATATGCATATGTGTGCGCGAATAATAGACAATTGAGTGATACAAATGATTGACCAACACTTTTAAATATGAAGATTTATATGTATATGGGGCACCAAAGTGATCCCATGCATGAACTGCTCACTGTTGTATCCAAATATTGTTCTGTTTTACTCTTGAAACGGTAGCAATACGCCTGGGATGGCTTTGTATGTGACTAATCACTATTAGGTTTAATTATTATGTTCTTAAGTACCTATCTAGCGCCTCAGGTAATTCCATGGGTTAATTACCCATTATTACACTTAGAGACTATCCCTCTTTTCTTATAGTAAAGAATTAATGTTAATAATGGTTTATTATTTGTTCCATTCTTGGATTACAATGAATTAAGTTAACATTTTAATATTCCATATCAATAGTAATGATTTAAATGATACATGGAAAAACCTTACAATTAAGCAATTATTGCTTAGTTCTTCTCAAGTACTCTCACTTTATATATATATATCTCAGATACTTATTTATGTAATCTACATTCAATACACAGTCCCTTATGTTATAGGCGAGTGTACATGTGTATTTCAATCAGGGTAATTAATCAATACACCAAAAATTATGTTCTTATCACTAATGATGTACAAGGTGATTCCACACGTTAATGAAATACTGCTATTGGCTTGATATTTGCTTCATTGTAACTCTATAATGATTAACGATACGTGGGATGACTTTATGTATTGATTAATTAAACCAAGCGTTAGTAATTAAGCAGGATAAGGTGAATAATCAATTAAACGTTATATCTTCCGTTAAAACTTTCATTTATTCAAATCTTATATACATTATTATTTCAAAACACGGAAGCGAGTTGATTATTGACCGTTCTTTTCTTATTCTTATTTATATTAGCACTTTTTCATTATAACCAAGTGTGGTCCTGTGTATGGATAATGTCAAATTAATATACAACCGGACAGCGCTCTCTCGGGGTATATATACGGTGCCCAAGCCGTACCACATTCATTCGTTAATCGGGAATCGTTATCGACTATTCGTTACTAGACTCTTGTTAAAAATCCGATACGCGACTTTCGCTCGCAACGGACACGTAATACTAGATATTTGATAGGCTAGTATAGAGACTATCCGCGTCATTAATTATTGTAATAAAAGTGTACAGCTAAGTTGTAAAGTCCGAATAAATCTTTTATTGTCATTTTTATTATTTTACACCATCGCATTGTTTTCTTCATCCATCTCCAGGGATCTTCCAGTAGGGGAGCCACTTCTTGACCATCGCAGTAAGTATTAAAATCTGTGAAACAGTGAAACGAACCGGTTATCTTATGCGTTGTGCCAATAATTACGATACTTTAATTATACATTCCAATAGAATCACGATAGCAATTTACCTGCCTTTACCCCTGGTAGTGCTTCCCGCACGGGGCACACCATCCTCCGATCTTATCCAGAACGCTTCGAACGGGGCATTCTACCTCCTTAGCAGAGCGCTTCCACAGGGCGATCTGCACCTCCGTCGTGCGCTTTATCCGAGGCGCGCAATCAACCTGCCTCCGGCGTGCCTCTTCGTGGCACTCCAACCCTGTAATTGCAATCGTAAACGATTTGGTTAGAGATAATAAGTAATATAAATTACATATATATATATATATTCATTATTAATATGGCAACGCACGATAGATCATGGGTCGTGCCCGCCGCGCTGGCAGCATACGTCAATTGAGACGAATACGCCGCACCCTCTACTACATGCTGGAGCAAGGTGTTCGAGCGTACGAGTTCCCGCGACCAGCACAATCAACAACGAGCAAGCCCAGAATCGTCAAGATAGAAATCCCCTCACCACCTCTGAAAATTAGAATCGTAGAATTAGTAACGCTGGATTGAGACTAATAAAATTATACCGCAAGGTGTCAATCCGAAACATTTATTTCTTAGTCCATCCTCCTCGTGTACCGCCACGCGCCGAGTGCCCAAATCGCATTAACGCGCCCGATCGTTCCGGTTACCGCTCGGCCACGACGATCCGACGCATCCGCATTCCGTTTTAAAAAAGGGGCAATCTCGGGACCGCTTGAGCCCTCGACGAATCGCGCAGGACGTGACACGGACAACGAATCCTAGGTTCATTCGAGGAGGTAAGACAATAGATTCCTTATCTTTGAAATAGAATTGGCAATCGCGCCATGAAATTAACCGTGCACCGTAATCTATCCGGGCATTATGTTCGGTGAAAAACGTTGAACCTAAAATTCTTTGCGTTATTATAGGAAACTCGTCGGGCACTACGTGGAAAACTATAGGAGCTCGCGAGACGTATATTATCACGGTGCCTACAGTATCGACGACGGATTCCGTGATGCCGGTGAGTTGAATGATTTCTCTATTATTAATATGAATATTTGATTTTATGCAATTCCTTTTTATTATATTCGGTTGTGCTCCTGTATCTAGCATGAATGCGGTTGGTCCTCGCAAACACGAAGATTCGAGCTCGACAACGGGTACGGTTCCGTCATCGCCTCGGAGGATGTGGACGGACCTGGCATGGTCTCCAGACAGTGAGCGGAGCGTGGTTTCGCAAGGTCTCGGGACGCCCCGTTTATCGAGACCTCCGGGTGGTTTCCCGTATGTCGCGTATGTACATTATTTACATTATTCCTATTTCCTATATGATTATCATTATTAACATTATAATTATTATTATTATATCTATCGCTATGATTATTATTATTAATATTATTGTTATAACTTCTTCTCCGACATTCGTGCATTAAATGTCCAATCTTTTTACAATAATTGCATATTTTCGCATTTACAGTGTTCGCTGATTCGCGGGGAGCGATGACAGGATCGCGCTGGAGAATTTGCGGCGAAGGAGCGGAGTTATTCCGATAAGTATTTGCGTTTCTGTACCTAACTTCCTCTCTTTCTATGCGCTTATTGATAACTAATACCTTTGCGCAGGCATAAGCGAAGCTGCTATAGCCTTCCGCACGGAGTTCTACGCGGTATTCACGGGGAAGACCTTCGAAGAAAGCTTCAAGAGCGAAGGATTCGATGGAGCGTAATTCTACCTCGGATAGCGGCCTGTCAAGGTTGGTTTGATCACCCTCTATTATCGCGGTTTTTAGATCTTTAATTCGTCCAATGTAATCTAATATATGTTCGTTTTGTTTCTTATAGGCCATACTCAATTGTCCGCGGTAATGATTGGCGCTTCGACCGGGCCCGAAAGCACGCTTCAAACAGTCGAGGAATTTCTCCACTGTTGGATGGATTTCATCTTCCACAACGATGTAAGCATGATGTGTTAGTTTATTTCTCAACATTCGAACGAGATGCGCTTCATCTACGAGCGGTATTGATTCTTTTGCTCTTTTACAGGCTTTTGCGAATTGCCATATCGGGATATTGTGACCATCGAATTTGGGAACGAGCTCTAGCGCGTCACGGAGGTACGACTTTGAATGCCCGATTGGTGAGGAAGAATGGAGATTGGCACCGGCAGTCGGTGGCGAAAACAAGGGTGGACTGGATAAATTCGACAGAGGCGGTGAAGAAGGTAAAATCTGCGTTAAAGTTCGCATTACGTCTTCCAAAGTTCTTGTTCGCTCGCTAAGTTCTCTTTCTTTTTCACGCATGTCGTTAAAAACTCTTTCGAAATCAACAGGATTTCCATTCGTATGCACAGGATACGCAATAGATTCAGGGCCATTGCTTGGGCGATCCATGTTGGAGCGAAATTCAAGGGAAGGAAGAGGAGAGAGAGAAAGGGAGAAAAGGTAAAGTATGTATATATGCTCGTTTAAATATTTTATAATCGCCTTCTGAAACAGTAACACATGTAAATTATTGCTGCAAAAAAAAGACAAGATTAAGAGTATTTGATTATTAATTATTAATTGTCAATTAATCATAAATTTCTATTTTATCATTCCAGGGCGGCACATGTAAGGAAGCAGGCGAGAGCAGGCAGGAATTCGAGACCACTGGGTGATTGCCTACTCCAGACTCATTTCTACACGTCACCCTATATAAGCCAATGTCGGTACTGTGTGTATAATTAGATTAGAACGCGGATCGTCATATATATATTTATCGTATTTATACTTATATATATTTATTCATATATTTATACATATATTTCCGCATATGATTCTGTAATTTCAGTTTCAATAATCTGAATAAATCTCTTGTATTTTAAAACAATATATACATACTATTATAATTAATTCTGAACACCTTCCATGATTAAGACATATTCATATTTCAGGTATAATCTTTTCCCTTTATTGAATTAATGATTAGTCGTTGCGCAAGACTATATATATATTTTCCTTTTCAATAAATGTTGAAATGTCGTTGTTGTTTTTGTACATTAAGTAATGTAATGATTTAAAATTAAGCCTTTTGCAATTCCCCGTAATTGACTATTATTGTGGCTATTTTTAAGAAATTCCTTATGTGTATATCTTAAGATGTATGTTAGAATAATGTATATATAGATTGCTTAATGTATAGTGCGTTTTTACTAAATGGAATTTGTGTAATAATCAGTGATAACTACCAATTTCTTGTTTTTGCTTATTTTTATGGTGTCTTTTGATTAATCTACAGTCACAAGGATTAGGATGATTGTATAAGTATTAATTTTACTTAATGGGCTTCTCGATCGCGTCCTTTACGTATAAGTTCGCATTTGCTCTATATCGGATACTGCATAAGTGGTGAGTGCGATCCGTTTCGCTTACACGTATTACAATTACGTTGAGATCGATATTTATAACTGCGGCCGATATATAACGAGTTGTAAGTGTGACAAGCGACGTTTCCGAAACGAAATAATTGTCTTCGTTTAATGAAATTTTCCAAGTTACGAAGAATGAAGTGAATTCATCACTCATGACGATAAAATTATTCTTTACAAATCTTATAATTCCTTGTAATATCCTTATAATTTACGCGTATAAAATGTGGATAATGTGATATATATATATACAACAATGCAATGATAATGTAATAATAAAACAGCATGTAATTTTAATCGAATTGATTCATAGGGGGGGGGATGATTGATCAAATCCCGGCGGTAACCAGTTGTTGCTGGTGACACGTTACTTGGTCTAAATCCCACCGCTAAGTCAACAGTTGTTACGTCCTGGTCGGTCTGATACCTTCCTGGGGACGAGGTATGCCGCCGTTGTCCGCGGTTGTTGCGTCTGCGCGGGAACGGAGGCACGTTGCGCTCGTGCGCGCGTTAGGGTAAAGGAGCGTCCACACTGTCCCGAGTGCTTTATAATTCGATTTAGGGCGCACTGAACGGCGGATCGTCGTGGCCGAGCGGTTAACCGGAACGATCGGGCGCGTTGAGGGACCTGAGTACTCGGCGCGTGGCGGAATTGGGAGGAGAACGAGGGGATAATAAGAGAGAGAAAAACAAGAAATCAATTTGTCATCCTTATTATTTATTCGAGGATGATTACTTCGTGATTATAATTATCCTTCGTCACCAGGTTGATGTGCAAAGGTGGCGACGGTGTCTCTATATTTATTATTCTCGGCTTCTGCCGACGAAGCCGTTCGTATACGACTTGAATATCGTCGTCTAAATTTGGTTCGGGGTAATGCAGCCGTTCATATATAATTTGTACGTCGTCGTCTTCAGGGGGAGCGATCAGTTGCTCGAATTCCTGCTGTATGAAGTCAGGATCCGGTGCAGGATGAAGATGAGCCCCTGCGGTGTAAAGCCACTTAAGGGCTCGTCTCAATTGGCGGACTCGGCCGGACCGACGGGAACGCCCCATGAGCTAATAAAACGAGCCATTGTGATTAAAAGTCACCAACAGTACTGTGTGTTCAAGACAGTACAAATACGTATTCGGAACGCCCCTTGGCGAAGGCGCGCGAGGAAGTTTGGATAACAGTACGCCCCTTGGTGAAGGCGCGCTACCTGGATGGGTGAATCAGTCACTGTCGGTTACTCAGCTCGTTAATTAGTCACAATTACAACGCGAAGAAGGAATGGCTTGTTCCACTATTTTTCAGATTCGGTATCCGATCTATAAGATTGGTACTTACCGTGATTGCGGAAGACACCCGGTATACCTGCTCGAAGACCCTTGGAGACGGGTGAAGTGGCTTCCCAGAGGATTTGACGCGTGAAGCGAGAGATAGTTAAAAGGAAAGAACCGTCGTAAAAGAAGAACAAATTTATTACAACACTGATTTTACAATAAAAGTATAAAGAATAACTGGCTTCTAATCTCGGCTCGAATAATACTGTAATCTAATTCGCTCTCTGATCTGATCTGTGATCTGCTGTCTAATCTGCTATTCGATCTGCTCTTAACTGATCTCTGAGCGCGGTATATATACCCGGCGGAAGCATTGTTCGGTTGTATATTAATCTGACATTGCTAGCAAGACAGGATCATTCTCCTTATTAGGAAAGAATAATACTAATATTAGTTTGTCAATATTAGTTCGGTCAATAATCAACTTACTTCCTTGTTTGGAAGCGTTATGTATATTGATTTTGATTTGAATAAACGAAAATAATATAAATCCAACGGTTTTGTCTGTTGATTGTTCACCTTTCCTAACAATATAACATACAATAATTAAAGCTTATAATATTTGGTCAATATGCAAAGTTATTCCATGTATTGTTAATAATATCACTATAAATCTAAAGATGAGACAATTATTAACACATTATCTAAGAATAAAGTAAAATAATCCTTGAGTATGTATAACAATAGATAATTAATCCATGGAACCACCTTACACTATATACATATATCATACATATAATATAAATCAGCTATATACGTATATATATAACTAAAGAACGATTAATTACTTATTTTGAGATTGATTATAATTGATTATAACAATTAGAGCTGATTATAATAATGCTATACTATAACAATAATGACTAATCAATATATAGTGCTATCCAATGCTTCATTAATGATATTACCATAGATCCAACAATATATAAGTGAAACAATAGATAATTAATGTGTGAGACCACTCTACAATATTATCAACACATCAATTGATACAACAAGGAATGTTGGTCAATCACCTATATTATTTAACCATGTTCCACCCAATATCTGGTGTATATCCACATACCTACATATATATATACATATATATACATATACATACATACACATGTGTCCTCCTGTGCAACTAAACTTATTACATGCTTGTCAATTAAATGATAATTTCGCTTCTATGTATGAATATATAAATGCATGTACACATGCAGATTTCTTGCCTACCATAAAGAGGTGATAATTAAATAAGTTAAAATAATACTTAATCAATACATCCGGTGATTTTCCTATATCTATATAGTTGATACATGTTAATGAATATAGCTTGTAATTATCCGGTATATTCGCGTTTCGCATATAACCTATTGTAATTTATCAATAATAACTAATTAAATAATAATAATGAACCAATAAGAACAATTAATCAATTAACAACAAGCATAATAGTAATGATAAGCGTAATAATGGGTAATAATTATCGTGTGGCGCGTACATGAGCGCAGACGGCGGGTCGCTGTGGTCGGATGACGTCACGCCTACGTCAGAGACGGGCAAGCGCCGGTGCACAGTTACGGGCGGCGCAGACTCAAAGATTGAAGGCGCCGTACGTGACACATACCTACTCAGGGAACCCACTAAAAAACTAGAAGACCAATACACTGGTCCATACAAGATTACCGAAATTCTGCGAAATAATAATGTTAAGATTAAAATAAACGCAAAGACCTCTAAGATAGTGCACACAGATAAGCTCAAACTATCCCCCACCCCGGAAGAAAGAAGCCAACCCAACAGCCGAACATCGGAGCAACCAAGCGGCAGTACCACACGAATCTCCACATCGCAAACATGCTCCTCGCCATAGTACTTCTGCACGTACCCTTCGTAGCCGCTCTCATTGGCTATGATTGTGGCAGCTACAAAGCAAACATCACCACTCTATCACTTCTGGACATCGGTGACTGCGACATGGAGGACATCGAGCCAGCAAAGTCCGAATCCTACATCCAGCTGATGCAGCTCTCTGATTACGACCACATTACGGTAACGCAATGCAAGGTCGAAGTAGATAGAATGATAAATTACTGCGGCATGCATTCGCATGTCTCAATAGTCCACCAAGGAAGGAAGGAGTATATCCAGGAAATAGGAGAACAATCATGCCGAAGACTACACGAGACAGGCACAATTACCATCGCAAATGCTGTAATCGACAGAGTCGCGAGAAACACCACCAACCTGAGGAGCGTAACACTGGCAGGGTCAGTATCAGTTAACGGAAAATGCTCTGGAACACAGTACACCGACGGATACGGAACCTGGGAAAACGTAGTCGTGCAAGCATCAGTCAAGATCACTCTGAAAGTATTTGAAGCCCCCGTGAAGAGATCGAGCGGTGACGTAACGCTTTTATCTGGAACTCGCTGCAAGATCGGACCAGGATACTGCTTTGACGCAGAGGGAGCCGAATCATACTGGCCACCTTTACCCATCGATAGTTGCCACTTTGATCAGTACGACATACTCTACGAAGGACCAGCAGTGAAGCTGACGCCAAGGAACAATCAGAATTCACCAACAATCTACACGGTAACCACACAAGACACCACCTTCGCTCTAACAAAAACATCTGAATCAGCCTATGCGGCTACAAACTATACCAAACGGAACATCCTAAGCTATTCATACTGGAAACGCAAAAGGGTCGCACCTTTCGAACACGTACCAAGATAGCAGTGGATAACTTAGATATTTTCTCATACGTAAATTCAAAGTTCATATACGTTGAGAAGCACATCAAGACGCAGTTGACACAACTTTACCGTGACATCATGGAACAGAAGTGCGCGTTGGAAAGACAAGTGCTGCAAAACGCCCTCTCACTAGCAACCATCGCGCCGGATGAAATGGCCTATAGAATAATGAAGGGCCCTGGATATACAGCAGTAACCACAGGAGAAGCCATACATTTAATAAAATGTGTCCCGGTAGAATGCAAAATAAGACACACGGAAAGATGTTACAACGAACTTCCTGTGTCCTACCATAATGCATCATACTTTCTATTACCAAGATCAAGAATACTTACCAGATTAGGATCACCACGGGAATGCAACAATCTACTCCCGATGCTATACCAAATCCATGGAACCTGGTTCCGCTTAACACCAAATCCATTAAAAACAGTTGCACCACCAAAGATTCAGCCACTGACACACCCAGCCTGGCAGTACTCCAATCCGACGTCATTGGCCACCAGTGGAATATACAACAACGAAGATCTAGACAGATTAAAATCACATATTATGTTCCCCATCGAAAAACCATCGATGTTGAACACGATCACACGAGGCGCAATGGGACAGACGGTACCAGCAGGAAGCATCTCATTAATAAACCTAATAGACGAAGCGTCGATAGAGAAAATAGCTGAATCCGCCGGAAGAAAAGCCTGGAAAGGATTCATAACATTCGGATCAGCCAGCGCAGGCATCTTAGCAATATTCGTAATATTACGCATAATCAAACTAATAATCGACACGATCATACACGGGTACGCCCTGCATTCAGTCTACGGATGGAGCATGCATTTGCTTGGAGCTGTGTGGAGTTCAATCACGCACCTACTGCTACACCTGGGAGGACAACCACGGAAGGAGCAGCCACCGCCAGCCCCCACCAGCAACGACGAGCCCCAAACGTCCCGTCCTACGACAGAAGAGCGAGCCCTTGAAAGCGAAATTTACCATCCGAATAAACAATCTACAACCTACACATACTCTGAGCTAAGAAAATATCTAAAGGACGACGTAGTATAAGTGCATCGTAAGCTGTACCATAACTCTTAAGTAAAATGCTTGCGTATGAGCAAACATTTTAAAATAAGGGGGGAGGTGTGACATCCCCGTAACTATATTTTAAACTCATTATATTATCCTTATTAAAACCGCTTTTTGTTAACTTTTATACATACGCATAACTTACTTTTAAAACCCTACACATACACAATTATAAACACATCTTTATGTCTCTAAGCACCACCCTAGCATACCATTAGCACATAAGAATATATTGTAAAGCGCATGCGCCGCGAGAGCGCCAATTAGGAGCGCGTCACTCCTACCCATTGTAAATCGGCCTCCCCATGCAAGCAAGCCCAGCACCCGAAAGTGGGAGAGCCCCTGAGTGGGGCGCTTGAGAGTAGGGGCACGAGAAGTGGGGACACCGAGCTATATAAACCGAAGCACGAGACCCGGCACTGGGGGGACACTCTCTAGCAGTCAGACAGTTCGCGGAGTTCAGTCGTAGTTAGTCTCAATCCAGCCGTGTCTTTGTTCTTAGGAACAAGCCACGAGCCCTTCTATATCCTTCGTCTTCTATTTCTAAATTTAAGTTAGCATTGTAACGTAACTATTGTAACCAATAAGTATAATAAACTCAATTATATTTAGTAAGAGTAATCTCAGTGTCTCATTCAAATTCGATATCCTAACTATAAAGTAAATTCAGTGCGAAATACCATTGCGACTCAACAAGCTGAATCCAGTAATCACCGGTCAGACCCAGCAAGCCAGAGGACGATCAGCCTAGGCCCCCGAATACCGACATCCTTTTGCAATTACGAGGAACACCAAAAGGTAAGAAGCAATTATACCAATTCTAAGCGACTTTAATATCCATTTGAATGCCGAGCTATGTGCCCACCATCCTGTACAACGCAGCGAAATAATACCGTGGAACTGCCGTACAGTGAATGGTTACGCACAGCCGTGTGTGTGCACTCATATCACTATAAAAACGCCGGTCTGTTTCTTAACATTTGCTCTGAATGCATTCGTAGCGCCTACCCTATTAGATACGAAAACTTTGAAACCATCGTTCGCCACTACATTCATATCGGAAACACGAACGCTAAAACATTGTGTTCTGAGTGTGAAACGGAAATCTGCACAGTGCTCTGTTACGAACGAAGATGTTGTTTCGTTCTGGCGGTTTGGCAGAAAAATATCCGGCCGTTACCACCAAAATATAACGTTTGCGTAACGCTTTAATACGTCACGACTTATCCCTCAGAGAACCTACCTCGGTGGTTGTTCTGAAGGTGCTCTCTATTTGTTTTTAGGACAACCTGCTGGGCCGGCTATATCCTGGGTGCGCCGAGAGCAAGATCCTTTGTCGTTCGAGTGTGGCGGAATGCTCAATAAGGAAACGAGGATAAATCGGAAGAATGTATCGTCAAAATATATGTTTATTTTAATAAATGTCGATTATAATATTTAATGTGGTTATTTCCTTTGCATCTTGGATATAATGATAGTATTGAAAAGCCATAAGGTTAATCGTAGAAGTAAATGTTGCGAAGATTATATAATGATAAAGTTGAATATGATGTTAAAGCAATGATCTTGATTAAGATAAAACAATAATGACAATAATATAGATTAATAAAAGAATGTCTGATAGTAATTATTCTTAAAAGGTTAAGGTATCGTCATTAAGAATGTCGTTAATTAAATCGGAGAGATCTATTTCTTCATCTTCTTCTGTATCATCAAAGATTGGTTGATTAGTTGGATTGAAATCGTTCAACAATGATTCTAATATCGAATTATATTCGTTCAAATGCGATGGATCGTTCTGGTTTAGCTGAGGAACAACGTCTCCCTCGAAGAAAGGAATAGTATCCTCTTCGTCGATTGGAGCTGCAGCGTTTATCCAGGGATCTTCTTCGGGTAATATATCAGGTAATATAAAAGGTGGTGAAGGAGAAAATGATTCTTCGGTTACTGGAGAATAAGAAATGTTCACGGGGACAGGAGAATAAGAGGGAACCGGTTCTGATAACGGAAATTCAATGATGTCATGAGCTGGAGATCCGGCTTCGTGGAAACGTTCTGGAGTTATCAAAGGGGGTGGTGAGTTGGGTATAGATGATGATTGAGGAACGGTTATATTGATTGGTGAAGACTCAGGGTTTGAAATTCGTTCGTTAATCTCCCTCGGAGTTAGAATGCGTAGAGTGTTATGAGTACCAACCAACCGAGCTCGTCGGTGTATAACTGAGCGTCTATTTCTTCGAATGGCTCTCCTTGTTACAGGATTAACTCTGAGGCGAGGTGCTACCATCTGCCATTTTAGTCAAATATATGTAATAATGTTCCCAAAATTAAAATTGTGTGAATAATTGAACGGACTTACTTTGATGGTAGTTTCAATGATTATAATGATAAAAGATGCAGTGATTTTAAGGTTTCCACCACCTATGAATGGGATTAATGTTAGATTCAAATAAGATACAAATGCTTATGGTAGAAATCAAGAATAGTGAATATGTGAGAATCAAGAATTATAGATAGATAAGATTATGTTTTATTCGCTAGGAGGAAGAATAGGATAATTAGACGGAAGTACAATTGGGAGTTTGTTTCTGAAGTGGTTGCGGAGAAAATAAGCGTACCTGCGAGGGTCGCCTACGGGAATATCTCTAAAGTTAGGGAACTTAAGGTCACACCAGCATCCGGATCGAGGGAGTCCGCGTCGAGGTAAGGTCCTCGTTAAAATATCTGGGCCTTATCCTCGACAGCAGCTGGTCGTTTAAAGAACACTTCGCCGCAATGGGTCCCCGGGTGGGAAGGGAGGTGGCCAACTTTGGCCGCCTCCTGCCTAATCTTGGGGGCCCGAAGGATGGATGCCGCCGCCTCTACGCGGCGGTCGTAAGTTCAATCGCGCTGTACGGTGCCCCCGTGTGGCACAAAGAGCTGAGGGCCAGCAGCAGAACCGCCATGCTGGCGGTTCAGAGGACGATGGCCCTCCGTCTATCACGGGGGTACCGGACCGTCGCATTGGAGGCGGCATTGGTGGTGGCCGGACAACTCCCCTGGGACGTTCAGGCCGGAGTCCGTGCGTCCATGCATGAGTGGCGCGCACGGCTCCGGGCCGGGGGAATCCGGCCATCACCACGAGCGATTGCGGCGAAGCACGACCAGCTGCGACAGCGCGCAGTCGAGAGTTGGAAAGGAGAATTAGCTCATTGTAGGAGGGGACTGCGCGCTGTCGGGGCGATCCGTCCGGTTCTGGCTGAATGGATGGATCGTCCCCATGGCGGACTCCAGTATAGGCTGGTGCAGGTACTCACAGGCCATGGATGTTTTGGCGAGTACCTGCACCACAAAGCCAAGAGAGAGCGCACCGCTAAGTGTCACCATTGTGATGAGGTGGTGGACACGGCGCAGCACACCTTGGAACACTGCCCAGCCTGGGCAGAGCTGCGCCGTGTCCTGAAGGAGACGCTGAGGGAGGAGAGAGTAGGTGTTGGAGAAGATGAATTTTCTGGGGGGGAGGACCTCTCGCTGCCGGCAATCGTGAAAACAATGGTCGGGAGCGAGAGGTCATGGGGTGCTATGGCCTCCTTTTGCGAGAGCGTGCTCTCGCAAAAGGAGGCAGCCGAACGGGATCGGGAAGTCGACCCCGACGCCGATCCCGTTCGGAGAAAGAGGAGGGGGGGGCAGAGGAGGCGGCAGTTCGCCCGCCTCCTCTAAACCGCCAGCGTGCTGCGGTCCCCCTCCTCCCCACACGAGACGCGGCCGGCAAGTGCGGGGGCACTTGACGGCCACTAGGCGTCTCGGAGTGGGGGGGCGGCCTTGCTCGGTGGTCCGGCAACGTCGCCCCAGTCGGGGTCGGGGGGTGAGGGGAAAAAAAGCGCACTTTTCGCACCAAATCCTCCCCTCGCCCCCTTCTTAGTGGCGGGTCCCTCCTCCTCCCTCATATGCCTCTCTGTCCCTTCTTGGGAAGGGGAGGAGGGGTGTGAGGAGGAGGGACATTGTGCACTGGGGGACACCGGTAGTATGCCGGTTGCGTTTCCCGGTGTCCCCTAGTAGTGCACGAGGAGGGCCACCGTAGGGTTTTAGCCGGTAAGAGTCCGGCATAACCTGCTCCCTCCCCCGGGGGAGCGGGTATCCATGAGGATTTCCCTACGTTAAAAAAAAAAAAAAAGGGAACTTAAGGTCGATTTCCAATTTTTGAAGGATATATGGAGAATATAAAGAAAACGGATTCAGTTTCAATCACAAGGGGATTCTTACATGAATTAATGGAGTTAGAGGGGAAAGAGTCTCTCACAATAACTTCCTTTCGAAGTTGTAATTGAATTTGAATATGAACAATTATTTAGATACTGCAATTCACAATAATAATGTGCAAGATACGTATGGATGGACTAACGTCTCTCAGCTCTACACGCAAGGCCGAGGGGATCTAAGACCTCTCATCACTAATAACGATATGTTGCACGTGCATGCAAGAGATTCTGGATTGCAGTACTTTACTTGATTTGATTTTATGAATGCAATAAATTAAGTGAGACCAAGGTTAAAGGAGTTGCGGATATAATTAAAGAGTCTCTCAACACGGGATATAGAATGTGTGAGAACAAAAGAATTAGTTAAAGAGTCTCTCAACACGGAAAATAGAATGTGTGAGAACAAAAGAATTAGTTAAAGAGTCTCTCAACACGGAAAATAGAATGTGTGAGAACAAAAGAGTTAGTTAAAGAGTCTCTCAACACAGAAAGTAGAATGTGTGAGAACAAAATAATTAGTTAAAGAGTCTCTCAACACGGAAAATAGAATGTGTGAGAACAAAAGAGTTAGTTAAAGAGGGAAATCGTGAAAGGGATTGTAATAATAATATGAGGTTGCTCGACAAGGATTTGTAAAATCATGAAATGGTTTAAGAATAGCAATGACAACCGTTAAAACCAAACGCAGTGTTAAATGTCTGCGGATACTAAACGTGTTGTCAGGTTAAGGAATATGGCATCAAATGGTTTAGGAATGACAACCGTTAAAACCAAACGCAGTGTTAAATGTCTGCGGATACTAAACGTGTTGTCGGATTAAGGAATATGGTATCAGGTAGTCAATCAAATAAATCGTCGTAGTAATAATAAGTGTGTTGGCTTATGAAATATTATAAGTATGAAAAACAAGTAGTGATTTTATAAGTATAGATGCAAAATTATTGAATAAAAGTAATTGTAGTACGCAGCGCAAACGCAGGTGGATTATAGTTTATAAGTATGAAGAAATAAAGTTTTAAATGAAATAAAAGAAATTGAAACGTCGTCAAAACTCCTAGGCAAAGAGTGACACAACTCTTTCCTTTGACAGTACTCACTTGTTCAGAGACTAAGTCCAACCTTCCGTTTCGCTCGTACGAGACTAAGTCGTTGTTACATGGGAGTTACTTCTAAGGTTGAGACAGCTCGAGAACTAATGTTCCACGGATGTCTCTTCCTTTTACAAACGATGTTAACACTTGAAAAAACTGGCGAGAATAGACGCTCCGTATTGAAATTGCACGCCTTATATACTAAAGTTTGTAGGCAGAGGGGTACTTGCGGTGTGTGGGAAGAGGTAGCGAAATTTCATCTCGTCGTGACTCACAAAGAGATGCCGCGGCGAGAGAATCGTATTACAAAGGGTTTGCCGCATCGAAGATTGTTGTGACTACGATTTTCAAAGAGATGCCGCATCTTCGATGCTTCATCGAGTGAGTCATCGGTGACATCATTTCCTGTGTGTAATATGATATTTTTTCTTTGCTTTTTACGCAATAATTCGGAAACGGTAAGAGATTCTAATTTATAATATTAAGATTTTTTGATTGACAAATTACGATCTTTCTTTTGAATATAGTTTCATTACGGAATTCCCATTTTTTGGTTTCCGCATTCCTATGACATCATCGACGATTCACATTACCATATATGGACATGTCTGTAGGATAAATGTTCTTATAGCCTATGCTTAATAAGATGCTTTAATATTTAACGTATGAAATCGTTTATAACGCTTCATCTTCTAAATGCAGTAACAATTGAACGGCTTCTTATTTAAAAAAACTTCATTAGAATTAATTATTCAGTAAATTTTCCTCTTTCATTTGATTATAAGCATTAGTTGAAATTATTATTTATTTGTTCTAATTGTTATTGCATGATGTCATCGTCTGAGAATTTCTCAAAGGCAAGAGCAAGAGAATAAGAGATTTATTATTTTAATTATTTTTTCAATGAGACTTCGTTAATTATTAATTTATTAGATTATTGAAATTATTCTCGTGCTTCTGCTTGTTAACTTAATATAATATAACAATATAAATGAAATATTCGAAGCATATTAATGCGGTGGGATATATACTTAATTAATTATTTATTACTGATGCATCTTAATAACAGGAGAACGGTTGTTCTTATAAAGACTTATTATTAAGATTATTTACGTGGGATTTTCTCCTCTTTTCAATGGTTATACTTGCTAGTGAAAATTATTAATTATTTGTCCTCGTGTTATTACGTCATCATGGTTGCGTCATCGCTAAGAAATAATATTCTATACGTAAATTCGTTTAATAACGCTTTAACTTAAAGTTGCTAAAACAAGAGAACGGCTGTTCATAAAAATAAACGTAATTAGGATTTTTTATTCTACATTTTTCGCTCTTTTCATTGGTTAAATCAGATTTAATAAATTGTTAATTAATTGTTCTCTGGTTTTAACATTACAAAGTCTATATGAGTGCGAGTGAGAAGGTAATAGCGTTTAATATATAATATGCGGGTGCGAGTGAGAAAGCAATAGTGGGCTATAATATACGGTATATACTAAACGTGTGTTAGAGTGAGATAGTTATATGGTCCTATGGACATTATATATGATAGAAAGAGAAAGTCATATTTAAAATCTGTTTTTGGGCATAATTCGTGAACCAAAAGGTGCACAGGTGTGGGGGTGGGATAGGTACACTCAGTTGACCTTGAAGGTCATCCTTCAGGGTAGCTCAAGGTCAAACTTTAACCTTTAATAACTCGGAAACTAGAAGGAATTTCGAAATTCTGAAAACGGTTTTGGACTCTGTGCGACAAGATCTTTCGACCTATATAGGTGTCGTTCGGTTTCGAGCTATCAAATATTTCATCAGCGAGCTACGTAAGAACTTTTGACAATTACATGTAGTAGGCGATAAAGCAGGGCTTCTTACGCGTTATTGATAAAAAAGGAATCTTCCTTACCGACTTATGGTAACTTATCTGCGGTAGGAAACTGTTTTATCGACTGTCGGTAATGTAGATTTTGAGGTTACCGACGGTCAGTATTATAAGAATATGAATTTGTGGTAATGAGGTTATATCTCTCTGATAATTTGGGGGTGCATAACTTTGTCTTTCTATTTGTTTACTTAAAATAACTTGTGCGGATAACGATAAAACGATGGGATTATATGGTGTGTAACGATTATAAAATATAGCAAGTTGGCTTTTGGTAAATTCAATATATAGAATTTAAGTGATTGAAGCGGTGGGATATTATCGTAATTATCATGAATATAATACGTAAGCGGTGGGATAATATAGCAAATTGCATAATATAACGTGAGAATATAATATGTAAGCGGTGAGATATAGTAGTTATAGTAGATAGTAGTTATATAACTATAGTTTTGAAATTTTTGGGCGGGGACGTGACAGTATCATTCCGCGATGCGACCGATTCTGTACCGTGGTTCGACGGATATAATATTCCTCTCACGCAATTTACTCGCGCCTGCCGTCGCGCCCGCGAAATCATACCAACGGCAGCCGAACGCAACCTCACCCGACTCTTAATAAATAAATTACGCGGAAGAGCCTACTACGCGGTAGAAGATGAACCATGCAATACCGTAACCGAGTTAGTAGATCTGCTCACGGGAGCATTCGGCTCTTCGAAGACTCTCGATCAGTACCGCGGAGAATTAAGCACAATCTATCTGAAACCACACGAACACGTATTAGATTTCATCAGCAGAGTAAAAGATATACGCACCAGTATTCTCGACATCGAACGCCGAGAGAAGAAGCGATTAGATAACCACTTTATCGCCGAAATTGATAGCCTCACAGCACGCTCATTTTATGAAGGCCTTTGTTACGTCCACGGCGTGATGAGGATGTGAGCGCGACGCGGTGCGCGTGCGTGATTTATACGCGCGCGTGTACGCGGCGCGGCGTGTCCTTGTCGCGGGCACGATGGTGATGATGACGGACGTTACTGCCGCTGGGTCCGGTTTTGGGATCGAGAGGACGCGGAGGTCAAGGAACAAGATGGCGCGCGGGGATGGCAACCGATCGCGGGGCCGAGCGGATGCGTCGCGATACGGGTGCCGGCCCGTTGCTGGCAGTAGCGTTGCGCGTGGCGTGATTTCACGGAGGTGGGAGGAAAAGGAGAAAGGAAATAAAGGGGTGTAATAAAGGAAGGTGCTCTGAGTTATTGATTTTACCTTTCCTTTATTGGTACATTTACAGTATGTACGTGGGTGCACGTGCGCAAGAGTGTTCTATTTAGTACCCGCGTTGTTCCGCGGACGGCCTGTCATTGTGAGGAGAGTTGGCTCGTCGTTGTCGTCGTCACTTAAGGTGACGATCTCGGGAGTCGGAACTTGACGGGGCTTTGCCTTGATCGGGTCGTCACTTAGGGTGACTATTTGTAGTGCAGCTACTCCGGAGCACGATGCCGCGGGCGAGTCGTCGACTCGAGGAGGGGTGACCGCGTCGTGAACGGAGGGTGTTGCGGTTTCGGAAGAAGCTGGAGCAGCGGCTTTATAGAATGATGCGGCGGCTGAGGCGGCGACGCGTGGATGATTCAGCGCGTCTTGGAGAGAAGGCGGGATGCCGCAGGGTACTGGAGCGTCTTTGAAGCTCTTCAAACGGTTGAGCATCTTTTGATATATGTGTTGGCACCGGGAGAAGTCACCGGTGACCATAGCGCGTGCCAGCCGCTTCAATTGGTGGGCGCGTCCCGATCGGCGGGAGCGTCGGCCCATGATAGCGCTGGACAGAAATTAATATTAATCTCCATGATGTTTTATGTTCTTCTTTTCTCTCTATATTTCCCCGGTTGCGTCGGGTATGTATGTGCGCGTTATTATTAATAAACGTTTCGAGCCCTCCTGTTCGGATGCGGCAATGCGGCTAGGATGAGGTGAAAAGAAATGGATGCGCCCTGATAGAGGCGCGCCCTTGAGACAGGAGGTTACGCCCTGAAAGGCGCGCAGCGCCCTGAGAGAGGCGTGCTTATTAATTGGGAAGGAGAATTACGCCCTGGAAGGCGCGCAGCGCCCTGAGAGAGGCGTGCTTATTAATTGGGAAGGAGAATTACGCCCTGGAAGGCGCGCAGCGCCCTGAGAGAGGCGTGCTTATTAAGCGTGAAGGAGAGTTAACGTCGACTAGGAGTGCGCCCTACTAGAGGCGTGCGCTGCCCTGAGAGAGGCGCGCATTTAGGAATAAAGGGAATCGACGTTAACGGAGGGTACGCCCTAGTAGAGGCGCGCGCTGCCCGGAGAGAGGCGCACGTGTCAGGAGCCTGGTCGCGCACCACCGAAGGGGAAAGTCGAAATTGTTTGAATGTAAGACTTAAATGTCGAATTTATTCTCAAGTCAAAAACAGAGAGAGAGAAGAAGAAAAAAAAGAAAGAGATAGTTATAACGCGGTTTGTCTTGTCGATCTTCCGTTGATTTAATTAATCGCTTGTCGCGGTGAAGGGAGTCGAGCACTGTTACCTTGGTTTGGATGTGTTGAGAGAAGGAACGGATGCCAGCGGCAAGTTGCGAGACAGTCGATTGTTGTTGCACAAAAGTTTATTAGTGATGCACAGATTGTAATTACACGGACGCAATTTAATTGGTTGAGCCGCGTACGAATGTTCGGACGGGTAAATGTTGATTGAGAACGAACGTACGAGTGAATGAATGCTGAATGATTGCGTACCGTGGTCGCGAACTGTCGGTGAATGACTACCGACTGAGTACTATCACCGATCACTGGCGAAAGACTAACTGACTGACTGACTACGGAAGACTGCTGTTACTGCGAGTTACTACCTGCTGACTACTAGCTGCGGACTGCGGACTGTGCGAGTATTGCCGCGCACGGCTTTATATACCTAGACTCGCTGTGGTAGGGGATGCCCCTTCTTCCTATTGAATCGTAGAGGAATGCGACTTTCACTTTGGAATACAATAGGTGTTTGTCGAGAATGGAATGCGGCCTCGCTCGGCGAACAATAGGCATTGTTCGGTATACAATGGCTGTTTGTCAGTGATGTTACGTCGTGGTTGTTATTTCGACGTATTATGTGCGCAACGCTTTATTACGCCGCGGCTTGTCCCTCATGAAACCTACCTCGGTGGTTTTTCTGAAGGTGCTCTCTATTTAATTTTAGGACAACCTGCTGGGCCGGCTATATCCTGGGAGCGCCGAGAGCAGATCCTTTGTCGTTCGAGAATTGATTGAAATTTTAATAAAGGGGTTGATTACGCAAGAAAATTTATACACGGGTAACGTCAAAACCTTCTTTAATATTGTTAATGAATAGGATACATGAATAAAATGTGGATGCTTGGGTGGTCGCGCTGTACCGTAGTTAAATCGCTTTCGTTTATTCTGCCAGATTAAATACGTCTTCTAATGTGGTGTCCTCGTCGAATGGTTCTAATCCATCGAACGGGCTGGTTTCGAAATCTCGCAGATAGGCGGCGATAAAAGAGCTCAACGTGGGGCTCGCCTCACCCGGAGCTGGTAATTGTTCGTCGGTTACTGACTCGAACAGGCTTTCGTCAAAATTGATTATATTGTTTTCCTCTTCTATGGGCTCCAGAAGGTTGGAAAGCCAGTCGACGTCTCCTTGTTCCTCGATTGGTACTGGGGAATAAGATGGGGGAAATTCGTCGAATTCCACGGGGACGTAGGAAGGAGTTTCGTCCTCGGTAATGTTGTTCGTATTCAAAGGGAATTCTATTATGTCCCTCGTGGGGGATCCTTCTCCGTGGAAAGAGCCTGGTATCAGTAGGGGAGGGGGTGTCGAAGGGGAAAAGGTGATTACAAGAATAGTAATCTGGTTTTCTAATATCAATAGCGGGGATTCTTCAAAAAGCGCATTTATTTCCTCGGGTGTACGGATTCTTATGTTACGTGCGGCGCCTCTTAATGTGCGTCTACGACGAACTGTTCGCCTATCTACAGACGGTATGGTTCGTCGGTAAACCCGGTTTCGTCTTGATTGATGGTTTACCATCTGTTATAAAATTCTAATTAATTAAGATTACCTTGAGACAAAGTGTAATTTGCTTGGCTGTATACTTACGTTGATATCTTTCTTAAAAGAAATAAAATCGAATCAAAACTTTGTTTCCTTTCCTAAAAGAAGAAAGGGTCAGTTATTTACTGAATTACAAGGATGTTTGGAATAGAGAGGATTTGTTGAATAACTAAAGGAAGTGAGTTACTTCGCCGGCTTCCTTCTCGAAGCTGTATCAGGGATAAAACAAAAGAATTTAATTTGCTGTAATCCTGCTAGGACAAGCCTCACGCAACATACGCTGTAACGAGGACCGTAGTCACTCAGCTCGACGCAAGAGCTAATGAGTCCGCTAGCTCAATTCGTTTGTAGTCGTATGCTACATGTAGTGCATAAGAACAACAGGATTACTATTATTTATTAACTGTCATATTTTAAAATCAAGATAAAATTAAGATCCAAATGGAAAGGAGAAAATAGGATAATTAAAGAGTTAAAGAGAGTCCACTCGCACGAAAGGGTAAAAGATGTGCGATGGGGCGAAAGAGAGTCCACTTGCTAGATATGCAATGGGCGAAAGATTTCAAGAGAGTCCTCTTGCACTAAAATAGAAAGATGTGCAATGGGCGAAAGAGTTAAAGAGAGTCCACTCGCACGAAAGGGTAAAAGATGTGCGATGGGGCGAAAGAGAGTCCGCTTGCAAGATATGCAATGGGCGAAAGAGTTAAAGAGAGTCCTCTTGCACGAAAATAAAAGGATGTGCAATGGGCGATTGTATGGTTAATTGAAGTGAAAGAATATCAAGGAGCGGATTAGCAAATAACTAGAGTGTATAGGTTAAATATGATTATCATACAAGTTTAATAAGATATGATATAATTGTCACACACGAAAATTGATTATCTAAATTATCGAAATGCTAATACTATTGTAAATTGAATACTGAATTGTTAACGCGAGGATAGTATCGTTAATACAAACACTTATTTAAAGTAACGCAAACTCTGTGAAAGAAAGAGTTGTCACCTATCTCTAATGATGTAGAAAATAGTTAATATAAGTTTTAATAAGGTAACATAAATGTCACACACCAGAGCTAGTAAATCTAATTATTGAAATACTAATATAATCTTTAAAACGGAACTAAAACACTAACACAAGTATCGTTGATGCAAACGCTTATTTTAAAATGACACGACTCGCAAAAGAATGAATTATCACCTATCTCTGACAATACAAGAAAATAATTAATATGAGTACTCACTCGTGGATAAATCAACGGTATACGTGATACTGATACGCACTGAATTTAAGTTAAGTATGCAAGGAGGCTCAGACAACTCAGAAACCGAATGGTTACATGGAAGTCGTTACCCAATGAGAGCTGACTCTAACTGACTTGTTACTAGTTCAAAAATCGGAGAAGAACTGACGCTGCGCTCTGGATTTGCACGCCTTATATACTAAAGTTTGTAGGCCGCGGGGTGTTCGCGGTGTGTGGGAAGTGGAAGCGAAATTCGATATTTTCGTGACTCACAAAGAGATGCCGCGAGGAAAGTGATTCTAAGAAATGCTTTTACAATTTGAAATCAAAGGATGCCGAAGCGAGACGTTTCTAAGAATTGTTTTCAATACTCGAACTCAAAGGAAGCCGAAGCGAGAGGCTTTCCGAGAATTGTTTTTGTCGGCAAAGATCAAAGAAGAATACGGCGACGAGCTATGATTCATCGTCTGAACTTGTTACGTCAGGTTTTAACGCGTGTCACGTACGGCGCCTCCAACTTTGAGTCCGCACCGTCGTAACTGGACGTCAGAAGCCTACAGACGAGCAACCCGTTCCACCCGTTCATGACGTGCGCGTGACGTCACTGCTACACTGCTAGCCACCGACCGCGACGCGCCTGCGCACTCACTACACAATAGCCTACACACGAACTAGCGGAAAATACATTAATTAATAGAGCTAAATTATCATTACTAATTAGTAACAAATAGAGACGCAAGCACGCGCCTTTCCTTTTTTTTTCTTCTTCTTTATAGCAAGGGTAATAGCGTAAATAATATAAAATATAGGAAAGAATAGCGAGAATATAATGCAGTAGCGAATACGCGTAGTAACAATGGCATAATAACCGAATATATATATATATGTTAATTAAAAACTGTTTCGAATCTCATTATAAGGCATTATTCACATACGAGTCGGATAATAGACATCTGTACATGTACACATATACATATATACACATACATCATACACAGTCAGGCAAGCATTACAATGGAGTGGTACAAACACGTACGTATATGTGTGCACGAATAATAAGATAATTGAGTAGCACAAATGATTGACCAACACTCTTAAAAATAATGATTTATATGTGTATACTACACTAAAGTGATCCCATGCACAAATCACTCATTATTGTACTCGGATATTGTTCTATTTTATTCTTGAAACAGTAACAATATGCCTGGGATGGCTTTTTATGTGATTAATCACCACTAGGTATAATCGTTATATTCTTAAGCAAGTACCTAGCGCCTCAGGTAATTCCATGCGTTAATTACCTATTATTGCACTCAGAGTTTATTCCTCCTCACTCTTGAATTGGAGTAATGAACTAATGTTAACAATTGCTTATCATTTGTTCTATTCTTAAGTTACAATAATGCTAATGAATTAAGTTTAGGATTCGATATTAACGGTAATAGTTTAATGATACATGGAATAACCTTATAATTAAGCAATCACTGCTTGGTTCTTTCCAAGTACTCACTTTCTATATATCTCAGGTACTCATTTAGTCAAATACATATCCTTTTGTGTTATAGGCAAATACATATGCGTATTTCAATCAGAGTAATTAATCAATGCACTAAAAAACTGTATCCCTATCGTTAATAATGTACAAGATGATTCCACACGTTAATTAAGTATTACTATTGGTTTGACATCTAATTCATTGCAAGTCAGCGGTAGCTGATGATGTGTGGAGTGACCTTAAGTATTGATTAATTAATCTATTAGTAATTAAGCATTAGAAGTTAAGTAGGGAGAGGTGAATAATCAACGAGCCGTTGTATTTTCGGTTAAAACTTTCATTTATTCAAATCTTATTATTTCAAAACACGGAAGAGAGTTGATTGTTGACCGATCTTTCTTATACATGTATATTCTTATTGTATTACCATGCTTTTTCATTATAACCGAGCATGGACAATGTCAAATTAATATACAACCGGACAGCGCTCCCTCCGGGTATATATACGGTGAAGCATTGAGCATTAAGCATTCATTCAGCATTGAGCATTAAGCAATTCGGCATTGAGCATTAAGCATTCATTCGGCATTCGTATAGGGACTAGCAACCGTTAATAAGTATTATTAATCAGACATTCGCCATTCGACTTCGCAGATAGTACGCGTTTATTAATCGTTAATTATTATAGGTATTATTAGACAGTAAAGTGTAATTTAATCATAAGTCGAATAAATCTTTTGTTAGTTCTTTTATTATTTCACATCGTCGTATTCTCTTCTTTAACCATCCTCAGGGATCTTCCAGTTGACGAACTACTTCTCGACAATCGCAGTAAGTATTAAAACCTGCAACATAGTGAAACGAACCATTTCTTTTATGCGCTGTGCCAACATTTGAAGTATTCTAGTTAAATAAATTATAATAAGCTAACAATAGCAACTTACCCGCCTTCACCTCTGGTAGTGCTTCCGCACGGGGCACCCAGTTTCCAATCTCTTCCAGATCGCTTCGAACGGGGCGTTCTACACTCCTCGCAGGGCGCTTCTACAGGGCGACTTGCGAATCCCGTCGTGCGCTTTATCCGAGGCGCGCAATCGACCTGCCTCCGGCGTGCCTCTTCGTGGCATTCCACACCTGTCGACAGCTATCATAATTGACTCCATTAGAGAGATTATATATATATATATATCTACAATTATAATTAACATGGCCACGCACTATAGATCATGGGTCGTTCCCGCCGCGCTGGCAGAATACGCCAATTGAGGCGGATACGTCGCACGCTCCACTACATGCTGGACCACGGTGTTCGAGCATACGAGTTCCCGCAACCGTCGCACCCTACAGGCACCAAGCCGAGAATAATCAAGATAGAGATTCCAACGCCGCCGTTAAAGATTAAAATAGTTGAATTAGTGACCTTAGACTGAAATAAACGCAATAAGATAACAAGTGTCAAGTCAGAAATATTTGATCCTTGTCAATCCCCATATCGTAAGCCGCCACGCGCCGAGTGCTTAACTCATTAACGCGCCCGATCGTTCCGCTTACCGCTCGGCCACGACGATCAGCCGCGTCCACACTTCACTTTTGAAAAGGGGCAACCTCGGGACCGCGTGACCCTTCGACGATTACGCTCAGGACGTGACAAGTAAGGGAAAAACTGGTGACTTAGCGTTGGGATACAGACCTCGTGACGTGTCACAGTAACGGAAAATTGGTGATCCAGTGCTAAGATCGAGACAGTGTAACATATATCTACATTCGGATAAATAGTGAGATACGGTAAATAAATTAAATAATTTTGACCGCTATGAGCAATGAATTCTTCATATCGTGGAAAATTTCACTTAACGGAGATAACTACTTTACTTCAGAAACGTCACTTGTTACCTTCACGACACACTATATTTCGGACGCAGTCATAAGTGTCAATCTTAGTATAATTATAATACGCGTAAGTGAAACGGATCGCACGCATCACATACACAGAACTCGATACAGAGCAAACACGAATCTGTACGTGAAGGACGCGATACGGAAATTAAATAAAACAGAATAACGCGCTTGGAAACAATTAAACTCAACGTACGCGACTCATAAGATGTGTTCACTAGTTTAGTCATTAATAATAAATACCAATTAAAATCCTCGTCGAATGGGAACAATGAATAGGAATCTATACACATATATTAATAAGTAATAATTGTATCAACGAAGCGAATGGTTATAGTGCGACGAAATATACATATACATGTACTCATCCTTTTCCAGATCTTACTAAATAATATTGAACATACGTGACTCGTATAACCGATTTGGTTGTCGAACAACGTAAATAATTTAAAATACATGTATACACATACAACCTCTAACGCATAGGATCAAGAGAATTGTCAAAATAGTTAGTAGTGTTCAAATAGTGAAAAATATAACGACTTGCCTCTTCAGACACTCAATTTATATTTTCAATTAGAGATAAGGGACTAGATTAAACATATTACTACATTTAATCTCTAATATAAGTAATATAATTGTAATAAGTAATACAAGTAATATATATAAGATAGAATAATACATAATAACATAGAATAAGAAATAGAATTATAATCGAGGAAAATATAGAATAATATAAAATAATGTACAATATATGATATAGCACATTATATAATATAGAGCCTAAGTACAATGTATAAGACAGAACTCTAGTATAAGATATAATATAAGTGAATTTTAATTACACTATAAATTTAATTCAGGTGTCTAGAAATAATTACCAAATACATATTGATTTATAACATAGGGAGCTCTATTCAAGAATATTGACACCACTTTTAGAAACTTATTCAATAGCAGTCATAACGACATGCACATGTATATGTACAATATAACTGTGACTTATTTGCTTACACACATAATACGTGTGAACAGCTGATCTTATTCTATACTGTACGGGCGAAGAAACGCGTCCAGATCAGACAATTACTGGATGATTCCAAGCTTCTGCCTGCTCACTCCAGCTGCATATATGCACCAATCTGAAACAATAAAAATAACCATTTACGTATAATTAATAATTAATAACTAATATGTTTGATTTTCTTTTCAGCAACATTTCACGTGTAATTGTTTCTTAAGGCAAATTACATTTTATTTAAGTATATGTATATATAAGCGTACATATATACGCTACCTTTCTCTTTTCTTGCTCTCTCTCTCTTACTTTTCCCCCTTCCTTCTCGAAGTCCGCTTCAACATGAATCGTGCGGGCAACGTAGCCGAATCTACCGCGTGTCCGGTACATACAAATGGAAGTCCTGCTGATATTGAAAGAGCTTTTAAGGAAATGCGCGAAAAAGAAAAAGAACTTAGAGAACGAACGCAAATTTTAGAAGACGTAATGCGAACCTTAACTCGAGTTTTACCCTCTTCACCGCCTCCGTCGAATTTTCCCAGTCCGCCCTTGTTCTCATCTCCGATTACCGATACTAGTAGCTATCCTCCCACATCGGTCGGACATGCAAAGTCATATCTCCGCGACGCCCTAGAGCTCGTTCCAAAATATGACGGCCACAATATCCCAATATGGCAATTCGCAAAAGCCTGCAAAAGAGCAAAGGAATCGGTACCACTTGTAGACGAAGCGCATCTTGTTCGAATGTTAAGAAATAAATTAACACATCATGCTTACATTGTGGTGGAAGACGAAATCCATCCGACGGTAGAAAAATTTCTCGACTGTCTGAAACGTGCTTTCGGGCCCGGTCGAAGCGCTAATCACTATCGTGGACAATTGAGTATGGCCTATAAGAAACAGAACGAGCACATATTAGATTATATCGGACGGGTTAAAGACTTGAAAACCGCAATAATAAAAGGTGATCAAACAAACCTCGACAGGCCGCTATCCGAGGTAGAGGTTCGTTCCATCGAATCGTTTGCTCTCGAAGCCTTCTTTGAAGGTCTTCCTCGCGAATACCGTGTAGAGCTCCGCGCAGAAGGGTATAATAGCTTCTCCGATGCTTGCGCAAAAGTATTGATTATTAATAAACGAATAGAGAGAGAGGAAATCAGATATAGAAATACAAATACTTATCGGAATGATTCCGTTCCTTCGCCGCAAATTCTACAGCGCGATTCTACTGCCGCTGTCCGCGACCCGGCGAATACTGCTAATGCAAAAATATGCAGTTATTGTAAGAAATTCGGACATTTAGTACACGAATGCCGGAAAAGGCAAAACCGCGAAAGCAATTATAGTAATAATACTAATTATAATAGATATAATAATAACAGTAATAATAATTATAGTAATAATAACAATAATAATCATAGTATTAGTAATAATAATAATCACATAACACTCGGGTCAAAAAGTCCCGGGACTAACTAATTAAAAAAACATTTTTTTGCAAAATTTGACTTTATTCGTCTACATACTCTCCTTCTAGAGCGATACAATTTTTCCAGCGTTTTTCTAACATTTCTATACCTTTCTTATAGAAAGATGTATCTTTTTCCTCAAAATAGGCTTCAGTTTCAGCAATTACTTCATCGTCGGACATAAATTTCTTTCCCTGGAGCATCTTTTTGAGATTTGCGAACAGATAATAATCGCTGGGGCCAGATCTGGCGAATACGGTGGGTGGGGCAGCAATTTGTAGCGTAAATCATGAAGTTTTGCCATGGTTTTCATCGACTTGTGAATTGGTGCATTGTCTTGGTGGAAAAGCGTTTTTTTCTTCGCCATGTGAGGTCGTTTGCGCTTTATTTCGTCGCTCAATCGGTCTAATAATGCAACATAATAGTCGCTATTAATCGTCTGTCCCTTCTTAAGATAGTCGATGAACAATATTCCATGCGAATCCCAGAAAACAGACGCCATAACCTTGCCGGCCGACTGTTGAGTCTTCGGACGCTTTGGACGGCTTTCTCCTTTACATCTCCACTCAGCAGACGCTCTTTTCGACTCTGGCGTGTAGTGGTGGATCCACGTTTCGTCCACTGTCACATACCGACGCAAAAAATCTTTTTTATTACTCTTAAAAAGCTCCAAACAGCGCTTGGATTCATCAACACGTTGCTGCTTTTGTTCCATAGTGAGCAAACGCGGCACCCACTTTGAAAAAAATTTTTTCATGCCCAAATTTTCGTGCAAAATATTGAACACGCTGCCTTTTGATAATTTTAGGACGTTAGCTATCTCCTGCAATTTTACTCTACGATCGTCCATAACAATTTTCAGGATTTTTTTTATGTTTTCTTGTGTAGTCGCCTCTCTTGGACGTCCCGAGCGTTCCAAGTCTTCGGTGGTCGTACGACCGCGTTTTAAATCAGAATACCATCGGCAAATGGTTGTTTTCGCCGGAGAATTTTCCCCGTAACACTTTTCAAGCCATTGCTGAGCTTGGACGGTATTTTTACCCATTAAATAACAGTGCTTTATTAAAACTCGAAACTCGTTTTGATTCATTATTTACAAAATAACAAAAGTAGCATCACTTCAACTTCGATATCTCGAAAACTACTAAACGAAATGTCATGAAATTTCAATGCATTCTTTTTGAAGGTTAGTACTATCTAACACAAAAACGCATTCGGTGTTTGTAGCGCCTTCTATGGGTTAGTCCCGGGACTTTTTGACCCGAGTGTTAGATAGTAGAAATGTAAATAATATACATACAAGGCAAGCGGGAAACCACTCGGAGGTCTCGGCAAACGGGGTGTCCCGAGGCCTTGCGAAACCCCGCTCCGCTCACTGCATGGAGAGTCTACCAGGTCCCTCCACATCCTCCGAGGCGATGACGGAACCGTGCCCGTTATCGAGCTCGAATCTTCATGTCTGCGAGGACCAACCGCATTCATGCTAGATACGGGAGCACAGCCAAACATAATTAAAAAGAATTGCATTAAATCAGATATTTGCATCAATAATAAAGAAATTATTCAACTTACCGGCATTACGGAATCCGTTGTTGATACCATAGGCACCGTGACAATATACGTTTCGCGAGCTCCTATTACCTTTCACGTAGTGCCCGATGAGTTTCCTATAATTACACAAGGAATTTTAGGCTCAACATTCTTTACTGAGCATAATGCCCGAATAGATTACGGCGCACAATTAATTACATGGCGCGATTGCCAATTCTATTTTAAAGACAAAGAATCTATTGTCTTACCTCCTCGAATGAATTCAGGATTCGTTGTCCGCGTATCAAATCCAGAAATACGGACCGGATACCTCCCGCGTATGCGTTTCATCGATGGTGTCTATTGCGGAGACTCCGTCGTTACCTGTATAAATAATAAGGCGTACATTAGAATAGTTAATACATTGGATGAGGAGATAGAAGTTATTATACCAACGGTAACACTTACCGAAATCGAGGAAATTACCGTGAAACCGCCTTCTAACGAAACTTCCGCGAAGAAGCTTCCCCCAGGGGATGCTGGATTAATTAAGGATGAAAAAACCTTTTCGAATCCATCAGGATCTCAAAATGATCCACCTGTAAAAACAGAAAAAATTAATAATTTAGAAAAAGATTCACATAAAAGTGATAATAATTAGAAAAAGATTCACAATTCACAAAACATTGTAGTCAATCAAGAACTACAATCAAATTTCAATGAAAAATTTGAAAAACAAATACAAAATAACACTTACATTCTTCCTTCGGATAAAATTTACCGTGCTAACAAAATTACTCACAACGGGCAGGAGCACTGCCTTCCTTCTGGCACATCAAGGTGTGTCGTCGATCAAGGTCGACATCCTCTTCCTTCCCCCAATTCCTCCCCTTCAACAAAATTTAAAAATGAATTATCTACTACTTCCACTACGCATCTAAATACTAAAAATTCAATTGATTCTATTAATTCTCTTAGTGATCATACTCACTCAAAAGAGGGATCTTTTTGCACATCGGTGAACGACGATGCCGCTCTCGCGCCGATGATATCCCCTCTTCCTCAAAGTAATCCAGGCGATTACTCTTCTTCTATGTGTCTTGTATTGTCCAAATCTTCATGCGTAGTAGGAATCAATCAAACAGAAAAAATTCATGAGATTAATTTAAATGAAAATAATACAGTCGAGCAAAGCGAAAAATTGCGAGATTCAAATACAGCACGTATCAAGCACAATGTAATCACAAAAAAGGAATGTAATAATAATAGTAATAATAACTTTAATCGTAATTATGCGATCAACGAACCAAAAATGATTTGTCTTAATTATGTCGAAAATGGCAAGAATAAGGAATTTGAAAGACTTAGGGATTCATGTATAACGCTTACCAAACACGACACGATATTTAGAAAAAAATGCGACATCGATAGAACCTCCGATATTCTGCGATTATTACGACTCGAGCATCTCAACTTACCTGAAAAAGAAAACGTTGTAAACTTAATTAAACGACATAGCGATAGATTCTATTTACCAGGCGAATATTTAGGAAAAACTACTGTTGTATCTCACCGTATAATCACTACGGATGAAATTCCTGTACACACGAAGCAATACCGCTTCCCACCGATACATCGTGAAGAAATAACAAAGCAAGTGGACGATCTTCTTCAAAAGGATATTGTAACTCCGTCAACCTCTCCGTACAACTCACCGTTATGGATTGTTCCGAAGAAACCAGACTCTATGGGAAGGAAAAAATGGCGCATGGTCATTGATTATAGAAAACTAAATGAAAAAACAATGGGCGATGCTTACCCACTGCCAAACATTTGTGATATTCTTGATCAACTTGGTAGCGCGAAGTATTTTTCAGTGCTTGATCTAGCTAGTGGATTCCATCAAATCCCAATGGACCCAACAGACGCATACAAAACTGCATTTTCGACACCACATGGCCATTATCAATTTTCAAGAATGCCTTTTGGACTCAGGAATGCACCTGCTACATTCCAACGTTTAATGGATCAGATATTAAGTGGATTACAAGGAATAGAACTGTTAGTATACATGGACGACATAGTTGTATATGCAAGTTCACTGAGAGAACACGATATAAAAATGGATAAATTAATGAAACGACTCAAGGATGCAAACTTGACATTGCAACCAGACAAGTGTGAGTTCTTACGACATGAAGTGGCTTATCTCGGTCACGTAATTACTGATAAAGGAGTACGACCAGATCCTCAAAAAATATCTGCCGTCAGGAACTTTCCTGTTCCTCGGAACTCTAAAAATGTTCGTCAATTCCTCGGTCTTACAGGATATTATAGACGGTTTATATCAGACTTCTCACGAATAGCAAAACCATTATCTGATCTTCTCAAGAAGGATAAAAGATTCATCTGGAACGCTGAAACTCAAGATTCATTCAACACATTACGCGAACTACTATGCAAAGAGCCTATATTACAATTTCCAAATTTTGAAAAAGAATTCTTACTCACCACAGATGCGTCTGACTATGCAATTGCCGGCGTATTAAGCCAAGGATCCATAGGTCAAGATTTACCAATCGCCTACGCCTCAAGAGTACTCAATGCAGCAGAGAAAAACTACTCAACTATTGAAAAAGAGCTTCTCGCAATAGTATATTGTGTCGCTCATTTTCGACCGTATTTATATGGCCGCAAATTTACTCTTATTACAGATCACCAGCCATTGACATGGTTGTGTCGAGTTAAGGATCCCACATCTCGTTTGATGAGATGGCGCCTGAAATTAGAAGAGTATGATTATAATATAATATATAAAACAGGCAGCGCAAATAAAAATGCCGATGCATTATCTAGGAATCCAATTACAATTAACAATTTTGTCGCTGTACTCGCAATTGATAAACGACCTCGAGTCGTTACCTCTTCAACTAGCGACTCCGACGATTTAGGAGACGACGAATCGTTTCATAAGATGCTCATGAACAAAGCAAGCACATCCAAACCTGAAAACGCTGGAAATGAATCTTCCTTATCTGAAGACATTTTCTCTCCACCAAAATGCCTTGGGAATACGGCTGAAACACAAAATAGCATAATTAATATTGGAAATATTTTAGACGAAGAATCGGAATTAAATATCAACGAATATACGCAAGATTTCGAAACACCTTATTTGTTACCGGTAATACCACCACCACCCGAGCCTCCGCCTACGACATGCGAAGCCTCATCCGACTCCGAAATTACCGACGACGAAAAATCCATTGTATCACTAGATGAAGTAGATCTCACGGGAAACGGAAAGAAGCTGAAAATTATTACCAGAATTATTACCACGAAAGGCACTGAGACGGCATGTGGTCCCCTAATTACTGCCATTTATCGTACCAAGAACGTATGGTATGTTACGTCCCCGCCAAAAATTTTCAACTTATTATTATATTCATATATTCTTGCTTTTATTATAATCATTTTGCTTAATATTACATATTATAATCCCACCGTTGCGTTTCACCTTAGATTCATGTAAACGCAGCATACTTATTGATATTTGCATAATCTAGATTTAGGAACACTGTATTTTATTATACTTAGCTTATGGTATTTGCGAACGCATGATTTTTCACAGTCCTAACCTAAAATCGTGTATTCTAACCTAAAAGGGTTACTAGTTATCATAAGAAGAAGAAATCTCTTCCCTTACCGACGCTTTGCTAAATAATTCAATTATAATTTGATGGCAGCACCATCGCTGTCACAACCTAACCTAAAACATAGAGTATAACCTTATTACTGTCTTTCGTTCGCAAGCATCATCAACTCTACCGTTTAAATTCGTTATAGTACATTAATTACGATATTTTAGTTCTACTAGTTAACCTTGTTACATACATTAGTTATAATGTTCAATTTCGCCGCTTATTACCTTTAAGGAACTCGTATAACCAATATTCAGTTACCTTGTATCCGTACGTAACCTATAAGTGCGTATTCTTATTATAATCAGTATATCTTACCGTGTATAACCTAAAAATCGAGGATATAACCTAAAAGACCTCGAGGGATAAGAAGAAAGACCATTTACCATATCTGTTACCATTCGTGACAGGTAAGGCAGGAATCTCTACCTTACCGACATTTCGTCTAAAAGCTTCCACCATCATGGCAGCACTTTCGTTGTCATAACCTAGAATTCAGTTAAAATCTTTATTAATACACTTTTTACGTGTGATCGAGCCAAACCAACCAATTCTTTCATTAAAATCATGATAAATAATAATATTAGAACCCCTATAACTATATAATTAAGCTTTCTTCTTCCCCCATGCGAAATCATATATCTGTCTCACTTGTAATTGCCGATTCTGACATCATGTTCTCTCTCTCAGATTCGTGCAACGAGACTTCGTTATTACATGCGTTAGTTAAGCAATATTAATAATTAAACCAGCAGAGGCACGAGAATGAACGTCTTACTAGCATGCATCGTTCAGTACCATTCTCTTGCGCTTGGTGAAGTCCTTATGATCACGGAAGCACGAGAATTAAATCTTAATAACAATTAATGACAAATAACTACTTTATGTGATTCTCTTGCTCTCGTTACTATAAATACGATAATACCACCATTATTATATGTAATGCATAAGTACGGAAACGCGAATTAATTAATATATGCAATCGTTTCCTTGCTAATGCCTATTTAATTAATTTTAGTTTTACATGCCCATATATGGACATCTTTTACTTTCTCGAGCGATGAGTCATAAAGAGAATGCTAAGCAATAATCCCAGACGGTGAGTCATAGTCCGTCGCCGTACTTTTCTCTGATCTTTGCCGACGAAAACAATTCTCGGAAGCTCTTCGCTTCGGCTTCCTTTGAGTTCAAGCATTGAAAACAATTCTTAGAATCACCTTCCTCGCGGCATCTCTTTGTGAGTCACAATTCGCTACCTCTTCCCACACACCGCGAGCACCCCGCGGCCTACAAACTTAGGTATATAAGGCGCTCACATTCCTGAGCGCGGCGCAGTTCGCAATTATTTCTGAAGCAGTCACCACGCATCTCGACTGCAGTTCCCCAGTTTTCTCCGAGCAGTCACTACGTCTGCTCCTCAAGCAGTTCCTCAGTATTCCCGAGGCAGTAACTACGTTACTCCTCCTGGTAGTTCTTCAGTCTTGATCATCATCCTCATCTGGCAACGACTTCCATGTGACTATTCAGTCTCTGAGTTGTCCGAGCCTCTTTGTATATTTAAACTAAACTCAGTGCGTAACAGTAACGCGTATATTAAGAAGCCGTCGACTAGGTGAGCGTTTCTTTTAATTAATAAGCCGAGTACTTTCTTTATTTAACCTAACTATTAATTAATGAGTTGTGCATCGCTAGCACTTGTTTAATTTTGTATTACTATTATTTTGCTACGAATCTAGTTGAACCATGTACTTTATTAAACCGTTCTGTATTAAATCATATTCTATCCATTAATAACTCATACAATTTCCACAACCTCATGTCTCTTGTATTATAACTCAGTCTTTATGTATAACAAACCGAGCTCTGCAATTCTGTGCCTCTTGGGTGCCACGTAAGACATATCACCGCTGTATCAGCCTGTTGAATGTCCTAGTAGATCCTTATAGCGATCCTAGTATTGTGTGAAATTTCTGGCAATCATCCGCCCGAGCAATAACGGCGAGAGGCTTAGAACAGCCCCAGAAATCAGAAGTCGTTAGAGACTCCAGCACCGCCCTTTACGGTTGAACAAGAGTTATATTGCGAACAGAATTGCAGCATTTTAAATATTTTAGTTAAAATTCAATTGTAACTTCGA
The DNA here is from genome assembly GCA_901521435.1 of Crematogaster levior. Lineage (NCBI taxonomy): Eukaryota > Metazoa > Arthropoda > Insecta > Hymenoptera > Formicidae > Crematogaster > Crematogaster levior. The sequence goes on from CABEGB010001200.1 coordinate 76,897, forward strand.
AAGGAAGTTTAGTAAGAGACATCCCTCTTTCACCTGACTCCTTCGTTCCCAGTTTGTTAAATTAAATTATTTCAACTAATATTTATTTTACTTATAGGTGATTAAGAGTAATTTTGATAGACATTAACCAGTAATTAGATAAGGAGTAAACGTAAGTGCATTTTATTAGGTCATTCTTTTGTTCATTAAGGATAATACGTACATATAACTATATTAACTTAGAGTTTGTAACGATAGATGGTAGCTCCCCGAAATAAGAGAAATCCGAGTTACCGACCGGATATACCGACTGTTGGTAGGCGTATTAATCGCCGTAGGCGTGCTCCCACAGAGGTCGCGCCAAGCGTCATTCGTATTCGTACACCAGAAGAGATCAATGCATTAATAAGAGACCATCCAGAATTAATAACCGAAGTACGAATCACCATACAAGCCCCAGCTAGTGTTCCATCTCTCTCTCCCCCTCCACTCATAGTCCCCGGACGCTTTCACGGACAAGGATCCCCATCTAGGGACATTATCGAATTTCCTTTACTTCAAGAGCCAGAAGAGTCAGCTCCTTCATATATACCTATAGAAACAGAGGGATTGACTATCTCATATTCACCAGTACCAACCTCGGAACAATCCAGCAACGACGATTGGCTCACCGATTTCTTAGGAACTTTAGAGGAAGAGAATACAACCCCCTATTCCCACGGAGCTTTATTAGAACCAACCAATAACGAGGATACGCAAGCTTCTGGAGAATTAAGTCCAACCATAAGCGCCTTTATAGAGGCATATTTCCAAGAGTACGAACCGAGCCCTTTCGACGAAATCGGGCCTATCAACGAAGATTTGTCACTAGATGACATTTTTAACCAGGAATAATTGATATTGTATAATTTCACGATAATCTGTTGTGACTAATAAATGAGCATACCTATATATTTCATTCATGTATATTAATCATCGAAATCATTAATTAAACGAGGATTTGATAATACCCGACAGTGATTTTCTTGCAAAATCGACACCTTTCATTAAGAATTCCAACAAATCTCGAACGACAAAGGATCTGCTCTCGGCGTTCCCAGGATATAGCCGGCCCAGCAGGTTGTCCTAAAAATTAAATAGAGAGCACCTTCGGAAAAACCACCGAGGTAGGTTCTCCGAGGGATAAGTCGCACGTGACAAAGCGTTGCGCACACGTCACGTCGAAACAACAACCACGGCGTAACAAGAGACAATTCGAGGTCGTTTATCAATTGTGAGTACAGCGACAAAATTGTTAATTGTAATTGGATTCCTAGATAATGCGTCGGCATTTTTATTTGCGCTGCTCGTGAGGCCTTTATATATTATGTTATAATCGTACTCTTCTAATTTCAGACGCCATCTCATCAAACGAGATGTAAGATCTTTAACTCGACACAACCAATGTCAATGGCTGGTGATCTGTAATAACAGTAAATTTGCGGCCATATAAATACGGTCGAGCAAATGAGCGACACAATATACGATTGCGAGGAGCTCTTTTTCAATAGTTGAGTAACGAAGATTTTCCTGCTGCATTGAGTACTCTTGAAGCGTAGGCAATTGGTAAATCTTGACAAATGGATCATTGGCTTAATACGCCGGAAATTGCATAGTCAGATGCATCTGTGGTGAGTAAGAATTCTTTCAAAATTTGGAAATTGCAATATAGGCTCTTTGCATAATAATTCGCGTAGTGTGTCGAATGAGTTTTGAGTTTCACCGTTCCAGATGAATTTTTTATCCTTCTTGAGAAGATCCGATAATGGTTTTGCTATTCGTGAGAAGTCCGATATAAACCGTCTATAATATCCTGTAAGACCGAGGAATTGACGAACATTTTAGAGTTTCGAGGAACAGGAAAGTTCCTGACGGCAGATATCTTTCGAGGATCTGGTCGTACTCCTTTATCATTAATATGTGACCGAGATAAGCCACTTCGTGTCGTAAAAATTCACATTTGTCTGGTTGCAATGTCAAGTTTGCATCCTTGAGTCGTTTCATCAATTTATCCATTTTTTATATCATGTTCTCTCAGTGAAATTGCATATACAACTATGTCGTCCATGTATACTAACAGTTCTATTCCTTGTAATCCACTTAATATCTGATCCATTAAACGTTGGAATGTAGCAGGTGCATTCCTGAGTCCAAAAGGCATTCTTGAAAATTGATAATGGCCATGTGGTGTCGAAAATGCAGTTTTGTCCCGTTGCATCTGTGGGGTCCATTGGAATTTGATGGAATCCACTGGCTAAATCAAGCACTGAAAAAATACTTTGCGCTGCCAAGTTGATCAAGGATATCACAAATATTCGGCGGTGGGTAAGCATCGCCCATTGTTTTATCATTTAGTTTTCTATAATCAATGACCATACGCCATTTTTTCCTTCCCATGGAGTCTGGTTTCTTCGGAACAATCCATAACGGTGAGTTGTATGGAGAAGTTGACGGAGTTACAATATCCTTTTGAAGAAGATCGTCCACTTGCTTTGTTATTTCTTCACGACGTATCGGTAGGAAGCGGTATTGCTTCGTGTGTACAGGAATTTCATCCGTCCTAGTAAATCTATACGGTGAGATACAACAGTAATTTTTCCTAAATATTCGCCTGGTAAATAGAATCTATCGCTATGTCGTTTAATTAAATTTACAACGTTTTCTTTTTCAAATAGGTTGAGATGCTCGAGTCGTAATAATCGCAGAATATCGGAGGTTCTATCGATGTCACATTTTTTCCTAAATATCGTGTCGTGTTTGGTAAGCGTTATACATGAATCCTTAAGTCTTTCAAATTCCTTATTCTTGCCATTTTCAACATAATTAATACAAATCATTTTTGGTTCGTTAATCGCATAATTACGATTAAAGCTATTACTATTATTATTACATTCCCTTTCTGTGATTACATTGTGCTTGACACGTGCTATATTTGAATCTTGCAATTTTTTGCTTTGCTCGATTGTATTATTCTTAGTTAAATTAATCTCATGAATTTTTTCTATTTGATTGATTCCTACTACGCATGAAGGTTTGGACAACACAAGACAAATAGAAGAAGAGTAATCGCCTGGATTACCTTGAGGAAGAGGGATATCATCGGCGCGAGAGCGGCATACGTCGTTCACCGATGTGCAAAAAGATCCCCTTTTGAGTGAGTACAATTAATAAGAGAATTAGTGGGTTCAATAGAATTTTTGGTATTTAGATGCGTAGTCTGAATTAGTAGATAATTCATTTTTGATTTTTGTTGAAGGGGAGGAATTGGGAGAAGGAAGAGGATGTCGACCTTGATCGCGACATACCTTGATGTGCCAGAAGGAAGGCAGTGCTCCTGCCCGTTGTAAGTAATTTTATCAGCACGGTAAATTTTATCCGAAGGAAGAATGTAAGTATTATTTTGTATTTTTTTTCAAATTTTTCATTATAATTAAAATTAGATTGTAGTTCTTGATTGACTACAATATTTTGTGAATCACTATCACTTTTATACGAAATTTTTTCTAATTTATAAATTTTTTCTGTTTTTTTTACAGGTGGATCATTTTGAGATCCTGGTGGATTCGAAAAGGTCTTTTTTTCATCCTTAACTGATCCAACATCCTCTGCGGGGAGGCTTTTTCGCGGAATTTTTCATTAAAAGGCGGTTTCGCGGTAATTTTCTCGATTTCGGTAAGTGTTACCGTTGGTATAATAACTTCTATCTCCTCATCTAATGTATTAACTATTCTAATGTACGCCTTATTATTTATACAGGTAACGACGGAGTCTCCGCAATAGACACCATCGAGAAAATGCATACGCGGGAGGTATCCGGTCCGTATTTCTGGATTTGATACGCGGACAACAAATCCCGAGTTCATGCGAGGAGGAAAGACAATAGATTCTTTGTCTTAAAAAAAATAGAATTGGCAATCGCGCCATGCTAATTAATTGTAACCGTAATCTATTCGGGCATTATGCTCAGTAAAGAATGTTGAGCCTAAAATTCCTTCTGTAATTATAGGAAACTCCAATGGCACTAAGGATGCCCATATACGGCTTGCGCACCGTATATATACCCGGAGAGAGCGCTGTCCGGTTGTATATTAATTTGACATTGTCCATGCTCGGTTATAATGAAAAAGTATGGTAATACAAATAAGAATATACATGTATAAGAAAGATCGGTCAACAATCAACTCTCTTCCGTGTTTTGAAATAATAAGATTTGAATAAATGAAAGTTTTAACCGAAAATACAACGGCTCGTTGATTATTCACCTCTCCCTACTTAACTTCTAACGCTTAATTACTAATAGATTAATTAATCAATACATAAGGTCATTCCACACATCATCAGCCACCGCTGACTTGCAATGAATTAGATGTCAAACCAATAGTAATACTTAATTAACGTGTGGAATCATCTTGTACATTATTAATGATAGGGATACAGTTTTTAGTGTATTGATTAATTACTCTGATTGAAATACGCATATTTATTTGCCTATAACACAAAAAGGTATGTATTGACTGTAGATTACCTAAATGAAAAATATGTATTGTTAGTTACAAATTGCATATTTTTTCTTAAAAACAACTATGTGTTTTCTTGACACCAATTGGTTCCTCTCATTATTCTGTGCATAAAAGTATTGAGGTAAGGTCATCGAAAAGTAAATATTTTACGAGATATTTTACAGTTTATGTAAAATTATGAAATTATTTCAAGCTTTATAACTCGGAAAATACTTAATAAAAAAATACTTTATTATAGTGTTTTGGAAAGCTCTTGAAGTCAGCTACAAGAATATGTAATAAAAAATAGGGGATGCCATTTAAAAAAATTGAGGTGACTTTCATGTAACTTTCAAATAATTCTTCAAGGTCAAACCAATGGTATCATCTTATGGGCCCCTCGAAACCAAATAACTTTTGTCTGAAAAATTTTTCTCTCCCGGGCTTGGTTTTCGAAATATTCGACTGGATGTTTTATAATGGGACACCCTGTATATATATATATATATATACATGTCTATGAATGTACACACACATGCGCAATCAGTAACAGGCACGAAAATGTACCTTCGAATAAGCATATGGAATTAGCTATTTTGGCAGAGTTTGATGTACACTAACTCAAAAACTACTCATTTGTTCACTTTGTGCCTATGGAGACTTTTGATCAGGAAAATCAGAACTACGAAATATCAAAAATTCAGCTAAATTAGTTGGGACCCATTTTCATATGGTTTGGTGCGGGGTCCTTTATAAGGTAAGACTACAATTAGTACGTATTATTATAGTAGTATTATTATTAACGCGTGTTTCACAAAAGTGTTGCGAATTGATATAGAAGAAATTGAACGAGTTAGGATGGAGTCTCGAGAGATATGTTCGGACACGTCCGAACAGGTCAAGAACTGGTAACCGAAGAGAGTGAGTCTGGGCGCTCGCGTTCCGGCGTCGGTCGCTCCGACGCTCCCCACTCTTGGGTTCGCTCGCGTGGGGATCCTCGCGGTTCCCTATTGGCGCACGCATGGCGCATGCGCGTTCCGGGGCACGCCTCCCGCTGGAGGGGCGTCATCGCATGTGTTCTTAGATATATGGCTCTTATACTCTATTACAATAAATGTTTAAACTATAAAAGATATATGGTTTTATGGCTAAGATATATGTTTTTTATACTCTATTACGATAAATGCTCAACCATAAAATTGACAATGACAAAGTTAAAATTGTGTGGGGGATATTACAATTATGGGACCGTTGCCAATAACCACGCAAGGAAATCAGTTATACCAACTATTCAGGATTTATTAACTAAGTACTCAGTTGCTGTACCATTAAGGGAAGCAACCTCGCTATCAATCGCTGATGCCATGACCAAACATTTCATCTGTGTATATGGTGCCCCAAAAGCTATACTTACCGATCAAGGAACAAATTTTATGTCTGCCCTCATGCGATCTCTCACCAAAAAATTTAAGATACAACATTTTAAAACCACAGCATATCATCCTCAATCCAACGGATCGATAGAGAGATCACATCACGTATTAATGGAGTATTTGAAAACACAAGTAGACAAGGAAGATAACTGGGATAATCACATTAACACAGCCATGTTTTCATATAATACCAGTATTCACGAAGGAACCAAGTTTTCACCTTATGAGCTTGTTTTTGGGAAAATAGCAAGACTACCTTCATCCTATATCCCAATCGAGGAAAATTTAGAACCGACATACCATGAGTACATAACAAATCTGTTTAACAAACTGCGTGATATTCAGGAGGAAGCGCGCCAGAATTTAACTAAAGCAAAGGAAACCAGCAAAAGATATGATCGACGAATAAACTCTAGAACGTTTGAGGTCGGAATGCATGTATTTTTGTTAAAAGAACCAAGAAAAGGAAAATTCTCAGACCAATATATAGGCCCATACAAAGTAATAGAAATCTTACCATTAAATAACGTTAAAATCCTTATCGGCACTAGACATCGCGTAGTGCACATCGATAAATTAAAATTAGCACACGTAGACCCTGGATGAAATTAACATGTTTATTTTTGTTCACAGATGCATTGGTATCGTACCAGGATCCGGCCCGAGCGTGCTCTGGTCAAAAACACAAACCAAGTATACTTTACTTATTGTACTAAACTTTTAGGATATCGAAATATAGTTACAGATGTCTGTTTATGCATTGCATGTTATCGCAAAATCAGAACTCTCCTTATTCGCGTACAATACGAATTAGTAAAATCTCATATCACTGTGTGTGGTCTATCTTATAAAATAACCTACTGTACACGTTGCTTAACCCCTGTCGCAAATCAAAGACCCTTAAGAGAATGTGAATCTTGCACTATTAAATTTTATGAGCTTTGTGATGAAAGTGAAGAATTAGAACGACCCTTGAACGATTACCGTGATCCCACCATTCTCTTCATAGAAGGAGAATATTGCTAATTTACTGTTCTTACTAACCTTATTAACAAATAATGTTACTAGCTAGAATACACATATACATATTTTATAATAACCATGCATGTTTCAACTAACCATTAACTCATGATATATAAATATACGCACAAAAAATAAGAAAAAAAGAAACAAAAACCAAATAATAAAAATCACTAAATATTCTTTATAAGTATATATAATCGTGTTACACTTGGCCTTTCGTCCGTACGAACAGCCAAGCAAAATAAGTAATTCCTGCTATATAACGATAAATTGTAATATATAGTACGAATTTCTCAATTACAATCTGTATTAGATTGTAATATTCAATAACGAGCGTTCTTTATTACTTTGTTTCCAAATGTTATAACTAATATCTGCAACAATTGCCTATTGTCGTTTTGCTTGTTAATTTCATGTTACGAATGTCAATTACCCTTTAAATATCCCGCCGCAGTTATCACATCGCTGAACTATTAATCTTACGACACATATTATAGATCCCACCACGCAAGCAACTGCTTGATACTGTCGTAAATTCCACCGCGCCAAGTTTGTTTAATATATTATTAGAAATGTGCCCTATAATTATAAATTCAAGACGGCACCCGCTCCAGACAGAACATCCTTTGTTATTCGAAATAACCTACACTAAAACAACAAGTTATGATGGAAATAATGTTAGGCTTTGCTCCGCTTGTTATGAAGCAACGCCTAAACCTGAAATATTAACTCGAAAATTTACTCATGAATTTCTATTAGATTATCTCCCCAGTGGCACTTGTAGCCAATGTGGAAATTTGTTATATCAAGAGAGAAGTGCTCTCCTTTGTGACGATTGCTTTAATGGTTATTTCGACTTATGCGAAGAAATGCGTTTTATTGGTTATTCTGTTCATGACATAATACATGTCAAATACGATGTTCTGGAAGGAAGATTTTTACGAATAATCGTTGAAGATACAGATACACATCAGTTTGTTCATATATACGATTCACTCCATGCCCCTAACTTTTATCATTAATTGTAAGACTATTGTAAGTCATGTTTCTATATTTAATCCCACCGCATTGTTATTATTAAGTTAGATACTACATTATATCGTATGTTACAGACTATGCTACTAATTTTATTAGTGCTTGTTGCAATTCATCCAACGCGTACTTTCATCGGTTTCGATTGTGGAGGAAGACATTTAAATATCACCACAGTTTCGTTACTCGATGTCGGCGAGTGCAATTTGGACATTAAAGCACCAAACAGTTCAACAGTGTCGATACAACTTTTGCAACTCTCAGACTACAATCATGCCGAAGTGTTACAGTGTAAAGTGAAGATATCAAGAATCATTTTTCATTGTGGCATGCACTCTCATGTATCGGTTGTGCAGAACGGTCAAGCCAATTATGTGCATGAGACAGGATATACCTCGTGCGTTAGAATGTTTCAGGATGGAACACTTTCCCTGGGACCTGATAACTTATTGACTGGATTAAAGGCCAACGCAACCAATTATCGCAGTATCACCTTGGCAGGGCGTACATCCAATGACGGAACCTGCAAGGGTACTCAGTACTCCGATCCATACGGAACATGGGACGACGTTGTTGTTCAAGCCAGCGTAAAAGTCTCGCTTAAATCTTCCTTTGTTCCGGTGCAGCTGAGCTTAGGAAAAATCAGGTTACAATCTGGCATTACTTGCCCACTCTCAGATAGTTTTTGCCTTGATCCAGATGATGGATATTCATACTGGAAACCGATGCCTACATCGTCCTGCAACTTCAATCAATACGACGTCCTCTACGAGGGACCAGCAAATAAAATCGAAGCTATCGACGGTGAATCAACTTCGCCTACTGTCTATAGTTTAACCACGGACGATATTACGTTCGCCTTGACCAGTACTAAGAAACATCCTTTGTGCGGCTATACGTTACTCCGCACCGAGCATCCAAAACTCTTCATCTTGGAAATTAAGCAAGGAGATATCTTCGCAAGCCGAAGCAGTATCCCGATCCATAATTTGGATATTTTCACGTACATGAATTCCAAGTTCGTGTACGTAGAAAAACATGTTCGCAACCAGATGACCTCTTTGTACCACAACGTCATGCAGCAGAAATGCGAACTCGAGCGACAGGTTATCACAAATACCTTGTCCTTCGCCATTCTTCAACCAGATGAATTCGCTTACAAATTAATGAAGGGACCAGGATATATGGCAGTTACTGCTGGAGAAGCTGTCCATATAGTTAAATGCATTCCCGTTGAAGTAATTTTGAGGAAGACAGAAAGATGCTACTCAGAATTACCAGTAACCGTGCGGAACGCCTCACTCTACTTGACGCCTAAATCAAGAATTCTTACCAAAATTGGTAATGAGAGAGAATGCAGTAATGAACTACCAACGCTTTACCGTATCGAGGATACCTGGGTTCAGTTCACTCCGAAACCTCAGGCACTACAAATTCCACCGCAACAATTACAGCCCATGGTGAAATTATCCTGGTATTACGTCACCCCGGGACCACTCGCTATTAGCGGCATATATTCAGAAAAAGACATTGAGAAGTTACGGAACCATATTATGTTCCCCGCAGAAAGGCCTGCCCTTCTCAACGAGATAGCCAGAAGAATTACTGGTTATCCGATTAACGCCAATGATTTCTCAGTGTATAACCTGATCGACGAAGCATCATTAAATAAAATCGTCGACAGTGCGACCTCTCGTATTTGGAACGGATTCGTCAGTTTCGGCTCAGCAACCGCCGGAATTATCGGAATCTTTATGATCATTCGAATGGTGAAATTAATCATAGACACCACCATTCACGGTTATGCCTTGCACACCGTTTACGGATGCAGCCTACATTTGCTGGGAGCTGTGTGGAGCTCATTGACACATTTATTGCTTCATTTGGCCAACGGACCTCCAAGGAAGGGAAATCAACCAGAGGATCCTGCGAGTCCGACACATTCGACATCACAACATACCGAACGTTCCACCACTACATCGCAGCCAACTAGGAATCCCGCCGCTGCACCACGATGTCTTAGAGATCCCACCGCTGTACTACATCATGATTCCACCGCTGCATCGCGACACGTCAACCATCCTATTATTACGTCACAACCAGTTGCAGATCCCACCGCCATTACAACCTGGGACCCCACTGCAGCATCTTCGTCTCAACATCCAAGTCGACAAGAAGAGACAGGACTTAACAACGAAATGATCACAGTAAATACAATTTCTTATCATACCAATCCGTACAACATGTTGAAAGATCAACTCAACGGTTTAGAACAAATCCCTACGAAACCATCGGGATTTTTCCTAAAATAGGGGGGAGATGTTACGTCCCCGCCAAAAATTTTCAACTTATTAATTACGCATTTTTATATTCATATATTCTTGCTTTTATTATAATTATTCTGCTTAATACTATATATTGTAATCCCACCGTTGCGTTTTACCTTAAATTCATGTAAACGTAGCGTACTTATCGATATTCACATAATCTAGATTTAAGAACACTGTATTTTATTATACTTAGCTCATGGTATTTGCGAACGCATGATTTTTCACAGTCCTAACCTAAAATCGTGTATTCTAACCTAAAAGGGTTATTAGTTACCGTAAGAAAAAGAAATCTCTTCCCTTACCGACGCTTTGCTAAATAGTTCAATTATAATTTGGTGGCAGCACCGTCGCTGTCACGACCTAACCTAAAAACATAGAGTATAACCTTATTAATGTCTTTTGTTCGCAAGCACCATCAATTCTACCATTTAAATTCATTATAGTGCGTCAATTACGATATTCCAATTCTATCAATTAACCTTGCTACGTTACGTTAATTATAATACTTAATTCCACCGCTTATTACATTTAAGAAACTCGTATAACCTATACTCAGTTACTTTGTATTTATATGTAACCTATAAGTACGTATTTTTATTATGACCAGTATATTTTATCACGTATAACCTAAAAGTCGAGGATATAACCTAAAAGACCTCGAAGGATAAGAAGAAGAAAGATTATTTACCATACTTATTACCATTCGTGATAGGTAAGGTAGGAATCTCTACTTTACCGACAGTTTTGTCTAAGAGTTTCCATCATCATGGCAGCACTTTCGTTGTCATAACCTAGAATTCAGTTAAAATCTTTATTAATATACCTTTTACGTGCGATCGAGCCGAATCAACCATTTCCTTCATTAAAATCATGATAAATAATAATACTAGAATCCTTATAACTACATAAACAAGCTTTCTTCTTCTCCTATGCAAAATTATATATCCATCTCACTTGTAATTGCCGTTTCTAGCATCATACGTTCTCGCTCAGATTCGTGCAACGAGATTTCTTTTGTTAAGATACATTAGTTAAGTTGTATTAATAATCAATCCAACAGAGGCACGAGAATGAACGTCTTATTAGCATGCATCGTTCAGTACCATTCTCTTGCGCCTGTTAAAACCTTGTGTAAGAACTATTACGATTTTATTAACTTTATTATTAATTAATTGATTATTTGTAAGGCATAAGTACGGAAACGTTAATTCATAATACAATATTAAGGAAAATTAATTAATTAATGCAGTCGTTTCCTTGCTAATGCTAGTTTTATTAATTTTTAGTTAATATGTCTATATATGGACATCTTTTACTTTCCGAGCGATGATTCATAAAGATGATGCAATATTTTAGAACCTTCTATAAGAATACTGCGCGTTGAAACCTGCCGCAACAAGTTCAGACAATGAGTCATAGCTCGTCGCCGTATTCTTCTTTGATCTTTGCCGACAAAAACAATTCTCGAAAAGCCTCTCGCTTCGGCTTCCTTTGAGTTCAAACAATAAAAACAATTCTTAGAAACATCTCGCTTCGGCATCCTTTGATTTCGAATTGTAAAAGCATTTCTTAGAATCACTTTTCTTGCGGCATCTCTTTGTGAGTCACGAAAATATCGAATTTCGCTTCCACTTCCCACACACCGCGAACACCCCGCGGCCTACAAACTTTACTATATAAGGCGTGCAAATCCAGAGCGCAGCGTCAGTTCTTCGCCGATTTTTGAACCAGTAACAAGTCAGTTTAGAGTCAGTTCTCATCTGGTAACGACTTCCATGTGACCATTCGGTCTCTGAGTTGTCTGAGCCTCCTTGCATACTTAACCTAACTTCAGTGCGTAACAGTACCGCGCATAGCATAAGCTTATTAGCTACGTGAGTACCTTGGTAAATTATTTTATGTATCGATAGAGATAGGTGGTTTACTCATTTCTTTTGAGTTTTGCATCATTTGAGATAAGTGTTTTGCGCAGTAATGACGCTCTTGATTTAATAAGTATATTAATTATTTGATAACTTGCATTACTACTTTCTTGTATATTAAATATTATACTCTTAAAATTTGCATATTAGTTAGTTAACTTAACCTAAAATTGTAGTTATTTATCAACCAATCTCTTCAACCACTCCCTGCTTTAATTAACTCTATCGCTGTTCATCACACACCTTTTTTCGTGTGACTGAACCCTTTAGTTGTAAGCAATATTGTTTCCCTGCACATCTTTTTATTTTCGTGCCGGCGGACTCTCTAGTTGTAAGCAATATTGTTCCCTGCACATCTTTCCATTTTCGTGCCGGCGGACTCTCTAGTTATAAGCAATATTGTTTCCTCGCATATCTATTACCTTCCATGCGAGCGGACTCTCTAACAACTGTTATTCATCCTTTCCATTGATATTAATATTTATTTGACTATAAATTATTGCAATCCTGTTGTTTCGGCGTGCTACGTGCAACATACCACTGTAGACGAATTGAGTAAGCGGGCTCATTAGCTCTTGCGTTGAGCTGAGTGACTTCGGTCCTCGTCAAACGTATGTTGTATGGGACTCTTTACAATAGGATCGCAGCTAGTTGAGTCATTAAGTTTCAGCTTCGAAAGGAAGCCTTGTAAAAAGAACGTTCCCTCGTCAATTACCTTTCTATTCCTCAACCCCTAGTACTAAATTCACTAATTAATTTCCACTTCTATTCATAGGTAAAAAGGAACGAATCTTTCAATTCAGATTTATTATATTAAGAGAAGTTGTTATAAGGAAAACCAAAGTAAGTATACTCGGTCGATAATTCAATCGGTAATATCCTGTTTTACCTAAAGATGAAACTTATCAATATTGTTTGTCACATCAGATGGTAAATCCTCGAATAAGGGGACATCCAGTTTACCGACAGGTAATACCACTCGTCGGTAGGCGTGTAACCCGCCGCAGACGCACCCGCATAGGTGGCGTTCGTGATATTATAAGAATACGCACTCCAAGGGAGATAAACGCTTTGATAGAAGAACCCCCTGTATTAACCCCCGAAGTTCAACCGGTACCCCATCCATCACCGATCACTTTCACCCCCACCACTCCTCCCCCTCTCCTATTAATTCCAGGTCCCTTTCACGGAGCAGGATCTCCTACACAAGATATAATAGAATTCCTCTTGAGTCAAGCTAATGAATTAGAGGAAGAAACTCCTTCGTACGTACCGGTAGAACCAATTGGAACGCCGCCATCCTATTCGCCAATCTCATCGCCTGAACTAACCAATAACAACGATTGGCTGTCCGACCTGTTAAATTCAATTTCACAAGAAGACGCTGTTCCAAATTTTGATGAGAATTTATGGGAGTTAACTAATAACGAAGAACCACCAACCTCAGGAGGAATAAGCCCGACCTTGAGCACATTTATCGCGGCTTATTTGCAAGAATTTGATAGCAGACAGTTCGACGACATAGAACCACTAGAAGAAGACGCCACGTTGGACGATATTCTTAACCCAGAAGACTACCTCATCCATTTATCATAACTTGTAAATCATTAAAATACATTTATATTTTATTCATGTATTTCACTAATTGATATAATCAATTAAAGGAGGATTATAATAAAAACCAGATAGTAAATTCTTTGGTAAATCGGCACCCTTTATTAATATTTCCAATAATCCTCGAACGACAAAGGATCTGCTCTCGGCGCACCCAGGATATAGCCGGCCCAGCAGGTTGTCCTAAAACAAATAGAGAGCACCTTCAGAAAAACCACTGAGGTAGGTTTCATGAGGGATAAGCCGCGGCGTAATAAAGCGTTGCGCAACTAATACGTCAAACAACAACAACGACGTAACAACGTATTTGGACGTGGTTGGTATGTTCTTTCGGGTGTGGAATGTGCGAGGGGTCTCCCGATAGGGTTCACGTTTCTATATTCACGATCGTGTTCACTACGATAACGCGGCTCGTATCGTTGTTTGTCTAATTCCTGTCGCTTGGCGATAGCCTTGGCGGCGGCGAAGGCGTCCGTATGACGCTGGCGCGTTTCCGGCCCTATCTGTAATCGGTATTCGAGAGGAAGTCCCTCGTAAAATGAGCGTGCCGTTAGGCTATCTATCTCGGACAGGAAATGGGTGTCGAGTCGTTTCTTTGTCCGGCGTTCAATATCAAGAATATTTGTGCGTAGGTCTTTAACACGACTTATATAATCTAATACGTGTTCTTTTGGTCTTAGATAAATAGTGCTTAGTTCTCCACGGTACTGATCTAGAGTTTTAGATGACCCGAATGCTCCTGTGAGCAGATCTATCAATTCTGTTACGGAATTGCACGGTTCGTCCTCTACTGCGTAATATGCACGTCCGCGCAGCTTGTTCATTAATAACTTGGTCAGGTTTAGCTCGGAAGCCAGGGGTATAATATCTCGTGCGCGTCGGCATGCTCGCGTGAATTGCGACAAAGGAATATTATAGCCATCGAACCATGGCACGGAGTCGGTTGCGTCGCGGAATGAGACCTTGGGGGAGATATCGGAGGGAGATTCACTGCGATTCATCGGGGGTGGCGCATCGTAAGGATACGGATTAAGATGAGACTGGAAATGAGGGAGAATGGGGTGGCTCGGCTCGAGGCCTGTTAAGTCGGAGTTGTCTGACCATTTCTTTTCTATGTCTCGTTCTCTGGAGGAGATTTCGTTTTCGCGGGCTTCTAGATTACGCGACAATATATCTCGTTCGCGTTCGAATTTTCGTCTTTCGGCGTCCATTTCCTCCATACGGAGTCGCAGTGATTTTTCTTGCGCCTTTAAACGCGTCTCTTTTTCTTGCATTGATCGTTCTATCACGGCGAGTTCTTCCTCGCGAGAGGCGAATTGCGTTTGTGGGCGATTGGAGGCTTCTTCGGGATTTGGATTCGATATTGACACGCCTGTTTTAGCGGCCTTGCTACGGGTTTCCCTGTCCATTGCGGCGATTTCGCTATCCCACCGCTGTCACCAAATTTGTTATGCCGTTACAGGTTGCGGGGTTTTTTTAAATAATAAAAAGTAATCGAACCGTTGCGACGGTAGTACTTGGGATGCGATCCACCAAACTCTAAGAGTAGGATTAAAGAAAACCCTTGCTTGTTACGCTCAAATAAAACGATTCTGAGCTATCGCAATTACTATTGATTCCGGTTCGTCGAAAGGACGTTCTTCCGAGATAGTTAAATACCTTAAAAAGTCTTGGAGTACTCTCGGACAATCAGGGCAAACGGGAGTAGGTCGATATTCAGTTAACGAAGTACGGCAAAAGGAACACTTCATGCAGTAATCGACGGGTCCAACGTGCCCAGAGATATGGATGCCGTGTCGAGTGCAATATATGTATTCGTTACGCACATTAGATTCTTGGCGACAGTAACAACGCGAGCAAAGAGGCACTACTGGTTTACCACTACTATCACGAGTATAATAACGATGGTACATGCAAAGTGCGGATTGACTCCAATTAGTCAATTCGGGTGAGAAGATAAGATAAGGGGGACGATCTCTACGTGGAACAAGGCCCATAGTATATCATGTCTTTCGACTCAGAGTTGTCCAAGAAAACTTCCAACTTCCGAGTAGTTCAGCATAAATTATTGAATTTATATGAAAGAAGTGAAAGGAAAGCGAACAATCGAATACTTCTTACCTTGGATGTTCTCAGAATGGTCATCAGCCAAGTAACTGCCAGAGAGGTAGAAGGAGGCTGCTTCCTTTGGCACGGTGTTCTTACGTGGTCGGTTGAAGGAGGTGATGGCGTGCGTGCAGAAGTTCTCGTCTTTGGAATGCGGCGTAGTCGTGGGTGGTAGGATGATATTGAATTCAATACTGACTTTACGTTTACACTGGCTCTATATTTATTATCTATAGTTTACTACAATCTTATTAATTAAGCAATACAATATCGTAAGTAAATTTATAAGGTAAGACTACAATTAGGATGAACGCGTGTTTCACAAAAGTGTTGCGAATTGATATAGAAGAAATTGAATCGATATAGAAGAAATTGAACGAGTTAGGATGGAGTCTCGAGAGACATGTTCGGATACGTCCAAACAAGTCAAGAACTGGTAACCGAAGAGAGTGAGTCTGGGCGCTCGCGTTCCGGCGTCGGTCGCTCCGACGCTCCCCACTCTTGGGTTCGCTCGCGTGGGGATCCTCGCGGTTCCCTATTGGCGCACGCATGGCGCATGCACGTTCCGGGGCACGCCTCCCGCTGGAGGGGCGTCATCGCATGTGTTCTTAGATATATGGCTCTTATACTCTATTACAATAAATGTTTAAACTATAAAAGATATATGGTTTTATGGCTAAGATATATGGTTTTTATACTCTATTACGATAAATGCTCAACCATAAAATTGACAATGACAAAGTTAAAACTGTGTGGGGGATATTACACAAATAAATGAATTATTTTCAAACAATTTAATCGAAGAATCTACTTCTCCTTATAGTTCCCCCGTTTGGATCATCCCAAAAAACCCGACTCTCATGGCAAAAGATGGCGAATGGTTATTGATTATCGCAACCTCAACGAAAAAACTATTGGAGATGCATATCCGCTTCCCAATATTACTGACATTCTTGACCAGTTAGGATCTGTAAAATATTTTTCGGTATTAGATTTAGCCTCTGGTTTTCATCAGATCCCCATGGCGCCAAAGAACGTCTCTAAAACCGCTTTCTCTACCGCCTATGGGCACTATCAATTTAAACGTATGCCTTTTGGATTAAAAAACGCACCTGCAACTTTTCAACGCTTAATGGATAACGTCTTATCGGGACTACAAGGAAACGAACTTTTCGACTATATGGACGATATAGTCGTCTATGCTAAGTCTCTACGCGAACATGATATAAAAATCTCGCGATTAATGCAACGATTACGCCAAGCAAATTTGAAACTACAACCAGATAAATGTGAATTCTTGAGACATGAAGTCGTCTATCTTGGTCATATAATAGGATCCGACGGAGTAAAACCCGATTTAAACAAGATTAAAGCCGTCGCAGAATTCCCAACTCCAAAAACTCCTAAAAATATTAAACAATTTCTTGGTCTCGCAGGATATTATAGACGTTTTATACCAAACTTTTCAAAGATTGCAAAGCCCCTTACAGATTTATTAAAGAAGAATAGTCAATTCATTTGGCGAGAAAAGCAAATAGAAGCATTCACTTCCCTAAAAACTTTATTGTGCTCAAATCCATGTCTCCAATACCCTGATTTTACCAAACCATTTACGTTAACATGCGATGCATCTGGATATGCAATCGGAGGCGTATTAAGTCAAGGCCCTTTAGGCAAAGATTTACCAATCGCATATACTTCTCGAGTATTAAATACCGCTGAACAAAATTATTCAACTATTGAAAAAGAATGTCTAGCTATCGTATATTGTGTAAATTATTTCAGACCTTATTTATACGGGAAAACCTTCACTATTATAACTGATCACAAGCCACTCGTGTGGTTACATTCAATTAAGGATCCATCCTCCCGATTATGGAAATGGCGTACTAAATTAGCTGAATATAACTACGAAATTAAATATAAAAAAGTAACTTTGAATAGTAACGCAGACGCTCTATCCAGAAACCCCCCAGAAAATTATGCATTTCCTTTAATGGAACCCGACGAAGATAGCAGCTCAGACGAATCTTTATTCTCTTTCAAACGAAAAAATCCCCCTGTATCTACCAATCTCTCGTTAACGAATAGAAATAAACATGTTGATCTCGTTCCTTACCAATCAAA